>VWZD01004049.1:345116-613375 GCA_013396695.1 Sakesphorus luctuosus
GGCCCGCAGGGAGGAGAGGAGGGCCTGTGTGTGTGTGTGTGTGCGCCGGGGCTCCCTGCGGAGCCGCCCTGCCCCGCGCTGCAGGCGATGGACTGGCTCTGGAGGGGCCGCCGAGGGGCCCGGGGGCGGCGCGGGAGCGCCGTGTCGCTGCGGGGCCGCTCGGACCTGGCGGTGGACTCGTGGGGGGAGCGCGTGGCGGTGCAGCCGCGGCTGCGGCAGGGCCTGACCCCGCGGGGGTCTGTAGGGGGCACGTTCGGGCCGGCGGAAACCGCGTTTCTCAGGGGCTGGGATGGATGGGAAGGTTTGATGGGGGAAGGCGGAGCTGCCGTGGGCGCCAAAGCGGCTCGGTGAGTGCTGAGCAAGGCCGCGGGCTCGGTCTGGCCTTCCCTCTCGCGGCACTCGCCCCCGGGGCTCGAACCCCTTTCTCCTTCCCTTTTTGGAGGCCTCCCTTTGGAGTGAGGGAGATGTGAAGGCAGTTCCCTGCATCTACAGACAAAATCTGTTGGTGTTTTGATTTGAGAAAGAGGTTCCTGAGGACAGGGGCTGTGCTGCATGCTGTGCCCTTTGTGGCATTGCTGCCTCTGCACTTCGGAAAGCCAGGACTGGGGAGGCGAAGGTAGCAGTGGAGCTGTTCCCGAGCAGTGCTCTTCAGGATAGTGTGCTGTGGAAATCTTGCAGTTTCCATTTTACAGTGAGATTTTTCTAGGGCAGCTTAGCCACTTGAATGGTGACTGAATGACCAGTGAGATAGCCCTGCTACCTTCCTTGTACCTTGTGCTTGACTGATCGATTGTGAGCAGAAATGAGAAGTTAAACCAGTATAAAAACTGTATTTGTAGATCCCATCCATCCTCCCCAATGAGCTCTTTGCCTGTGTAGTTCCCTGAACTGTCACAGGTTCGAGAGGCTTCTGCAGAAGCATTAGAATTGCCAGGGATAATAAAAGTAGGACTAGATATATTGCAAATAAGCCACAGGTATGTTAGCTGCTCAATGATACAGAAATTATGAATATGGTAATGGTCTTAATTATTGTCTAGGTTTCTGGTAGGCTTTTCCATTTCCCTGTACTTTTGAAGATAATGTTTACATCTTTCTACAGCCAAGGTGGATGTGCCTAAATGGGAGTGGGTTGATGGACCTGCTGTAGAAGTGTTGCCCTGTAGATCAAAGAAGGGAAGAAGGCTTTTTCCCTTTCTATGTTTGGCTCAGCACAACAGACATCTTCAGTGAGATGTGAAGAACTTTCTTCAATCCATGACAGATTGGAAGTCGGCTTGTACTTTTTATGAGTTTGTCCTCTCATCTAGTCCATATGGCCCAGAACATGAAGAGTCATCTAAAAGAAAAGCTGGTGAATGTACATGTGTAATTTGTGTTTAATGCTTAATTATGTATCGTCCACTAGTTGAGGTTTTTACTGCAAGTTGTGTGGACAGTAAAGCTTCCAAATGGTCTGGAATGCCATGACATGCCACTTAGTCAAATGAAATGTGTGGGTTTGGACCTTCAAATCTTGTGGGGATAATGCGTTATTTCTAGTTTCAGCTGAAGCTGTTGGATCTTTGTTTGCATTCTGAAGAAGGCAGAACCTGCAAACTTGGTAAATGCACACTCCATGTTTCTCAGAACATTAACTGTGTCCTCATTTTTTGATGAATCTGTGTTTTTGAGTAGATAACTGTTGCCAGCTTATCATGGAATCATAGAATGGCCTCAGTTAGAAGGGACCTTAAAGATCATCTAGTTCCAACACCCCTGCCATGGGAAGGGACACTGTCTGCTAAGGCCAGGTTGCTCAGAGCCCCATTCAGCTGGCCTGAATACCTTCAGGGATGGGGCATCCACAGCTTCTTAGGGCAATCTATCCCAGTGCCTCACCACCCTCACAGTAAAGAATTCTTTCCTAGTACCTAAGCCTGCCCTCTGAAAGCATTCCCCCTTGTCCTGTCACTCCAGGCCCTTGTAAATGGTCCCTCTCCTGAGTAAGTTCCATTCAGGTACTGGAAGGCTGCAGTTAGGTCACCTCAAAGCCTTCTCTTTTCCAGGCTGAACAATCAGTTTTCTCAGTCTTTCCCCATAGAAGAGATGCTCCATTGTTCTAATCATCTTGATGGCCTCTTCTGGACTTGCTCCAGCAGGTCAGTGTGTTTCCTATGCTGGGGACCACAGAGGTGAACACAGTATTCCAGGTGGGATCTCACCAGGACAGAGCAGAGGGACAGAATCCTCTCCCTTGCCCTGCTGGCCATGCTGCTTTTGATGCAGCCCAGGACATGTTGGGCTTTCTGGGGTGCCAGCGTGCACAGCTGGGTCATGTCCAGCCTCTCACCCACCAGCACCCCCAAGCCCTTCTGGGCAGGGCTGCTCTCCATCAGTTCATCTCCCAGCCTGGATTGATATCCTGACCCATGTGCAGGACCTTGGTCTTGTGAAACCTCATGAGATTCCCACTGGCACACTTCTCAAGCTTGTACAGGTCCCTCTGAGTGGCATCCCATTCTTCAGGTGTGGCAACCACAACACTCAGCTTGGTGGCAAACTTGCTGAGGCTGCATTCAATTGCTTTGTCTATGTCACTAATTAAGATATTAAATAACAGTAGTTCCAATACAAACCCCTGATGGACACCCCTTGTCACTGATGTCCATTGTGACTGTGAGCCATTGATTGCTGCCTCCCGGTTGCGACCATCCAACCACTTACATACCCACCTAACATTTCACCCGTTGAATCCATCTCCAATTTAGAGAGAAGGCTGTTTGTTGTGGTGGTCAGTGCCAAGGGCTTTACAGAAATCCTGATAACTGACAAATGTATCTTATAGGAAGACAAGATTTTAGGTTATGAGAGCAAGTTTGTACAATAGTTTGTTTCATTGCAATGCATCTTACAATAACTGTATGTGGTTATGGTAGCATTTCTTAAGAATTGGCTTGTGTGAGAGTAATTACCTGTGGTTGAAATAATTTGTGTGTGTTTCTCAGTGTTCACTTGTAACACAGCTATCCAAAGGCTTCGGTGTTACTGTTAAGCATCAAGGCTGAACATGACTGTAAAGGATGGGTTAGTATTTCTGAGATGTAAAGTTTCCTGTGACCTGTTTATTACTGTGTTCTCTGTTGTGTGTTACTTGTCTTCATCCTCAGTCTTCTGAGGTTCTCTGTGTGTAAAGGAGGGAGGCTGTCTTTGGGTGGCAACGAAAGGATTCAGAGGACACAGCTCTGCATGGGGAAGATGGAATTTTGTCATGTGTGCAGTTTTTAGCTAGAAACTGCTTGTGCTGCAGAGTGGTGTAGGTTCTAGTGCATTGTTCCCACTGACTTACTTGGTATGGGACAAACCTTTCAGTAACAGCCCTGTTTTCTTCAAGCAGTCATAGTTCTCTTGGACTGAGGGACTCCAGTGCATGTCAAGTACATTCTTTAGGATTCAAATGTGTATCCAGCAAGGATATTGAGAATGGTAACTGCAATAGTAGGCATTTCTTAGTGTTTACTGTCATGACTTCCATGAGGTGGTTGGAAATACTGAGAGAGCCCAGCAGTGTCAATAAAAACGTGAGGAGTTACAGGACAAAACAGGTCCTCTTGTGTAGGTTTAGAATGGGGAGAACACAACACTGTCTTGAGAATGGATCTGCATGAGCTGAATGAAGTCATGTACTTCTCCTGAAAGCTGCAGTTTTTATCAAACTTTAAAAAATACATTGAAATGTACTGCAAAAATCTGTTAGTCAAAAGAAAAAAGACCCTTTTGCCTGTTTTTATAACGGTAACTCCTCTAATTAGACATCCCATTAGTTTTTAAAAATGTCAGTTAATTATAAGCAAGGTTGAATCTCTGATAACTGGATAGCATAGCCTGACTTTCAGTGATAGTCTCCTCAAGAGCTGATTAAATTAGCAATTGTAGAGCTCAGCCCTTTTAGCAGAAGTGTCTTGCTTATCTATGACCCTGGAGATAGACAGCTTTAGCAGGCAAACAGTATAGCATTCCCCATCCTAAAATACAGGAAGGCTACTTTAGTGTTCATGAAAATGGGCACAGATTGCTGTCCTCCTTTAATTTGGGTGTAGAAGGCCTTTAATTGTGTCTTTTTGTTGGTCAGTCAGAAGTGATGAATTTGAGACTCCTCAGGTTATTTAGTTTGAGGACTTTATTATGAAAGTATGTAGATACTTGATGCCTTATACCTGTACAGGATTGATTTTAGATTTACTATATGTTGTAAATATCCTTGTACATGAGTGTTGCCATCCAGTCATGAATCCATCATCTAAGCTTATTTTTCTTGGTTGTTGAGTACTGAACTGATTAATGTTCTTCAGGTTTCTCTGAGGGTGAGAGGGGAGATAATACAGAGACTCTTGTGATATTTGGGTTCTTCTGTTTGCTTCAGAAAGTTACTTTGACAGGAAATGTAGTTGGAAATTAGTTTTAACTGTGTGGGATTGTTGGGGGTTTGTATGTAGCTCATGGTGCAGTGGCACAGATGGTTGTGCTGATGATATTCCAGTTCTGGGCACAGATGAGTGAGCTGGTGGAGAGGAGGGGAGGGCAGTGACGACTTTAGCTGGCACAGTTGTGGAAACATCCATACAAAAGTCATATGAATTGGCACACAGTGGGAATGCTGAAGTGCAGGTGAGGCAGTGCTTGAATTTTTAAGAAAAATGGTAAGTGGATGCATGTCCCCATGGTCCCTTTTTCCTCAAATTAATACTTTTGTGGAGATAGAAGGGAATTGCCTTTTGTGGGCTGAACGTTCTCTGTCAGTGGCTTTGTTCCTGCCTGCAGGGTCCACTGCTCAGTTCTGAATCTGTGTGTGAAGAAAGAATATCTTATATTTAAAATTCTAAGTTACTCTACTAAATATTCTTTCAGCGTTGAAGTTTTTTACTTAGGCTCTCAAATTGTTAAATATTTGAACTGCATGCAGTTCAACTAGTATTTCATTCTTGTCTTTGTTTTGATTGGAAGTCTTAATGCTCTTCATAGAGTAGTACCACAATTTTATGTGCTTATCTTTGGCTGTTCTAATATAAATTTTTTGGAGGGCAGAAAGAGGTGACAACGTTTTGAGTTTTGCAACCCTTTGAAGCCTTGTAGTTGAGTTTTCTTTGCTTGGACTAATTAAAAAAATGCATTTCTGAACGGATGATCTCCCAGAAAGAGGAGTGTTTAACAGAATTAGATGATGAGGAGGAGTGCTGATCGGCTCTTTCTCGCTGCCATCTCTGAAACCTCTGCCTGATTTTCTGTCTGTGAAAACTCTGCATGAGTTAGAGCTGAAAACACACGAGCAGCTAGCTGATCTTGCTGTAGTAAAGACAATTTGGAGTTGGTGCTGGATTTGGTTTATTTAGCAGTTAATCAGCAGTTCGAACTGTTGAGTCGTGGTTCATCCCATACTTAGTGTGGAAATACCAGAGAAAGCAGGAGGAGATGGCTGGAATTGAAAAGCTGATGTTTTTCTTGAAGAATTGCAGAGTTGTTTTTCAATCTTGTGTATGAAGGAAAAAGGCTTAAACTAATACTTAGTACTTAGAAGCTGCTAAGATTATAAATGAAAACCTTCAAAAATAAAACCTTAGAGCACTTAGCTGTAGAGTTATTTTTAATTTCATGTTTTCTGTGATGAGTGCTTTTGTTGCCTGATGTTTGTTTTTCTTACGAGGCAGATTCTGCCTTTTTTGGCAGGAGTTGGCTGCAGTTGGCTTTAAATAAGTATATTTGAATATATTGTGGGGGAATGGCATCTCTGATCCTTGTAGCTAAATCTGACTGGTTCTGTCAAGTGCTGGATTGTCTGAAGTGCTGAAATATCTGATCACAGTGATAACATGCAGATGGTATGCTTATCTTTTCACCTTATTGATTTAGGGTATGCTAGCAAAGTTTGCTGACTCCTTGACTGGGATCTGTATGTGAAGACCGTGTCAATAAAGATTAAATACGACTCAGGTAAATGTTTCTGGACTTGCAACTGCGTTATCAGCCTTGGCTGAAGGTGTGTTTGCAGCTACTTTGCAGCTGGAGTTTGGGAATGGGTCTGTTTTAGTTATGTTCCCTTAGCAGCTTCCCTGAGTGGTGTGCGCTCAGCCTGTGCTTTTGGCTGGGCTGTTCTGAGCCGAGCCCTGCAGGTCTCCACACTCTAGTTCTGACAGGTCTGGACTGAGAACTGGCCTGCTGTGTGTCAGAGCACAAATGGGGCTTGTCAGGAGGTGTTAATACAGGAATTAATAGCTTTCCATTTTTAGCAGCAAGGTCTGCTATGAACTCATTCCCTGCTTTTGTTGATTTCTAGTTTTCAAGACTAAAATGCTTTATGGCTGGAACTCTGAAAATATAATTATATCTGATTCTCCAGGATAGTGTCAGATACTCAATGTCCACTTGCTCAGGCCTGAAGGAACTGTCACCTGCAAAGGTGAGGGTAAGCAGCGTGGGAGATACTTCTCATGAGAGTCTGATTAGAAGCTGTGGAGCAAGTTCCTGTAGGAAAAGAAGTCTGTTTTTGGCACATCGGTATTTCCCGTTTCAGGTACACTTCTGACCATGCAGTTTAAATAGCAAAATCCTTGGAAGGAGAGGATAGTACATATGACAAAGTACTAATCATTTGGCTTAATGTTTCTAGAGCAGGGTCAGGTAGAAGGTGATGAAAATGACTTGAGAAATGTAAGTGAACAGGAGAGCTGGTGTTATTTGGGTATGCTAAAGTTCTGTTACCAAGTGCATCTTCTCTTTTACTGCCTTTTTTTTTGATGGGAGGGCTTACAGATATTTCACAAGGTGCTAAGATTTAAAACATGAACAGTCTTTTTGTACCAGTTGATGGACAGTTGGTGCATTACTCAAGTAGTAATTGCAACTACTAAAAGTAGTAACTTCAGAGAGACAAGTGAAGTTAGTGGAGTTGAGGCCTTGAAACCACACTTGTTGATATTAAGGCTTAAGCTACACACCATAAGAAGGGTTTTCTGAGTGCATAAATACTCTTTGTGAAGGTGGTATGCCAAAATCACATATGAGAGTGTTAGTTTGCAAATACCTTTGGTTTACCTCTTGGCCTACTGCTCAGCTCTGCTGATCTGTTGAGAAGAAGTGTTATAAGGAGTTTAATTTAATGCTGTCATTCCATAGCAAAGTTAAATTTGACAAACAGTAAGTCTGAAAGAATATCTTGAGCGACTCAGATGCTTAAAAGGTAAAAGATACTGTTTGTGGGTTGTCCAGAACTGTGTGGCAAGTATTTCACATATGTCTCCTAAGCAAATGTTCCAAGCAAATGTTCCTTCTGTATTAAAGAACAGTGAACTTGTATGAAGTGGAAAAACCTTTAAGACTCTATAGGGTTAAGTAGAATTAGGGAAAGGAAAAAAAATTTAAAAGCTTTTTTAACTCAACTTTTGTGTGAATATTGAACAGCAGCAGGGAGACTTCCAGAATGCAAAGCCACTGTTAACTTGTGGAGGCCTAAAATGTCTTTTGTTGTGGAGTTACCAGAGAGTGGCAGGACTTTGTCATCTTTTGTTTGCTGTTATAGAAGATAAGCATTTAAAAAGTTGTTAATGTTAATAGGATGTCACATCATAACTAGCTGCAATTAGATGCCAGGTATAGGAAAAATACTTTTAAAGCATATGTTTTATCAAATAAGAAGTAACTTTTAAATGTCAGGGCGAATGGGAGAGACTTTTTAAAACATTGTTTAACTCTGCATGTGATTACTGTGAAAGGTATAGTAATGTGGCAGTTCTTTGCTTTTCTTCTTTTTTCTTTTTTTTTTCTTTTTTTTTTTGAAAGGGCAGTACTCAAATAACTCTTCTTCAGAGCTGCCCTGGCTGTCACAATTTGACATGGTTGGTGCCTTAAACTTTTTTCTTTTATGGAATGTTCTTGTAGGACTTGCCCTCTCTAGCTGAAAAACATAATATGGTCCCTCAGGTGCTGCTGGAACAGCAGCAGTGAGCCAAAAGCTAACAAGGAAAAAACCCTCTTACAGTCAGTCCCCTGTGGTGTGTTCCTTATCTTCCTTAGTGCATTGTGCTCCAGGAGGCATCAGGAATGAGCCTTCAGATATTGGTGAATCCCTGTATTTGTGTGGTAAGCAAGCCAGGACAAGTGTGCTTGATTTCCCAAGTAGCTCCCAAGCAGAGCCATTCCTGTTCACTGTACATACCCTCACTTATGGTTAAATTCTTGCTAGTGCTTTAAGCAACAAGTTGCTGATTGTATACCTGACTTTGAATTTTTGTTGTATATGAAAGGCTGAGTGTCTGTGTAGCTCTGTTCTCTTTACATTAACATTGGAGACTTGGGCAAAGATTATTCCATAAAGGTGATACATAACTGTATGAGCTGTCTTAGAAAATGTGCTTGTGTGCCAGTGCCAACTGAAAGCTCCTCCACTAATTTTGTTACTTTGATCACCCTTATTACGAAAGTTGCAGTGTCTTTTGAAAGTACAAGAACATATTCAGCTCTTAAAAAGGTGATTGTAGGAAAGTTGAAATAGCTTTTCTTTTTTCCCCATTCATTTTTTTCCTCTGTGCTTCCTCAGACCTCAATCTGGTGAGTGGCAGAGAGAGGACCAGTCATCTTTGTGGGATTCTTTCGTGGGGGGTAGGTCGGGGAAGAAGGTGGATATAGATTATTGGAGGATGTGTGGTGCTCTTTATGCAGAACCAGCTTCCTTGTTGATGTATGACCCTCCAAAAAATAAATATTGATGCACTGAGCAAAAAAATCTGTGCCTGAAAGAGAATCGTTATCACCTCTATCTTCAAAAGAGCAAGAAGGAAGATTCAGAGAACTACAGGCCAGTCAACTTTACCTTGATTCCTGGGCAGGTGATGGAGTAAGTCTTAAAAACTATTTCCAAACCTATTGAGGACTTGAAAGGAGCTGTAGCTGACATGCATTTCCAAAGGGTAGATCATGCCTGGCCTGTGGTCAGAAGACTGGCTGATGATTGCTGTTAATCCAGACTTTAGCAGGATTCTCCATGCTTTCCAGTAACATCTGCATGGACTAAGTGGTGAAAAAAAATTAGAGGAATCTACAATGAGGTGGATTGAAAATTGATCTGCAGGGCCTGCCCAAGAAGTGATCAGCAACAAGAAGCCCACTATTAAACCATGTCCCTAAGCATATGTCATTTTTTTAAAAAATACATAGATTAATATATATAAAAAGTACCTAATGGGGTGAGTAGAGAAGACAGAATTGAACTTTGCTCAGTGGTGCCCTATGAGAGGATAAGAGGCAGTGGGCACTAATTGAAACATGTGAAACTTGGTCTGAAGATGTGTTACATGTTCTGTATCTGGGATATACAGCTACAGCCCTGCCTGACGTGGCTGTGCCAGAGGGACGCACACAGAATTGTGCACACAGAGTTGACCTTAAGTAGAAAAAGTGGTTGTCTTTGAAGAGGCTCTCAGAAATACTGCATTGAAGACTTTTAGTGTTTGGCAGAGAGCTTTATTATCTCGTGTAGGTGTGTGTGTTTTTGTGTGTGCCTCTTGGCTATCTGAACTAACATAAAGGTGGTCATGCAGAGTAAGAGTGAGGGTTGAGTTCTCCTGTTTGTAGCTGGGTGTCTTTAGTACTCTGAGAGCTCGTTCTGATTCGTGATTGTTTTACTCGTAATTTCCCAACGGACCCTTGAATGCACAGAGTGGCTTACATTGGCTGTGGTTGATTACTTGGATGTGCCAGTAAGTTCATGCACTTGCTGCTGTGACACAGTATAGATGGTTCTGCCTGTATTCGCTGTGTAGCTGGAGTGTGGGAGGAGTTCTGTGGAAACTCTTTGGGAAAAGCAGCCTGTACTCTTAACCTTGTGTAATACATAATGAAATTAATAAGTGCACTGGAAAACTTGATGTATTTTCTTATGGCTGAATAGTAGGTGACTGTTGGCACCTGCTGCCCCTTTAAGACTGACACCATGCAGTGTTTGTTGACTTCTGTGTATAAATCAACATGATGATTCTCACAGATACAAATTGATGGAGAGGAGTAATTTTAGTATAGTTTTGATTCCTGCTATTTTCTGCTTTTTGCAGAGCTGGCCAGGACAGAACAGGTTTTTTCCTGTGTGCATGTCTGGGTTCTGATGAGAAACTTTCAAACCTGATACCCAGGAGGTGTGTGTTGCTAAATTCAGTTGGTTTTTATTTGCATCTGTTAACTTTCATTCTTGTGTGGCACTGGGTCGTTTTGTTGTTGAAGGAGGACGACCAGTTTAGGCAACTGTTGACATTCCAAGTTCTTAGTTGAGCCTGCAATATTCCTGTGGAAATTTCTCTGTATAGTCTATTTCAAACACCGGTGTCCTCTGCTCATTCATTTTCCATGCAGGCAGATCCTTTTAACTGAAACAAAAAGAGTACAATTCCTAAGGTTTCAAGTGTTAAGAAAAATATTGCCATGGAAATGTTGATGATTAGATGATAACCAGTTATCTGCAAATTATTACGTTGCTCTCTCCTCTCATGTACTGTGGAGAGGGGGAGCCAGTAGGATGAGGCTGTTGACGTTCCATAAACTATTGTGATTTTTAGCCCTCCCTCCCCCTTATTTCTCTCTTTGTTTTAGTGCCTAAAGGGAATCTGGGACATGTAAAATACAGGCACAGGAGCCTGAAGCATCTCCTTGGCTCTGGATTTTAAAATTTATGATCAGTTTGCTCTCTAAACATTTCTGCAGCACACCTCTAATTCTGCAGGTTTTTGTGATTAAGTTGAGATACAATATTGGCACTGGGAAAATGCGTTGGATTAGTTTGAGTGACATCCCATGTACACCATAAGCCTGGTGACTTCTTCCACTGAGTGCTGGTGGAGGGAGGCAGGTGAGTGGCCTGAGTTGATGGCTCAGTGCCAGGTCAGTCAGGTGTGCTGCTGTCCAGGCTGAAGGCTCAGCCTCCTGCTGCTCGTCTTAAACTGCCTCTGGGACCCCACCTGCTTAGAAATTAATTTCTTCCCTCACCTGTGCTCCCTTCATCACTTGTACCTGACACCCTCCCTGCTTGTCTCTGTGTGTTTCCTTTTCCTGTGATGTTTCTGAAGAATTGGAGTTGACAGATATGTTGCCTGTGTGCAAGAATATCAGACTTGAGTAGCACAGTGATTTATTATATTGAAACAATTAAAGCAGCTCTGAACTGAAGCAATATGCCAGCTGCTCAGGTTGCTGTTTGCTATTAGGATATTCTGCGTTTTGTTTCCTAATGTGTGCTACATCTTTAATGTATTCTTAATGAAGCACTTAATTTGATTTTTGTTTTCTTCACCTTTCTCTATTGAAACTGTAGCTCTCAAGGGAAAAATGCGTCAGATGCAGAAGCACATACAAATTTTGATGTGTTTTATTATTTTGGTTATGTTACAGTCTCACTTGTTAGGGGAAATTATTTAAAATTAGGGTAAGAAAAAATCAGAGTTGGAAATAATATGAATATTTTCAAATGAGACCTAATCTGTTCCCATAGCTTACTAAGATTTTGTCAGTCACCTGGTATGAGGATGTCTTAAACCAGAATATTTTTAGAGATAGTCTGTCTCAGTAGCAGATTACTTGAGCTCCTTGTTGGAGTATCCAGGTGAAGCTCGCCAGTGTTAAGCATAAGGCCAGACTGGATACTTAGAGGAACCCTGAACGTTCAGTGCTCTCCTGTTCACAGGTTACTGTCAGGTAATGGCTGCTTTGCTGCTCAGATGTCAGAGGAACCTCTACAACTGCTGCAAATGAGCTCTTCAAGTGTGCTGGGACTCGCAGAGTTTCTGGCTAAACTGGGCATTAACTCTTGTAAAAAAACCCATGTATCTCAAATCTTACACAGTGTTTTTTGTTTTTATTTCTCTACAGTTGAAACTGGACATTTTTCACTCCTTCTGCCAAATAATTATCAAATACTTAAAGCAGTATTTCATGCTTGAATAACTGAAGCTTGTTTCCTTTGTTCCTGAATAGGAAAAGAAAGTAATAACTACTTAAATAAACATTTTGATGTAGATTCCAAGATGGTTCTGAAACACATGTATTTTAATCACCATTGTCCTTTTTGCTTATCAGTGCTTGATAAAGCGTATCTGTGCTGGGAGTTAGGCGGTGGCAAGTGGATTTGGGTGAGAGATCTTGAGATTACTGAAACTTCCTGATGCCTTTAAGCAACCACTTATGCCTTGGACATTTTATAAAGGAGTCTTCAACTTGGGAGAATTAATTATCCCTCCAAGGCAATCTTATGTGGTGTAACTAAAAAGAGACCTGATGAAAGAGCATGTTGTTTTAATTTCCTAAAGTTAATAGCATAATAGGAACACCTTAATCAAGCTTTTGCCTGAGTGCTTAGCAAAGAAATCTGCTGCTGAGTGATGAGCAGGTTATGAGGAATTGGTATGTTCATGGAGCAGAAAAATATCAGTGGTGGTTTGTCCTGCAGCATCTGCCAAGATGGATGTAGCAGGAATCCTTGAATCTGTTGAAAACAGACTACATGTGACACGAGCACTTCAGTTCTTCCAGTCTGTTCTCCATTGTACTGCTGCCTTGCAGGAGCTGGACAAGTGAAGTGGGCTGGGCTGGGAGTTAGTTGCATACCAGATCAGCTTGGGTTTCATGCTGTTTTACTGTTCTAGAAGGGTATGGTATGCATTGTTAAACTGAGTTCTTGTTTAGCATCGTGGTGATCTAAGAAGTAAGGAAGGGATGGAAATAAGTACGTGTCTTGTGAGAAGGGAAGGAGAAGTTAAAGGAGTAGGGCAAGGAAGCAAGGGCCAGACAGAAAGAGTGGATCGCATGTCCGAAGTGACAGAAAATTCTTTGTGAATGTACTGGCCCTGTAGCAGTTGTTCATATACTCTCCAAAAAGAGTGCTGATGCCTGCCAGAAACTGCAGGTTTAAGGTGAGCATTGCAAAGTTCTCTTCCCAGTGCAAAGCTGCAGAGATTAGAACCCAGTCAAGGACTATGGCTCTCAATTATGGCCCCGTTTCATCTATACTTTTGATGTCTGAAAAACATGTTGGCCTGATTGTTGGCCCACTTATTACTAATATAACCACAGTTATTGGGCAGACAAACTGTGTATTCTGGGTTTGAATTATTGTCTGTGCCATGGTAGTACCTGATGCTGGATAGGAAGCCTGACTTACTGGTACAAAGGATGCAGAATTTTACAGGAAGGCAGGGGGGAAGGAAAAATCTTTATAGTGGTAGTGAACTGTGTGTGGTAGTTCATCAGTGACTGAGAAGGGATGAGCAGTTAAATCATTCTCTGTTGTCCAGCAGAATTTAGTTTTGTTGGTTCTATTTTGCCTTAATTTGCAACACGGGGAATTAATGAGGGTGGTGTAGAGGGGGAAAAGTAAGTATGTATCTCAGAATATGCATCAAGATTGGATACTTTGGGCAATAAGAAGCACAAAGCCTTTTCATTTTTACTAAGTATCCTTGGCTAATGGGGAAGTGGCTTGCTCTTGACTTTGTATTTGTGGAAGATTAAACAATTTACCTGTTACTTCAGTCTGTCTGGTTAAAACATTTGGGGGTAATTGAGTCTAGAGTTTTCAGATGGGCAAACATAAGTTTTAAATAATCAGATTTTTAGCTTAGTCTACTGTGGAGTTTCACAGAGATGATAGATGAGCTGAATTTGGATTCATTTGGCCTGAGTTATTTTTGTTGTTGTTTCTTCATAGCTTGTACAGCTCAGTAGCATTCTGGAAACTCTTGTTGATTATGTCTGCAGGCTACACTTACTGATTTGCAATGTATATGAATTTATACGCATTTTGGAGGCAGGGGGGAAATCAAAATAATTACCTTGGGAAGAACTCTTTACTAAAGTTGTGCAGGGGAGGAATGGAGCCCTTGGGTTGTGAGCTGTGCCTCCATAATGTGGCTGTGCCAGGTGATTTCTCTGAGAGACTAAATCCTGGTTATGTTACTGACATACTTTGTGACCATAGTGGCTTATACCCGTGTTTGTGAAGCAGAAATGATTATGCTTGTCTCACTAGGACAGCTTGTAGATAAATATTTTGTTAGATCTCTTCACTGACACTGATAGGAGTCTTTCCAGTTTTGCTCCTCTTCTGGTAAGTGCAGCCTTACCAGCATCCTCCACTGACTCTCACCTTGTCAATTCCAAAATAAATAGACAAAACTTCTAGCTTGTTTTTGAGGCACTTGTTTGGGGAACCTAAAGTAGTTGTAATGAACAATGCTGTGGATAAAAAAAACCCTCAAAACTGTACAGCGAACTTAAGGCTTCTAAAATCATTATATTCTGATTGAAGAAATACCTGTATGGACAAATCGTGAGCTTGCTTTTGCAGATAATTGCCAGAGTAACCTCAGTTATTTCCAGTTGAGGGTTTTGTGTTTTTCTGAGATCTCAGCTCCTCCGTGGTGTCATGAAGATTTCAACTGGGAACCTGCCTGGATGTCAGAGAAAGGATGTTTCTGTAGGGGTAGAGTGAGTATGTTGGTTTGCCCTCTCTGGTTTTCAGTGCCTTTGTAGTCTCCTTGTCCTACAGCTCAACATTTTTTCAAAATTTCATGTTAGTGCTGTAGTTTCTTCTTGGCATTGTTGTTTGTGTGTTAAGTGATTTAAAGAGTAATTATGTGAGTAAGGCCTTGTCTGGATTGTGATACAGTGGATGACCAAGAGTAGCCATAATAAAGGTACTCTTACTACATCCATCGTGGATAACCTCTTCTGCTCAGGTGTGAAAACTGTTTGGATCCCCATGCACTAAGGAACATCTCTGGGGATGGAGGGAGGAGAATATACACAAAAAAATGTTGTTCACATGGTAATCAAAGAAATAATAATCCAGGCTGCCAGGAAAAACTGCTCAGCCTTTGAAAGAGGGCAGAAGTGACTTCAGTGGAAACCCCTTACTGATTATTATTTCTCTTTTAATCTTGCAGCTGATTGCAATGCCGTTCTTAAAGCTCTACAGCCCATTTTTCAGGAGCAGGGAATGACAGAAACAGTTCATAACTGGGAAGACCATGGTTATTTAGCAACCTACATAAAAAAAAATGGCAGGTGAGTGGATTTTCTTCTCATAGATTATGTTCCCACTATCCTCCCTTACAATATTTATTTCTCCCTTTATTGGATCTCCTGTGGTGTTGACACACTGTGATTGTGTATGAAGTAGCTAAAAATAAAGCAGAATATCTGGACTATGTCATCTTGCAGTTTAGATATCAGAACAGTTGACCTGGCTAGTCTGGCCTGTACCTGTATGGGTACCATGGTCTCAAGCTAGACAGCTCAAGTCAGTTAAGTGTATTTGTAATTCTTTTGGCCATAAAATATGTATAAATAAATTCTAGTCTAACCTTAGCATGTGAATAATGAAAGCTTGCTGTCCCTGTGTTCTTGTGTGTGTGTTCAAATGCTTTATTATAAACTTCAAGTTCTCAAGCAGCTACTGAAGTAACTAACAGCATGGTAAGGGGTTGGTGTCATTACTGACACATTAAGCTGAGTCTGCTGGGGCAAACTGGTAAGAAAAACCACATTCCCTTTATTTCCTGATGCTGCTTTATAGTGCAAGGGTTAGTTGATTATGGTATACATAAATCTGTGAACTACCGTTATTTTATTGCACTTCATTTGTTTACAGTTATTCAATTACTTGTTCTTCACATCCATTGTGGCAGTTGCTGTTTTAATTTGTTGTTTAAGCTTTAATTTGTTGGCTTCTTCTGCTGGGTGTTCTGTTCAAAGTAGTTCATTTGGGCACACTCCTAACATACGAGAACTGCCTAAGGATATTTAAGTTCTCTCTGTAATAAGAGAAAACAAATATCTCTAGAAGGAAAATCATATTCTAGGTAAGTGTTTTGCCTGCTGGAATTTCTCTGTAGGTTCACTATGTGTGAACACTATGTATGTACATACAAATATTTTATATATAAAGTAGTGTAGAGAACTACACTGGCAAACTTGGGACCCAGTTAAAGGTAACATGTAAGCTGACATGAGTCTCAGTTGTATGTTTATGGTTCCCAGTTATGCTCCTTGAAGTGCTTAGTATAGCTCAGTTAGCTTTTCAAATGTGACACTGGCTTTTTCTGGTCTAAATTATTTGGCTTCTATACTTGATGTGCCTAGAAAAACCTGTTGCTTATATCTTGTTTTTGTACAGCCCTGCTTATTCTGTCTTTAGTTGCATGTGTTTTTATAGTCTTCCTGTGAGGAATTTGACCAGGATTCCAGTTCTGAATAACCTTTTGTTTCTGGTGTCAGTAGTGAAGTTTACTAGTCTGGTGCTGTCCTCCTTCTATACTTGGTTAAGCTTGTAATCAATTCTCCTAAAAATAATAGCAAGAATATACAATCTCTGAACAAAAAAGATAAAATACCTAAAAGTAAAAAAAGTCTTAGAAGGTTTAAAGTGTGGCTTTCTTTGATTACATGAACTCATTTTGTTTTCCTGTCTTTCCTTGAGTTCGAAAGTGACATGAGATGTGAATTCTCAGACTGGATTTCCCCATTGCAAACTCATCTAATCATTCCCCTTAAGAAGACAGCCTCTTCTAAAGGAGCAGTTTCTAGAGTTAAATTACCTCTCTTTTGGTGTGTTTCAGCAACTTGCTTGAAAACACTCTCTTTTGATGTATAACTTTTCCAGGAGGTAATTGACCTGGCTCCTGGAAGCATCTCTGAGAAAAATGTTCATATAATACTCTGAATTTTAAAATATCTAACTTGATTTCTCTTACTACACTGTCAGCTGGAAATACTTCTTGCTGCAAGTTCCATTGTCTTTATCAAATGCTGGAGTATAATACTAATGAACGTGTGAAGGGAAAGAAGATGTAAAAGTTGATTTCTCTTTTGTAGGAGAGGTTGGGAGAGACAAGCCAGCGCACTGGTGTACAGGGCAGTCATAGTTACAGAGGAGTTGGTCAAGTTGCTGCTTTCCCTGGGTAAAGCACAGCCCCCATATGGATATCCTTGTTGCTTGGAGTATAGGCTTGGCAATGTATTGGAGAACTATAAATTAATTGTAAATACCTGATCAGTTTTTCAGAGCTGTTCTCTGAAAGTCATGTGTAATAGATAAGCTTCAGCAATTACTAAGCTTTGGCACAGATTTGTTAAGTGGGTTATTTCCTGTGTGTTTTACTTTTGTTAATGTTGTACCTTCCGGCTTCATGACACTTTGAATAGTCCAGCTTTTCACTGTGCTGCTAAATACAGCTTCTGGGCGGTCCCGTGGTGTAGTGGAGAGCACTCCGGTCTCTGAATCCGAAGGCCACGAGTTCGAGTCTCAGTGTACGGACTGTCCCCGGCAGTTCAATGCCTCCCTGCCATCCGATCCTGTCAGATCTTGGATGCTCAGCAGGGTCAGCCCCGGTTAGTACTGGGTGCTGTAGATAGTCCCAAGGACTTCACTGTCACTGTCCAAGCTTGCTCGGCCGTGGCAAATGAACCTTAGGACTTAAACGGTGGGGCCAGTTCTGCGCATGCTGAGCCTCACCTAAAAATCCACTGCGCAGGCTTGGAGGGCACAGCCACGTGGGGAGAGCCCTTCTCAAATCTTCGTTTGCGAAGATTGGCCATTAAATACAGTTTCTGCTTTTGCACCAGAGGATTGTTCACAATATTCTTAGCTGCTGTGGGAAGGTGAAGATCAGGAAGTGGGCCTAGTGGCCTTTCTGTAGTCAAAGAAGAGAAGGGTCTGTTTATTGGATTGTGGTTCTGTACATCTCTGGCCACTGTTTACTGTTGAGCTTCCAAACTGGACATCAGAGAGAATGCCAGTTTGGGATACAGCCTCCCAGCTGAAGACTGAAGAACAAGAGTGCGTGGAGGAGCTGAATATTAAGGAGATTGTTCATTTGCAAGTGGCTGGTTTTTTTAATGGTGCAGTGTCAAATGTAAATTAATAAAGAATGGTTATTGCTTTCTCTTGGTATATTCGTTGCCATCTGAACTCATGGGCACTGGTTCTATGTTCCTTGAAAACTACTCACTTTAGCCTGACAAATTACTGTCTGTGGTGGTGTTGGTTAAAGTACTTTCTGTGCTTTGCCAACCCCGTTAAACTGAATTAAGGAATGCATATGCAGGGGAATTCTTAAGTTTTGAGACCTCAGCAGTTATGTTCCGTCTGGTTACAGAAGTTGTATATACTTTTAAGTCTTAAACAGCATGTTTCTGTTAGCCTTAAGGTAGATTGTTTGTGCTTCTGTTTGATGTAGTTTCAGTTAACTGAAACAAATGCAGGTGTAAACCCATAAAACCTAATAGACTGGACAATTAAAAAAAACAGTGAAAGAAACACATTTCGTGAGTTGTAAGAGTGAACTAATGAGCACATGGAGGATTTGATACTAACTAAATAGGCTTTATTTTAATACTAGCAAATTTGTCTCCTTTTTATCTTAGTGACCTCAAATGTCATGCCATTTTTATTAGCATGAAAGTATTACCTGACACAACTAGAAAGAAATTAGCCAGGGCATGCAGATTTTTCCTCTTTCTTCTCTGCAAAACACTGTATCTCATTTCCACGTGCAGCTTGTAGTAAAAAAGGAGAAATAAAGAATTATGATGAGGCCAAGTATGTCATGAGTAGTTTCCGCTAAGGGTGGCTGGGTCTAGTTTGTCACAAGTTTCTGAGGATGAAAGATGCAGAAGTTAGTGCTGAATATGAGTAGGGGGTTTGAGACACAAACACATTTTTTGCCAGCCAAAGCTGGCATCTAAGAAGCTGAGTACTAATCCCTGGGAAAAATATTTGCAATGAGGTAGTAATATGTTGCTAAACAGTGTCTACACTCCAAAGTCTGCAGAGATAACCCCCACAGCCTGCAGTGTGCCCTGTGCCAGACTGTTGGATTGTGTGCACTGCTGTTGACAAAACTGTCTGACAAAGATACCACATGAACAGCCCCATGGAGGGCTTTGATCGTGAAACGAATTGGAGCTGATTTGGGGATTAAGACATGCTTTCCTCTTGTCATTACCAAAGCAACACATCCCGGTTCTCCTTTGTCTGCAACTAGGCAAGCAACAGTCACATGTGGCAACTCTACCTGCTCCATTTATTTGGTGATTTACTCTGACAAAGGACCTGTTTGAGGGAGGTCCAGCTGAAAACATTTACTAATGGGGTTGTGAACACAAGGCTCTAGAGTCGGGCAGGAAATGGGTCACTTGAGCCACTCTAGATTTTGTCTGTAGTGGGGATGGATGCACTTCCTCTGCTTTGGCAGCCCCCCTGCCCAGCACTGGCTGGGGAACAGAAGCACATGTTGGAGAGGAGCTCTGGGTCTCAGTTGTGGGACCCCAGCAGTCTCATTTTTCTGAAGTGTGTGTGTTTTCAGATCACTTCCAGAATGTTTTCAAGGTCTTATAGAACAGCATGTTTTTACTGAAGTGCCACTTACCTACCTTGGATTGGACAGTTAAATCTTTGGTTTAAAAAATATTAGTTTGTTTAATTATGTGGTACTTTGCATGTAGTCATAGTGCCCAGTGTATTTTAACAGACTAACAAGAGTTGTTAAAACTAGAGCAAGGAGAAAAATCATTAAAATATAGTATTATTTGAGAAGATACCAATTTCCAAATATTAACTTTAATGTCATCACTGCTTTTGAGCATGTGCTCTTCTGTTACACTGTGTACAGCTACCAGGGTTTTTCTTTCCTTTGTGCCTCTGTGCTCCCTCTTTTGTCATGTTCCACCTGGAATTTCTTCAAAACCCCCCACAAACTAAATCCTGAGTTTCTATTTCTACAGAAGACGGTCTTCTAGAAAAGTTTTGATCTCCCCTATGTGCCTCACCTAAAAAATCCACTGCGCAGGCTCGAAAGACACACCCACGTGGGGAGAGCCCTTCCCAAATCTTTGTTTGCGAAGTTTGTCATTATGATCTCCCTTACACACATACCCATTTTTAACTTCTATTCTGTGTCTGAATTCTTGTTTAGAGAAGTGTAGTCCTACTGGTGTTTGGCTTCACTGTTCACAGCAGTGCCAGATTGACCCAGTTGAATCTGGTTTGTATGTCAGAGATGATGATGAATATATGTTAATACTGTGAAGGGAGGGATGAGTGTTTACTTTTTTCTTTTCTGTGTTAGTCTTTTGCTAACCACTCTGTATGCTAGTCAGCATATTTTAAAGGAGCAGGATGAACATTCCTTAGCTCTTTGTTTCGGGGTAAAATGTTGTTTATTTCTGGAGTTACCCAGAGTGTAAAAATGGGCTGAAGAATAGGAGGCAGCTGATAGGAATCAGCAACAGTTTGGAACTGTGGTCACTTTCATTTGTTTAATTTTCTTATTATGTAAAAAGAGAATAATAGTATAGGGAAAAAACATGATTGCTCAGTTCCTTAAGGTCTCCAAGTACTTCATAATTATGATGAGCACTTAAAAGAAAAAATGTGCTTTGAAGAAACAATGTTGTGACTTTTAAAAAAAAATGTATAAATTCCTGATATAAGCAGGTTTTCGTATTCTTCATCATTGAGTAATTTGACAGGTGATACTTTTATTGACAAGCTATTTTTCGAATACCTGAATTGTTTTATCCAATTTAGAGTGATTCAAAGTTAGCATCAGCAAATAAAAGTTTGTATGCACCTGTCTATTTTTTGGGTGGAGTGCAGTTGGGAAATCCTTTCTCAGATACACGGGATTGCAATTTTTCTTGCTCCTCAGTACAAGTAACTAAGATGGGATATGTATTTTTGCATTGAATGTGTTGATCTCTCTGTTTCTAGTTCTTTATAAGTAAAGAGGATACTCATCCAGAGCTTTTCTCTCTTTCAGGCAGTTACTTTTTGTTTTGTGCAGTTGGGAATTATTTAACATCCAGTGTTCCCTGTTGTTGAGGTGGTAAGATGGAGCACTATAGACTCAGCACTCGGCAGAATTGTTGATGTTGTTGACACTTGTTTGCATACAAGCACAAAATCTCGAGTACTGCCTTAGAAGACATGACAGCTATGCTGGTGCAGTAAATGGAGCCTTGTTACAGTGGGGGCTGCTTTTCAGCTGCATTTTTCTTGACTAATGGAAAGGAAGAGGATACCTCTTCACTGAGCTGTTTTCCTCCCCACTTTTATGAAAGTACATGCAAGCATGCTGCAAAAGTGTGGCAGATGTTTTATTTTTAAATCAGGGATTATATTTTTCAGAAAGATAAGAGGCAGGAGGGGAGACTTTTGAAGAAAACTTCATTTTTTTCATATTTTTTCCCCCCATTTGGATTCTAAAGTAATCTTCACTGTATTTTCATAGGTAGAAAATGGAAACAGTATTATTGTTGTTCTTAAAAACCCTCTTCCACAGATTAAAAGGGCTGCTGCTGCTGCAAACCTGCATTCATGTACCACGTTCTGCCAAGCAGGCAAATGTAAAGTAACAAGAGCCAGCATAGCCTTTGCTTTCTGCTGATTGAAGCTTGTTAAGTCTCTTGTGGGTTCATCTTTGGCCTGCTGCTACTCCCTTAATACTACTAGTCTGGTCACTTTTCTGTGTACACTTGTACTGTTTGCTGTGTGTTTTGTTTCAATCTTTACAGGCATTTTAGCTTACTTTGAGTGCTCATTTTCAGCTAAGGGACTTATAAGGAAGATATAACCAACCTGGATCTATATTGTGTTTTGAGTTTGAATTTCATTCAGAGGGTTTTTTTTACCATAAATTAGGTGTCTGAGAATACCAGCCAGGCACTTAAAACTTGAATTTTTGTTCTACTACACTGGTCCAGCCTGGTGCCAGCCTTTCCATCTCTTCCCCCCTTGCCCCAGATGTCAGGACCCTGCTGTTGTGGTAGAAGTAACAATTTGATGGCATGAGTGATGGTTCAGCAGTGTTACTGTCTCTGTATTCTAATGCTATCATCTCAATAAATCTGAAGTTCTACATTGTGCTTTTCAGAGCAACCATCCCCTTTGCCTCTCCTTGCCTCCCACCCCAAAGCAGAGGCAGTAACATCCCCTACTGAAGAGTTCATGCCATCACAGGGGAAGTGAAGACTGTGTCAGCTTGTCAAATCTTACAAGTATGCAAATCTTGTAGGAAAAAAGTTCAGTCATAGGACAATCAGTATGTTGCTCATCTGTGCCAACAGCAACTCCTGGAATATGGGAATAAACGGATCAATTTTTTTGAGTGGTGGAAATATTTCTGGCACTGTGCCAGTTTTCAGGGAATTTAATAACAGTGCTGTCCTATGAACAGTATTTACTCATTTGTGCCTGTAGTGCCACACTTCTGAGGGGCCTGAAGCATGTCTAGGGACTTGGCAAGAAATGTCCCTTTTCACTGTGAATGGTTGTGTCCAAAATGTGCTGGAGTGACCAGTACTTCCATTTAGAGAGCTCTGTTCTTTGTCTTTCTCTCCTTTGGAAAAAAAACCCACAAAAGATACTATCTTGTGGATTCTTGCAATAACACTGTTTGTTCTTATGCTGGGCTGTGGTTTTGTTTTGTTTTGTGTTAGGCACATTATGAGATAAACCCATTGACATTAAAATGATGTAGAGTTCTGGTAGGCTTTTGTGTTCCCTAACCAAAACCTCTTCTCTGGAGAACATCTTGGGGGCCAGCACTGGGATGGAGAGAGGATCGGAGGATCACTCACATACAGTGACAGTCTGTGGGCACTGAGGAGAGGGATGCACAGTGGGCAGGTGTGTGTTGTATAGAAACACTGTTCCTCCTGAAGGCAAGACCCTTATGTAGAGTCCTCAGGAAAGCCTCAGCCTTCCCAGACTCACCTGTTGAAGAGAAGTGGACAACAGCCTGTCTGCTAACTGCAAGCATGTCCCAGCTACAGTTTGCTGCTGTCCAAAGCCAGCGAGAGTGTTTTTGTTAATGAATTGCTTCAATCAGTTTGATAATTCGATTGTTTTACAGTCACCAGAAATTATGATCTTCAGCTCACACAGAGCACTCAGGGTTTTATCTCTGACTATAGCTAAGGGCCAAGGTTTCCAGCACCATGAGAGGGGTGGTGTTTGTATTGAGGCTGACAGTTTACGGAGGGAGCTCTGGAAGAGACAATAAACAGGTGAGAGTGCTGGAGAGCTGGGATGTCATCTAAACTTCCTGTCATAGGAAGAGTTGGTTTGTGTTTTGGCTTTGAGGCTGAGTAGGGTGAGAAAAATAAGCAAAGAAAGGAGCATATCAGCACAGTTTCTGTGTTGTACTGATGAACTTCTGTCCCTGGATACCCTTCTTCCTTTGCTCAGCTGCTCCTGTTCTCATCCCCTCTTCTGTTCTCTGTTTTTCCCCCTCTGTGTTTCCTGCTCCATTCCTTTATGTAATCCCTCTGTAGCCTTTCTGTTCTTTTTGTCTCCTCCCTGGTATGGTAAGGATATTGCCTCTGGTGCACTGTTCGTGTGTTGTGTCCTTCCCCATTGCCCTTAGCTCTTGTTTTGTTTGTTGCAAGTTCTCCAAGGTCCACTGTTTGTTTACCTAAAACTGAGCATGGTGAAATTTTGCTCTTGGTCTTCAAAAGCTTCTGTAATAAAAGTGGTAGTAGCTTTGTCTACCTTGCATCTGAGAGTGTGCTTCTGCAAGTTTTTTGCCAGTCAAAGCCATGGTTTGCTCCAGCATGCTTACTTTTTTTCACTCAAAAATTTTTAATCAGCTTTGAATGTGAACAGTGTCTCTAAATAGTTGCTGTAAAGTTAAAGAAACCAAACCAACAACCCCCACCCCCCAGAAGAGAGAGGGAGGTATGTAGGGGAAGCGTCCAGTTGTTTTCTTAAGGCTTGATTTCAAATAAAAAGCTCAAACCAACACAACACAGCTGTTCCACCAGGCCTTATTTAAAGAGCTGAGACTATAGTCAGCGTATTTTCCTGTTGTACCATTGTTGTTATGGCTTAGACACCCTGTTTCACTGCCTTGCTGCCTGCTGATTTTATTAGTTGTGTAGTGATAGGCAGGTTCTTGCAACTGTCTGCTGCTTAAGTGACTTGCAGAGGAAGACTGAAGCTGGGACTGCCAACAGTTACAGATTCTGGAGCAAAACCCACGCATTATGAATTTAATATGATTTCATTTCAGATTTTCTTTCCTCACTCACTGTGATTTTTGGTAATAAATTCACCATCACTGTCTCTCTCTCTGTGTTGTAGTTTTGCCAATTTGAGAATTCACCCTCATGGATTGGTGTTGGTGGATCTGCAGAGCTACAATGACCATATGAAAGGAAGAGAGGAAGTTGATCAGGTATGGACTGAGTGCTGCTTATCTTACTACGCTTACCCAACTGTATGGGAAGACCCTTCTTTTCTTCAGGTCTGTCAAAGTATCTCTTGGTAAAAGATATTAAAACATTAAAGTCTGTTCAAACCTGGGTGCTTACAGATGAGGAACAGGAGTTTGAAGTTTTATTGAAGTTGCATACACATGTGTGTGCATGCATACACACACACAGAGTCTTTTTTTGCCTTTACTGGACCTCGTGTTCTTTGATGTAAGAATTGTAAAGATGTAGCAGACATGTATCTTCATGTATCCAGGGCAGAGAGGGAGAAGTGAAGCTTAACCTACTTGATGTGTTAAATATATGACATTTTTTCCTTCACTATTCTGAGAGAAGGGGAGCCTCTATATTCAATCTTTCTCCCCATGGAGAAAAAGCACTTCATCTGTCATTATAAGAAGGTTCCAGATAATGGATATTGCAGGGGAATAGGGCACTGCTTTAGGAGGAAAGGAACCTTAGGGGCTTCTCATGTTTCCCCTCTGGCTCTGTTGTCCTGGAGAACAGCTAAATGCAGTGATGACAGCTGCTGTAATATACAGGTTCTTGCTAGTAACAAGACTGAGGTGGCCAGCTAGTTACTTGTAGGCTTCTAGGGTTACATTTCAAAGCCTTTCAGTGCAGGTCCTACTTTTTATTGCCTCGTAGGTAGTCTAATTTAACAGATACTTTACATTAAGTGACCTACAAATTCCACCTCTTGTTCGCTATTTTTTCCAGCTTCTGAACAAAGTAGAAGAAAGAATGAAAGAACTGTTTCAAAGTAACATAAAAAGGGTGAAACGGTAAGTTTGTACCTCTGCTTCTCCCTGTGGCATGTCTGTGTAATTACTAAAGCTAATAAGCAGGTTATGCTTTGCTGTACTGCAGTGAATAGCTTAGAGTATGAATTTATGCATGTGAGTTTTTTTTCCTCCCCAATATTTTAAAATTGTTTTATTGCAGAATTGAAGGTTCTGTGGGGTTTGTCATTTTGTTAAGCTTCATCTTCGGTACTGTTACTTTGTGAAGGGATATTTTTCATTTGTTTGGGGTTTTTTGTTGTTTTTTTCTTTGAGTTTTTGAGGGGTTTTTGTTTGGTTTTGGGTTTGTTTGTTTGTTTAGGTTGGTTTGTTGCGATGGTTACATGAAATAGCAGGAGAAAATGCAACCAGGATGCAAGAGCAGACTACTCTGGAAGGGCTAGGGAGCAAAGGGTACCAGGGGAATAGTCCAGGTCATAAACTGTACCCCATGGGCCACAGCTCACAGAGAAGGTGAGCAGGGTCAGAACAGCTCTGTGTCTGCCAGCCTGGGTTGTAGTACTGAGGCAGCTCTGAGGGCAAACTGGGTGTCAAACGATTGATAAAAGACTGGGGATGTGAACCAGGGGCAAGATTAGAGCTAAAAGGAAGCTCAAGCTCATGGAGGAGACCCTGCCCTAACAAGATTTCATGCAGGTCTTTCTCTCACAGCTCTGCCCCTGCTGTGCTTCATGGCGCTCGCCGTGGGTGTGTGTGGTGAAAACCTTGGTGGAACTTGCATGCTTAGGGACCTGCCAAGAAAATAGACATGTTTTGTAGCAAATTTTTATCTCACAACTGGTAACTGAACAATGGAGGCTTTGCAAGCCCTCTGTCAGTTTGGATTGCTTAAATTCAAGGCTATATATTAAACTTGAAGGATTCAAATAGTAGCTTGTGGCCTACTGCTGTAATAAAATTCGCACTACACGTGACTCTTGTTGCGTTTGTCGTGGCTGTCTTGCAGTGACTGACACCTTGAAACCAAAGGAGCACGTTCTGCAGGCACGCACTTGGTGGAAGTGCACTTTCACCTTGCACAGTGTAAAAACAAAGATGATCTTGTGTATGTGTTTATGGGGGAGAAGGTCTCTGAGGATATTATGATACTGGGAGTTTGTGGAATCCTTGCAATAAGAATTTCTTTAAAATGGATCAGGACAACAGCTGCCTGAAGTGATCTAGATCGTTTGGTTCCCTTGGTATAGGAAGATGAACCTCCTAGAACAGTATATCTGGCGTGGATCTTGTCACACACCCCTCAGTGTCTGTCTTGGTTCTTTTTTGTTTCTTTTTTAGTTTGTTTGCATCCTTTTAGTGTTATTGTCACGCTGGTAAAGTTTTTCCTGTGTTTTTGCTGTTTTGAGGTAGTGAGGGGATGCTTTCATTCTCACCATGTGCTGCCATCTTGCGGCCCACTGAGGGTAGAGAGGATTTCTGAAATGTATGCTGAGAATCACTAGTGAATTTAGAAAAACCTTGTCCGATTCTGGTCTTCTGCTACACCCTGCTTTGGAAAAAAGCCTGTAACATTTTGAAGTGTGTGTGGGAAGTCTCATGATCTCTGTGCCCACACGTTTTTCCTGAATGCAATTGCTTTTCTTTGATCATACACTGTAATTTCAAATATAGTTTGTCTTTCCAGGTGAAATACTGATTTGAACCAAGATTCTTCTCTTTAGATGTAAAAAAACCTCCAACACAAACAGCAAAATAAACAAAAAATCTATGCAGATGCTTGAACCACTTTTAAAAAGTAATGCAGACTGTCAGGGATTGTGCTTATACACTGCAGGGTGACCTATCTCAGTCTGAAACACTGTAGTAGTTCACTTTTTCTGTTTCTCTGTGTATCACCATGTCTCTCCGTACAACTTGAGAAGGGTGCGATCCCCTAATCGCAAAGAAATGGCATTGTTAGCTGAGCTGAAGGAGGGAAGAAGTCATGTGTTCTTGTCTGCATTCTGCTTTTTGTATTATATTCATTTCTAGTCATGAGCTGATTCTTCTACAGAGGCTGGTTATGTTATGTAAATTCCCACTGTTAGAATGGAGAGAGATAAAGAAGAACCGTTTATGTCATCTATGCCTTAGCAAGTTACGTGTATTTAACATACTTCTTTGTATTGAGTGCTAAATGTGGCAAGTTTTCTTAGATCCCTCTTGTTAATATTATTTATTTATTATGGTGAATCCACAGGATGTTTAAAGTGAATTTTTTTAAAATAAACATTCCAAATGTTTTGTAATCTTTTTTCTAACTCTTTCTTTCTAGGTTGCCAGCCATTTTGAGAGGAGGTGTCATTGATAGATACTGGCCCACAGCCGATGGGCGCCTGGTGGAGTATGACATAGATGAAGTTGTTTATGATGAAGATTCACCCTTTCAGAATATTAAAATTCTGCATTCAAAACAGTTTGGGAATATTCTTATCCTCAGTGGGGATGTTAGTAAGTACCATCTCGTTTGAGAATCCTTAGTGTGAAAATTTTGGAAGTGTTGTTTTCTGTCTTGCTATGGCAATATTTATAGATGACTAAGGGTCATGGTTCTGATGCTGGAAACTACCTGTGCATGTACACATGTATCTGTTCCTGTGTATAAGTATGTTAAACAGAAAGGTTGACCAGTGTAAAATCTCAAGTTAAAAAATAGATTTTCTTTTTGCAAAGTTGGTATCTTTGCTGTGGAAAGTGGCACAGGAGAATGGAAGACAGCATTCTATAGCAGATCTTGCTCTACTCCTTTCTTTCATATGAGCTTTTCCCTGTTTGTTGCCAGTCCAGCCTCTTGAGAGTTTCTCTTTGACAGTAAAACAAGCTATTTTGTCTGTCTTCAAAACACAGTGGAATTCTAAAGAAGTATGAAGAAATAGGAGCTGATGTGTGTGTGTGTGTGTGTGTATAATCCTGCTGTTCCTTTGATTCTCTAAAGGAATTTCCTGGTTGGTGGATACAGGACAGCTGTATCTTAAACCATGTAGCTGCTTTGTTCTGAATATCTTTTGACTCTTCAGAATGCCTAGCTGAACTTTTAAGTTAATCGACAGAGTGATCCAACCTTTAAAGGTTTTTATATGTGGTACTTTGTGCCCGCTGATCTTTGTGTTTTTGAAAGTGAACTTAAGTGTTCTTTTAGGCTGGATAAGGCTGCTGTTTGCTATAAAATCTAGACAACCAGGAGCATGCTGGTAAAATCTCTCGGTTCTTAGGTTGAAAAGTACTATCTGTGATAAATGAGAGATGTTGCTGCCTGGGGATAGAATACCTAATTTCACTCTAATGGCAGAGTAATTAACAAAGTTAACTATAGCCTTTTGAAATTACTGAAAATACCTCTAACAATTCAATTAGCTTTCTGCAACTGTCATGGGGACTTCTGTGCAAGTGGCATCTGAAGAGCATTGTTACAGAATTCATTAGTAAGGTATTTTTCAGATGGAATTGTATTAGAAATCACCAAATTAGTTATTTCATATTTTAGCCAGAGATTTCCATCAGTTTAATGTGGACATGAGGTTTTGTTGGAATGTTGTCCCCATATGCCTCATGGAAAGGGAAGTATGTCATTACTTATTGTTATGGTTTAGCCAGGTGGGCCTAAATTTAGGCTTTAAAACTCAGATTAGGCCTAGAATTGTCAGCTGACTTGAGCTGGGCTGGGCTAGCTAACAGCTGACTTCTTCTAGCCAATAATTTTGTACTCCATACCATACTACATCATCTCAAAAGAAGTAAAATCCAGTGTGTGGGTGTGGCTTAGTCAGTTCTGCCATGGCTGAGGTGCGAGCCAAACGTGTTGCAGCTGCTGCCTTGTTGGAGTGGGCCTTGTTCCTGTTGTTGCCGCTGCTTGCAGTTTGTTTGAGTTCAGGGAAGTAGAAATATTTTGTTGTTACTCTTTCTGTTTCTTGCTAGGTGTCTTTTAGAGTGCTTATGAATTTAGAGTAATATACTTCGTATTAATTGGGGAGTGGGGGGTTATTTCTTGTTATATATAACTTGTGTAAGTGTGTGTTATATTGTAGTTTTCTTTTAATTTTCTCTTTTCTGTATAAATACATGTAGTTAGTTTCAGCATAAACCTGGTTTGGAGGGTTTTTTTCCCTCTCCCTCTTCTTTCTCCCTTTGGCTGGTTGGGGGGAGGAGGAACCCTTTTTCTCTGTACTTGGGCAGTTGGCATTTTGCCAGCTCAACTCACGACACTTATATACCTTCCATGGGATTTTAAAATACTGTTTTGTCTCATTTTGTTACTGTGCACTTAAAAGCGAAGTGGCGATTGCCCAACAGAGTGATAGGACATGCCATGACGTGCTGCTGCACAAAGCTTTGTCCTTGTGTGGCTGAGGTCTGTTGTTACAGCTTAGGAGTTCTTCTGTCTGCTTTAAAGCTAATGCTGAACAAGCCAGCAGAAGGCATGCTTTGGGCTCTTCAACAGGTCATATTTTTGTTTCTGTGCAGGGATCCTTTGGTGCTTATCTTGGTTGCTCTCTCTTTAGCTGGGGTCCACAGTGCGTTTTCAGAAATTTCTTGATCTGTCTCTTGCAGGATTAGTTGTAGGTAAAAAGCCACTGACGTAGCAATTGTGCACATCAAGTCCTAAATACTGACAGTTTTGCTCTACCACTTTGCATCTCTGTGCACACAGTACTTCCTAATGCTGAGGTAGCCATTGCTGGGTTCACATTGAGAATTAGAGAAATCCTCTCTGGGATTCTGAGAAGGATCCCTTTGCTTGGACTATCTCTGAGAACTAGGTTGTTTCTGTAGATGCTCTTGCTTTGGTCTATATTATATCACTTTTGGATTAGTGCCAGTTGATGAGAAGAACTAAAGATGCAATATTTCTGTCCAACTCTTTCTCTTCCTTCCCTTCAGATTTGGCAGAAAGCGACCTGGCATATACACGAGCCATAATGGGCAGTGGAAAAGAAGACTACACTGGGAAAGAAGTGTTAATCCTTGGAGGTGGTGATGGAGGTATACTATATGAGATAGTCAAACTGAAGCCAAAGATGGTTACTATGGTAGAGATATCCTTTGACAAATGACTGATCATTCATTTCCACGTTTTTTAGTCTGTATTTTCTGCTGGTACCTTAGCACAGCTGTCAGGTTCTGATTTTCATTAGAAGTTAGTGTCTAAAATGAAGTTTCTTTTTGTCAGCTTACAGAGACCCGGTGACTGCATATCTGTGCATCTTTCAAGTTCCCAGTCCGTACTATAGCTCTTTGAGTAGCAGTTTACATAAAACTGGACAGGATTCCTTCTGTCATCAGACTGATGCTTTCTCTGATAACAGAAGACAGGTCTGTCAAGTCTGTGGTTTGGACTCAGTTCTGCCTTCTTGAGTTCTTCTGTTTTTCTGAAACCTATAAAAAATAGTGTCTAGAAGCAAAAAAGTCCAATCAATAGCAGTGTCAGGACTTGATGAATGGTATTTGTGGCAGAATGTCCAACCCTGTTTTAAAAATTTCGATACCAATCAAGTTTTCAACATTTTTAGTTCATCCAGTAGGTAATGCAAAGCATGCTAGCCATGTGAAATGTTGATCATCCTAGGTTTTAGGATCCCTTTGCTAAGACTGAAAATAATTGTTTTGAATAATTGCAAGTTAAAGTCCTAATGTAGTTTATGGGGGATTTTAATAGTCTTACAGTTCACATTTCAGGCTTTCACAGTAATGGTAACCTGTGGTATCAAAAATACTGATTAAAACAAAAAATAAGCCCTTCCTGAGCCTCTAACTGTATCTGGAGGCCAATACATAAGACTGACTATTGTAGTATGTATACCAATAGACACATCTCTTTACTCCTTTGTGAATGGCACTTTTGTTGAGAATTTGTTTCTGAAGAAAGAGGAAGCGTTACCTCTGTTATTTCTGAAATGTACCATGCCTTAACAGCCTTCAAACATTGACCAAATGGTGATTGACGGGTGTAAAAAGTACATGCGTAAAACATGCGGAGATGTCTTAGACAATCTGAAAGGAGAGTGCTACCAGGTAATGCTTTGCTTTTCTTTCATTGCAAGTAGTATTTCACATGCACTTATACCTCGCCTGGAAGACTACTGTGGCAAAGTTTTGGGTACAAGTTTTCTGACTTTTCTGAAGTTTAGGAAGCATTTTTTCCTTTTTTATGACACTTGCAAATTTTAATAGCTGGGATTTGTGTGGGAAGTATATATTAGCATCAGAATATTTTAAGTCTTCATCTTCAGACTTCTAAAATTAATTACATATATAACTTTTAAAGAATATGAAACAGGAGAATGATTGTTGCCATAGCATACAGATAAAGAGGAAATAGCAACGAATGTGGTGTTAAACATCATTCCTTAAATCACTGAAAAGATAAAGATGTGTATTTAACTTAGTTGTTCTATACTGTTGAAAATGTCTGAATTTATAATACACATTTAACAATTATTTTTAATCTGCAGGCAAAATCTCTTTACCATTAGTCTGGTATTATCTTAAAAATAGTAATAAAAACCCCAACACATGTCATGCATCCATGCAGTTAAGGTCTTTATATGCTGCATGTGACAGAGCTTACAAACTAGCCCAGGTGTAATCTGACATCATCTTTCTGTTTTCGTTACTAGTCCTTAAATGCTCTCACAGGTACTAACTTACAGGAGTGAGCTAAATAAAAATGCACAGAAAGTTAATGGAGAAATCACATGCTACTCTGCATGAGTCACTGGCCCTTCATGCAAATACCTTATTTTACTAATATACTGGGACTGCTAACTTTTGTTACCATTTGGTAGGAGGAACAGTGGTCACCCAGCAATCAGTGACAGAGCTGGTAAATTCAGTCCTGGAGTGCCTGTGTTGTCACTGTTTTAATTCCTATAGCAGTTCCTTTGGATATGGTGTAAAAAGTTGAAAATTTAGCCTAAAATTAAATGTGTTCTTTTCCCCTCTTAATTCCTGTGAATCCACATTTGTTCCTTTATCTGGTCACTTTTAGGGTATTTTGATGACTACCTAAAGTATTTTATTCTTACAGGTTCTAATTGAAGACTGTATTCCCGTGCTGAAGAGGTATGCCAAAGAAGGAAGAATGTTTGATTATGTAATTAATGATCTGACGGCTGTTCCAATCTCCACATCTCCAGAAGAAGGTAAATCTTCTAATTTCTTTTCTTAAACTTCTGAGAATTTTCAACTTTTTTGTCCCTCTGCTGTATAGTAGTTTGCAGAAAAAATGTTTTGATTTTTTTCCTTTTTAATAGCAAATCTGAGAGGAGAAAAAATGATAATAGCATATCTTTTTTGAATTTTTTGTTGAATGTTAGAAAAGACTAGCAAGTGCCTAGGACTCTTTTAAATTGTGCTCTTATTCCAGAATAATATGAACTCATGTAGTTCTTGTGGAAGTATTTGGAGTTCCTCCTCCAGTAATTTTTCCTCACTTTATAAATTCTTGGAAACTTCTGGAAAATGACTGAGAGGAAAAACACGATACTTCCACGATCACTGCCATTGCATATGGTTTGTGTTTGGGTTTTTTTACTAGGCTTTTTTTCCTGTTTGTTTTTTTTTTAACTTTTTTTTACAGTATAGACTAGCTGCTTTTTAAACAGTGGGGTTTTTGCAAGTCTTCAAGACATAATAAATAAACATGCCAGTAATGTGCTGTTCTGTTTTTCAATCATTCTCTACATGCAGATTCCACCTGGGAATTTCTGCGGTTGATTCTTGACCTCTCAATGAAAGTCCTGAAACAAGATGGGAAATACTTCACACAGGTATGATATCTTGATGTAAAAAATACTGCTTTATAGGTATTGCAGTTTGCATTTTTCAGTTAAAAAAGAGGACAAAACTAACTAAAAATCTACTACAAGCTGGTTTTTTCTCCTTTTAATGACTTTAATTTAGGCTTTGCTAACTTGACTTTTTTCATTATTTCAGCTTTGTAGCACTATTGTCTTGAGTTTAAAAGTATAATTTTAAGAATGAACAAGGCATATTACAGAATACCATAACTGTAAGCAGTTCTCAGAAAAGCAGAACAGATACATGGTTTTTAAGCTAATGTCTCCAGTTGGAGGGTGTAAGACATGAAAATTTGTCATCCATTAATGTATAAGAATTGGAGATGGGTGCAATGGGATGAGAGAATTACTCATTTGGTAGTAAATACTCTCTTATTGCTTGTTCTCCACTGTTAACTCAACTGGTTTGGCTTCTGCAAAACACATTTTGAACTGTGGAATAAGTTTGTTATAATATTTGGCATTTTGTGAAGTATTTTATATAGTCATAATTAACATTTTGTCCTTGTGTATGAAGTTTTAAGTGCAGCTCTATTTAAAAATAAAAAGTTCACAATTGTATACCTTCTACGGTGTAGCCACCTCATAGATTAATACAATTGCAGCAGAGCTTTCAAGTGAAGATACTTTATGTAATCCTGAATTTGCAGTGCCACAAAGTGGTGCACAATTGTATAAGAATATGACAGGTGCCAGCAGATGCTTGAGTGAAGTCTAAGTCTCTGAAGCTGTATTTCTTTTGTCATGCTCATCTGATGTGTGGAGCATCTAAGTACCACATTTTGGAATAATCTTGTTAAGCTTTGAAATAGCTTAGCTGAAATTATGTATTTGAGCTCTATTCCTGACAGCATAGAGTTTCTGAGATGTGTAAAGAAACTGGTTTACTGTAAAATTCTACAGGTTTATAAAAAGTGCAAAACTTGTTGGGTAAGGTTTTTGGCAATTCTAATGTGCTACTTTATTTTAAAATGCTCTGGTTGTATGGGCAAGAGAAATTATATTGTTGAAATCAGAGAAATGATTCAAATGGTTGTATCACACTGTGAATATTAATGGCTTTTCTTTCTCTAAGTAGTGGAAATATTTATGACAGACTTTGCTATTGAAAGGACATCACATTGCTTGTACTGAGCAAGCCATTGTGTTGCATTCATCTTACTTGTAACATACACAGTGAGACTAACCACCTCTGTTAGAATGTATGTAAATGTGTGGCTGTGGACAGGTTTTATCACACTTTGCAGAAGGACTCTGAGAAGGAGCTTGTGCTGAAAGCTGGAGTGATGGCTATGCTGCAGCCAGAGTACAGGAGGGTTGTTTTGTGCCAGCTGAAACCAGTGGAGGTTGAGACTGGTGCAGCCCTGCTGCCTGTCCTGTCCTGATGGGAGGAGATAAGCCAGCTCTCCAGCATCTCTGCTTGCACAGAAAAAATGAATAGCAGTGCTGAACCAGCTCTGGTGGGTTTAAGTTGTTGTGAAACTGCAGTATTATGTTTCATGGTCCCAAAGCAACAAGGCAGGACATGGCAGTATGGAAAAGAAACAATATTAAAATGGAAGTGGCTTGAATTTGGGCTTCTGGCTAACTGGTAGCCAGGGAAAGTGCTGGAGTGTACTCTGAAAACTTAAGCCCTCCTGAGGGTTGAAAAAAGGAGACTTAATACTGGGGCAGACAGCTGTCAGAGCTTCTGATACATCTGCTGAGACACTACACAGGCCATTTGATGTCCTTGTAGCTTCTCCCCAGTTGGGCCTGAAAAAACAGCAGAACTCTCCATAAAAATGGAAAAAAATCTCTGTATTGAGTTTGCATGGCCAGGTTTTGGTTGTGGATGGGTGGGTGTGTATGTGAGGAGGGGTGGCTTCTGTGAGAAGCTGCTAAAAGCTTCTCCCATGTCCAACAGAACCAACTCCAGTGACAGTGGTAGTTCCTCTGGGATAGCAGACTTCTGAACAGGGAAAAGTTGCTGTACAGCACTAGTTGCAACCAGAGAGAGAAGGGAGAATATGTGAGGGAAACAGCCCTGCAGACAGTGCAGAAAGAGAGGGTGGAGGTGCTCCAGGTGCCCTGCAACCTATGATGAAGAGGTGAGGCAGGTTGTCACCCTGAAGCTCATGGAGCTCCACAGTTGAACAGAGAACCCACCCCCCTGGATGACCCTATGCTGGGGCAGAAAGATGCCTGAAGGGGCCTGTGACCCAGTGGGAAGCCCAGGCTGGAGCAGGTTTGCTGGCAGGATCTGTGATCTGGCAGGGCCTGTGCTGGAACAGGCTGTTCCTGAAGGTCAGCACCCCATGGAAGGGACCCACGCTGGAGCATTTGGTACAAACTGCAGCCTGTGGAAAGGACTTATGTTGGAGAAGTTTGTGGAGGACTTTCCCCTGGGAGGGACCCCATTCTGGAGCAGGTGAAGAGTGTGAGGAAGAAGGAGCAGCAGAAAAAATACAGGATGAACTGACAGCAATCCCTGTTCCCCATCCCCCAGCAGTGCAGCAGAGAAGAGAAAGAAGGTAGAGAATTTGGGAGTAAAGAAAGTTAAGCCTGGGGAAAAGAGAGGGGTAGGGGAAGGTGGTTTTAAGATTTGGTTTTATTTCTCATTATCCCACTCTGATTTGATGAAGGAATTAATTGAATTTATTGCCAAAGATGAGTCTGTTTTGCCTGTGATGGTAACTGGTGAGTGATCTCTCCCTGTCGTTATCTTGACTCACAACACTTCTGCTTTGTTTTCTCTCCCTTGTCCAGCTGAGGAGGACAAAGTGACTTTGGTGGACACCTGATGTCCAGCCAGGATCAACCTATCACACCTTCAGATGACTCAGGAGTCTGGTCATAGGGTGAACATTTTAAATAAAATCAACTGTCTATAACTTTAAATTAGGTTTTGAATTAAAGTAATTGACACTGGCTACCCAAAGGTTTGCATTAGAGCATGGAGAGAAGTTCAAACATGACCACTACCAACTTTGGCAGCTTAGTCACACACACTGGGAACTCATAAATGATTTTGATTGCTTGGCTGTGTTTGCTGTTAAATGCCCCAGGGATTTTTAGCTCTGTCTATTAACATTAGAAATGTAAGTTACTTTCGTTCCAACTGTCTACTTCCAGGATGCTTATCTTATGTGGCAGGCCTTGCTGAAGGGAGCACATGCTTTTTAAGACAGTTGTGTTTTTAAAGTACAAGTCTGTGTGTGCCCCCCAGTCTCTTCTTCAAGTGTTTGGTCCTTTAAACCAAAAAATGTTAAATATCACTGTTAAATGTCTACTTACTTGTTAGAGCCTCATCTTTGCTGTGAGGAAATGTCTCATAGGAAAGATGCAGCAAAAGGGTCATCGTCCTGTTGAATACTGGTCAGTAGCTATAGTTGCTTCTTCTGCCTTTGCATTATGTTGTACTAACATTGGAAATTTCTGTCCTTTTTGGTTAGTAGCCTGTCCTCTGATAGTTGCACCTTGAACAGAACTGTGTGCATCTGGTTAGGGGGTAATTTGTTTCAATGCCCAAGAAATGTCTTATCCAAAAGTGGAATTGTGGTCGCAGAATGCCAGCCTTTGGTATACTGTGTTGCTGTCAGATTGCCTAAATGCCACTGCTGGGAAAAATAAGTGGAAATGCTCATCACCTCTTCCTTGAGCTCTGCACAAGTTTTAGAAAAGGTTCTGGTCCACACATGAACTGTTAGCAGGTGTGGTCTAGAGCTACCTAATTCTAGGTATATATAATTTATCTGAGATTATAAAAATAATTCTTTTTCTGGCATGCTCCTCTTAACACACTTGCGTTGTTCCCTCTGAGTACCTTCCCTGGTGATCCTCAAAGTGGTCTCCAAATGCCAGTGCAGAATATTCTTTCACCAGTAGGTGGAGGCAGGTAACCAGTATTGCCTGGCAGTTTACTAACAGTTATAGAGAGATTCTACCTGCGGAAGGCTTTTCAGATTATTTATTTGTATTCCTAGGGAATAAAACAATATATGTGGCCAATTTTAGGATGCAAGGAGGGACTTCTTCCCTATTTCAGCTCTAGAAAGATATTAAAGAGCAGTTAATGGATGTCATTCTCTGCTGCTGGTACGTCTCTGCTTAAGTGTATTTGGGGAAAAATGCCTCAACACTTGCTCTATGCCTCCACAAATAGTAATCAGACTTGGAAGAAAACAACTTACTTGTATGAAGAGCAGCCTTGATTTGCAGGTCCTTGTTTTTTTAGCTGCACCACCTGTATTGAGTGTTGCAGCCTATGTATAGGACCTGGACAGAGAGAGATGAGCTTTAGGGCTTTTATCCTGAGAACTTGCAGCCCTGACGGCAGGTTTAAGACTTAAAGTTTGTTTGTGAAAACTTACTGTTAAATGTAATCCTTCCACTCTGAGGTTCAAGGGGTCATATGGGATGCTCCATTTCCTTTCTTCCTTCTCATTTTTGAGTGTTTAATGATAGAATGTGGGTCTGTGTCTGTGGGGTGCTCAGTGCTGCCTTCTCCTAGGGGAGCCAGTTCCAGGTACAGGTTCCCAACCATCACAGTGGAGAGAAGTGGGAGTTGGTGAGCATGTAAGAACTTAGTGTATCCTGAAGTCCAGTTTCATCTCTCATACACCTTCCCAATGATTTGTTTCTGAACACATTAAGTATTTTTACAGTATTGGACTTTCTAAAATCCGCTATGATTTTTAGATTTAAGTGAGAATGTATACCTGTAGATACGAGTGTGATATGTTTGTAGGGGTTTTTTCCCTGAATTATCACTGTCTTGTGCCTTCTAAGTAGCATGTGAAGATTGCCCCAACAGCTGTGAAATCATGCTCTGTAAGATGCAGAGAGTGATTGTAAGGTTGTGTCTGAGTGTCAAGGGATTATGTGTAGCTATGAAAATGCCTTTTTCTGTGCTGAGTTTCTGTTCTGTTGATCTAATCCTTTGAGGTTGAGAAGGCTATCATTTTCAGCCTATTTATGAAGTGGAACCTTTAAAAATACCTCTGAACAGGAATTTGCTCCTTCCTGGTCTGGGTCATCCAGCCCAGGCAGGATAGAAACTCAGACCACTCACAGGTTTGCGTTCCAGTAAACAGCACTAACCCCTGGTTCAAGGGATCCTATGTCTCCCACATGCACATGTGGCCCTTCCCCAAGCTGTCTCTTCCTGGCCACTCTCTAATACAGCGTGGCCCTGCCCTCTAAATGTCCAGACCACCATCATGTTGCTCCATAGTTAGATTACTTTTTTTGGCTGCTGCGTGGGTGTTCTAATTAGTCGTTCCAGTGAGGGATCAAGGTTCTCCTTGACTGCAACGTGAAAGAAGGCTGGGAGAAGGGATGTATGTCCTTGTGTGAGCCTCTGTGATTTCTTGGCAGTTTGAGAGACTTTGAGGAACAGACATTTCATTTCATTGTGTTACTGAGAGTAGGGTTTTAAACTAATTGATCTTTTGCCCAGTGGAGGTGCCTTCAGTCAGGTTTGCCTCCATTGCCTCCTTAAAGCCATCCCTGTCACCCAAAATTCAAGCCTAGTTTTGGTTCTGAGCATTTCATGCTCTGTGTGACTCACTGCTTCTTAGTCACTTCAAAGTGACGAAGGCTAAAACCCAGTCTTGGCCATGTTCAGTTCTGGCATGTCATTACAAAACTGAAACCCATGTTAAATTAAAAATATAAATGAAACTTCCCTGGTATATGGTCACAGACAAAGGTGTCCAGTAGCAATGACATGTAGGGTAAGACATGAAAGAACTGGACAAGTGTGTAAAATGGAACTTTCCCCCTGTTTTGGCAAGTATGAAAATAGGACTCTTCCACCTGTTTTGAAATCACTGGTTTACTTTCTGAGGTTTGGAGGAAGCATTGTGGCCTAAGTTTAGCCTGTTACCATTTGATGGATGCATCCCCTTCATAGGTGGGCAAAGTTAACTGGAACTTAATAGGGTTCATTTAAACAAATTCCTTCTTTTGCTACTTATTTTAAGGAATGGGTTTTATTATCTCTCCAGAACTGCATAGATTTGTTATGCATTGTGCTGTAGAAACCTAAGAACTTAACCCATGAAACTATTCAGATGAATGCCTTATGAGTGCCCAGGAAAAATTGGTGTTGAGGAACAGGCATGAGCTGTTGAAAGTGTGTGCAAGCACTGAGCAGACTCAGAGTGCAAAGGCTGTGAAACTGTGGAGGAGTCATCAGCCTTAAGCAAGGTCTTATAAATAGGTATTGGTTAATCTCAAAGTTTAAAACTGCCTGACATACTTCCATGTCAGAGGGATGCTTCTTAAGGGGTAAAAAGAATTTCTGCATTCCCCCAGTTCTTACCTGCCAATTTGTTTGATATAGAACACACATTAAGTAAGGGGTGGAGGCAGAGGAGTCTGGTAGGGGTTTTGTGTATGTTGAAAATTAACTGAACAGTGTGGGAGAAAGAGGAAAGTGATTTTGCTTTATTTCCCTTTGAAAAAGTATAATTGGTGAGTCATCAGCTTTAAACTTTATTAAACAGTGCTCAATACTAGCTCTTGTTTGAGTATATGGTGTCTGTTCAGAACAAACAATATGTTGCACTACCACATAACTCTTTTCATTAGGTGGGAGGAGTTAAAATGAACTCAAGTGATTAGACTGAACCCTGTATTTCATTCTGGGCTTGGTTCCCTGTGTCATTTTAGTGATACAAGAATGTCTAAGTGTGATGGACACCGTTATTAACTCTGTAGTCTCTGCTATAAAGCTATTCACTCTTTAAAGAAAGGTGCTAATAATGATTTTCAGTAACTTTATAGAAATAAATCTTAAATTTTGTAGATTTGATTTTTGGAATTCTTAACTTTTTGTTGAGCAAAGCCAGGTAATTATAAAAAAATGTAACTGTGCAGAACTATAAAGTCCTGTGGTGTGTCTGTAAATAGAACAGCCAGGTGGATTATCTGAGCCTATAGACTAGATCTTGATTTGGAGACTGGGGATTTGTGAGTTTGGAAAGTAGAAATTGCTTATTGGTATGTTCATTGTTCCTGTAATTTGTTTTCTGTGGTGTCTACAGTGATTTTTCTCTTGCTAGAGAAGGGAGAAATAATGAAATACTGAGGCGACAGACTGGGAAACTGTGGATACTTTTCTATCATTGTGTATGCTATTCAATTTCCTGCGTAATAGTGGTATGCTCCAGAAATTACCTAGCAGTGTTTTCTATTTATAACTTAAATTACACACAGGTTGTTTTTTAGTTTTCTTTTGCATTCAGGCTGATGTTGAAACAAAATTACATGTTTGGTAAAGGGCGGCTGAACCAAAAAAACTGCCACAATCCCCTCGATAATAACAGGTTACTAAACAAGTAGTACAGCAGTGTGTTCATTGTTATGCTCAGTTAGTGTTAGTCTCTTACCTTTTTACAAACCCCTTTTGTTTTCTGATACCCAAACCCAAATGCGAATAACTCAGTATCATCAACGTCATCTTCCTTTACCAAATAATCAAGTACCTTTCTTTGTGCAATTTAATCATAGTTATAATAATATTAATATAATGGCCAATCTTCGCGAACAAAGATTTGGGCAGGGCTCTCCCCACGTGGCTGTGCCCTCCGAGCCTGCACAGTGGATTTTTTAGGTGAGGCACAGCGTGCGCAGAACTGGCCCCACCATTTAAGTCCCAAGGTCCATTTGCCACGGCTGAGCAAGCTTGTACAGTGACAGTGAAGTCCTTGGGACTGTCACAGCACCTGGTACTTACCGGGGCTGACCCTGCTTGGCATCCGAGATGTGACGGGATGGGATGGCAGGGAGGCGTTGAACTGCCAGGGCCGCCCGTACTGAGGCTCGAACTCGCGACCTTGGGAGTCGGAGACCAGAGTGCTCTCCGCTACGCCATGGGACTGCCCAATCATAGTTATAATCAAACATATTTTATGCAAGTTCTTTTGAAAAAGGGCTTTCAAAAATGTGATTTTCAAATCATCATAGAATAAAATCATAGGATATCATGAGAAGGAAGAGACCCACGAGAATCATTGGAGTCCATCTCCTGGACCTGAACAGAACAGCCCCAAGAGTCATACACTGTGCCTGAGAGTATTGTGGAGATGCTGTGTTAAAATTTTTTAAGTTGAGGTTTTCTTTTCCACGTGTGAAAACTTGACCACAGTGCAAAAAAGTACATTGAGCAGGATGTGTTCAGAGGAAGATTAGTAGGATGAAATCTCTTTCCAATTCCTTGGGAAACAGAAACATTTGAAATACATTAAGAAAAAAAATCCTACTAATAAAAAGTAGAAAAAGTAGTGTAAATCTCAAAGTCAGAATATGTATTTTACAGTTTGGTTCTAGTATCACCTGATGTTGTTACAAGGAAAAAGCAATGTACTGGAGCTGTTTAGACATGCTGATTTCAAATAATACCTCTGCTTTTTTTAGCCTCTGCCTATTAACCATTGTTTTAAAGAGCACAAGATAGTATATGTTAGTCAAACTCATCTTAGTTCCTTGCTCTGTGAAAATCTACTTTCAGCTGCATCTCTGTGTGTGTAATTATTTTAAGGCTGTTTTAAAAATCTGGATGCATCAGAAAGCAGGAAATGGTAAAATGAGTCTTTCTTAAAGACTGTTCTCTTGTTTTTAAAAGCCTCGCAGTGTGTTAGCAGAGAGCAACATGCACAGGTAAAACACAGATGGTGCAGTCATTTTGGAAGCATTGAGTAAGTCCTTGGTTCCTAGGGTCCTGTAGAATTTGATCCCAAAATTGTGTGTGTGTCTGTGTGTGTGCACAAACATCTCCCGAAGTCGTTTAGAGCAGCAGAAAGATACTGACCTTCCGTAAGTGCAGTCTGTTGCTTTAGACTCTCTTTTTCTTGGAAAGTTCAGGGCTTTTAAAGAGGAAAAGCAGTACTCTGCTTGGAAGTGCCTGTGCTTGGAAGGCTTTTGGCCTGGCCACTCAAGGACAGAAAGTTACCCAGAAACTAAGAAAGTGACTATTGGTAACTGTACATTTCTTCCCTTATTTTTTGACTTAGCTATTTCTTTTTCTGTCTAATGCATGTCATTGTTTTATTGACAGTAATGTTCTTGTGATCTAAGATAAACAACAAACTTCTGTGCCTCATGCTCCTTGCCATCATTTTGTGGGACTTTAGCTTGTGTACTAGATGTGTATTTTCATTATCAGGAAACTTTCCTTTTTGTTCTCTTTGTCTTCTGTAGTAAACCTTCTTCCACTAGGAGTGTGAAACAAAAGCTGACCACTTTGTAGGTGGTGACTATATTCAACTTTACTTAATTTTGAATTAGTGTCCAAATAACTTGTATTTGCCACATCCTTAAGATCATTGTATTTAAGGTCATAAAGTACTTGCTGGTCTGCTTAGTTATATAGGTGAGAAAGGCAAGAAACTTGCAAAAAAATTTTTTTTTTAATTGAACTTCATTGACTGTTACTGCTTTGGGTAGTGGGTGTTTGTTCAGTCTGGTGTTTTGTGAGCTCACTGTTACCACTAAATCTTCAAACCCATTATAGATAAGGAGAACTCAGTCTTCTAACTGAAGTTTTTTTCCATATGGGCATCCCAGGGATATGGTGCAGTAACTTCTACTTAACAATAACACTGAGCTTGGGACAAGGTAGTACTTGCAATTTGGGCGTGAGTTTTTTGATTTTTAAGTTCCTCACTCTTTGTAATCCTTGAGATGTGTTTGTGTCTGGTATTTCATCGTTCCGATATGAGAAAAAGCATTAACAAAATGCACTGATTTTTATTTTGTTCAGAACAGGATACTCTAATATTAAAACACTGATCCAAGCACAAGAAAAAAGTATCGGAGGAATCACTTCCTTTTCAGAAGCACAATATGCAGAAACTCAAGACAATATAGCCTGAAGCCAGAGAACTTCTGTATAATCTGATTTATTTTGTTGTATTGCTCTGTGGAAAAATCTGTTTAAAATGAATAAGCTGTAGTTTTTTTAATAGTGCATTTAAAAATTGTAAGATCTAGGCAATGTTAAATAATTGAGAAAATCTGGATGTTGTAATACTGTTTACTAATATATTTAAGTAATCACAAAGAAAATGGTTATTGAGGAGGTGTTATAGGTAAACACCACATGGTGGTCTGTTCTAACTGAAAGCCCTAATATAGTGGTTACTTCAGCTAATGAGAATATAGATAATCACCCCATACTTTCTCTTTCATGAAAAGATACAAATTATTGTTGGCTGTAGGCAGAATGAAGACAAGCTGTTCAGTATTTGCTTTGTAAATATTAAATATTAAGAACAGCATGTATCCGGTTCTGAAGTATGTGGGAGCCTTGCAGTAATGTGAAAATTTATATATTCAGCTGAAATTCTGCTTTGATTGTTACTGGGACTTTTCTTTTTTTCTCTTCAGGGAAACTGTATCAATCTGACTGATGCCTTGACTCTGTATGAAGAACAGCTGAGCAGGCTTTACTGTCCTGTGGAGTTTTCAAAAGAGACTGTGTGCGTTCCCTCCTACATGGAATTGTATCCTTAAAGACTGAAAAAGACTGGAGTGTGTATTAATAAATCATGCAAGTTTAGATTGCTTGGAGGTAATGAACTCAAGCACAAGAAGGCAGTTCTAGTTTAAAAACACTAAGTTTTTTTTCATGGTAAATAAACAACTGCATTTTTATTTTGAAGACAGTTGCAGGAATTGTTTTCTAAAGGCACTGTAAATTTAAAGCTGGTGAAATGATCAGCATCTTTCAAGATCCGTCTGTGTTTTGGTTAATATTTTTGAGTGTTTCCAAGTCATGTGATGTAGGATAAACTATGATAAGAGTAATGCTGCTGGGTAGTTCTGACAAGGCTGTGTCTTCATTTCTTTTTTCTTTTTCAAAAATAAGAATCTTCATATGGATGAGCATGCTCCAGGTCTGTAAATATTGTCTGATAGATCTATTCTTGAACATACACCTCAAACTTGATTTTTAAGGCTGGGGAGTGGGGAGAAGAATGATTGCTAACAATCATTACTAATTAGTGTTACTGAAAAAAAATATTCCAAGTGGAGTGGTTTACACACTTACACATTTCTAGGCAACATGCCATTGCTAAAGATAATCCTTCTGAATTTCTTCAATTTGTGGGTGGTAGGCAAGTTACACAAGGAGCTAAAAGTTTAAACTTCAAGCCATTTTTTTGCTCAGGGGGTACATTTTGATGTTCTAGAAGGTGGTTCTCCTGGCTGCATTTGCCCTGAGTGTTTACTGCTTCTGTATGATCTCCCCAGAAATGTTTCTGCAGGGTAATGCCTGCTGTGGTTGTCTCTCTTGACACAGGAGGCATCTTTCCAGGATTCTGCTTATTCCTAATATGGTTAGGCATGTGATACTGCCACAGCCTTTCTTCTGTGTGTTCATTTTGCCTCCCTCTGTCTCCAATCTTGGTACAGTTCAGTCCTGCAGCCTACTGCTCTGGACTCTTGACTGACTATAAGAAGCTCCTGCTGTTTCTCATTATTGTCAGCTCTCCAGTGAAACTCAGATTTGACCTTACATTTTCAAGACAAAAGAGCATGGAGGAGGATATAAAGATACTTGCCCTTACAGCTTCAGAAAAAAACATTATTTTTGTCTTTAAAACCATGAGGCCTTCATACACCATGTGTGTGGTTTGAAATAGGCATCTTTAAACCGCTGGTCAAAAGGAGCATCCAGGCAGAGTTCACTTTTGAGTGTTTTACCTACGCTGTCTTTATGAGCTACCAGAAGTTTTCAGAATTGAACTATAAGTAAAAAGAACTACTTCCATTTTAACTGTGTACTACAAACTTTGCCTTTCTTTTTTTTTTTTTCCTTAACTCTCATTTTCTCCAGATGGGTATTCTACACTATTTGGAAGAAACAAACTGACATCTGAACATCAAGATTGTTTGAGATTATCTTCAATGTACATGCTGCATGGAGCATATAGGCCTGCCACATGCTGCAATATTGGCATATTGAATCTTTAAATTATATGCTGTAGATGATCCTGAAACTTAGTCATGCTATTGATTGTGAATTCTTTAAATGTTTTTTTATTATTATTTTAATTTAAAAGCAAATGGAAAATGTATATTTTGACAAGCTAGGGTGTTATTTTTGAAAGTCAACTTAAAGATGAATAAGCAGCAAAACTATAGCTGCTGACTGCACTGAACCTTTAGAATGTGATCCTTTTTATTTTTTTGTAGATCTTCACAAACTGATTGATTAAAAAAGGCATCTTTAGCATTTCATCCCTGAAGGGTGGTCCATGGTGTTTGTTTTGTTATTTTTGTTTTTTCCAACAGATTTTTCAACTCTGGTGCTTTAAAAGGTTGGAGAGGTTTTTTGTTTGGTTTTGGGTTTTGGTTTTTTTTTTTAATGAACACTGCAGTGCTTCCATATAGAGAAAGGTATAACTAACAAGAAAAAACCTCCTGAGAGAATACCCCAGATTCTTCATTGCAAAGTGGAAAAGCCAATCTTAAATTTTGTTTATTTACCCTAGTCTCATTCATCACAATCTCTGCTGCAGGACAAGAATCTTTGACCTTCCACCTCGTGGAATTCTTTAGCTGCTGCCATATTGATTAGTTGGATTCTGATATGGATTTAGCAGTCAGTTATAGAGGCACTTTGAAGTGTTTAAGCATGAAGATTAAAGCTGATTTCCATCCCACCACAGGGCAAAGAATTGAGTGTAATGAGGTTCTTGTGGGCACACTCTCTTCAGCCTTATGGTAAGTGCTATATTTCTGAAGAGGAGGTTGCTGGAGAGGATGAAGAAATGTGGGCGTGATCCATCTTCATGTGCCCTTTTACTGAATGTTTAGAGGCAAATCTGTCTGCTCTGGTAGGGGAAGTCCTAGTGGTATTGCCACAGATTACCATGTTGTGTGAGGCTCTTGCTGAATTAGATTCTCTTGCAGTGTGAAAACCAGTGGAAGTTAAGGTTGCATTGTAGTTGTTCCGAAAGACAAAGCCTTTTTCTTTATCAGTTTCTTATGTTGTCTAAAGTTATATTTTTGTAAGAAATTGTATTGACTAAAACTTTCCTTTCAATGTTTAAAAATTCCACTTGAAAGGAGGTAGGAAGGATAAAACCATTCTGTGCATTTCTGTACTTTTCCAAGGTAGAATAAAAAGTGCACTATTTCCCTAAACACTCTAATCCTGAACAGTAATGTTATTTGTTTTGTTCAACACCTAGTATCTACATTTTCTTAGTTTTATTGGAGAGAGTTGATTTGTGCTGCCCCCCCAGGATACAGTTAATGAAAACAAAACAAACAAAAGCTGTCCTTAATCTATATTCTTAAACTATACATAAAGAAGAATTTTGTTGCATCCCTCGTATATAAACTGTTCATGGAATCTGAGTAGCCTATGTAGAATTCCAGAATGATTTTGGACAACTTGCAAAAAATTGCTTTTTGTTTTGTCTGTAATTGGTGTAGAATTGTTAGAATATTTTCATTTTGGAGAGCCAATAGAAACATTCTTCAGTCTTACTGTTTTGAATTACTGCCGTTAATTCTTCAGGATACATGGGGCATAGTTTATCCATGGCCTACAGCTTGTGCATCCCTAAATACTCCCAAAGAGCAGAGCTCCCCTCTAAACAGGAGGAAGGTGTCTTGCATTTCCTCGAGGGCTTTAGCTCTGTTGTGTGCATCCCAGAAAATACCTTGATATTATTACCTGTAATCTAGTAGTGACCCTTCATTTACGATACAGGATTGCAATCCGTATATTGTATAGCTGCAATTGAATGCAGATGTCCTGTAAACAGATAAGTGTATCCATAACTTTGCAAGCATGAATATTTCCATTGATTTATAGTGTGATTACTCATGTAGGTGAAATTAAGCACACGGCATTCACTGGGATGGAGCTTTACAGCATCTGTAATCCCAGATGAGTTTGACAGAGGTAGAAATCATTCACAACAAGTGGGGTTGGTTTGTTTTTTAGCAAGGAAACTTGTGAACTGGAAGATGGCTTGATCTGCTTGCTGTACCAAGGCTTGTACTTCCCTTTAGCATCACTGCTCAGGGCTGCCTGAGCACAGAGAGCTGTTGGATGTGCAGGGATGTTCTGTAATGATTCCCAGATTGACCAGGGGACCTGAATTGCATATTAATAGGTGAGAGGCAGCAGTGCTTGCAAACCTTTTCTTTTCAACTGATCAAATAAATTTTAAAAAAAGAGAGTTGGAGGAATTATTTTTATTCTTTAATTTTTTTATGTAGTTTTTTTAAGTGATAGATGCAGTATAAAGCAATTCAGCAAACACTGAACATTATATTTTTTTAAGTTGCTGAATTGATTTTGTGCAAGTATATTCACACTGTCCATCTTTATTTATTTGTTGCTGTAGTGTAGATTTTTTTAAAAGAAAGACACATCTCTGTTAGAATTCTCAAATGCAAACTGCTATAGCTGATCTGTTTTCAGGTTTAAGACCAGTTGGGAAATAGCTGTGATTGCTGCACTAGGTATGCAAACAGTTCCCAACATATGGTTAACATTAGAGGTTTCTTAATTATTCTTTGCACTAAATGCTGCTTCCACCTAGAAATTACTTGATTGGTAGTAGTTTGTGCAAGGAGAAGACTGCTGGCATTGTATCTACTGCATCAGTGCAGTGCACATGTTAAAATAAAGGTACGCTGTTATTACTTGTGTGTTTGAATTGTTAAATCTGTTGTGAATTCAGTGTTAAAAGGATGCTATTGATGGGTATGATGTTTACCATTGTACCTTTTTTTTCCTCATCACATAACAAACATAAAGGTACTTTATGGTCTTTTTCTTGAGTATCTTTTCTGTCTCAGATTAATAAATTCAGTTATTTTCCATGTAATAAATGCTGAAATAAGATACTCTGTAGTATGGAACAGCACACTGATAGATACTTGCAATGGGAAGAGTCACTTGAGGCTTCAGTGGTAATTGCCTAGAAAGCATTAATTTTCTGTGGAATGCTGTATGTAGGAATTTGGAGGTTTTTAAGTGTAAGTTTTAGTTTGTCTCCTCAAGTGGCAAGTTGGCTTTGGGTGGCAGTGTGACTCATTGTGTGGCACAAGGAAAAGACAGGCTTAGAAGGAGTCAGTGAGACATGGAGACTGATGGAAGCTTTGGCACAGAAGTTTAAGGATGAAGGTGAAGGGCATGAGCAGGATGGGCACATTGAAGAAGTTATTAATCTTTCTGAATCTGACATTACCAGAGTAATGTCAGACAATGAAAGAACAACGTGACTTCTAAAAAAATAGATATACATAAATTACAGCTAAGTGAAAAGGAGAAGTGTTTACATCTGCATTAAGTACAGTGATAGCAGAAGGCTTGATAGTTGGGAAACAGAAGGGGGAAGGCTTTTTGACCCCTCAAAAAGTGTCCCATACAGACTCTTGAGGGCAGGATGAAGAGTAATTTTGGAGTGCCTACATGCACGACAGGGAACATAGGTATATCTTGATTTTTTACTTTTGCTGTTTGAGAATTCGAGGTGTTGACAACTTGCTGGAGGGAACAAGGCAAGGGGACAATGAGAGGAAGAGAACTCAATTTCTTATTTTAATTTAGGAATATGAGACTGCAGATGATGTTGCCTGTGGATAAGAGGAAGCTGACACCTTGCCCACAGAGAAAAGGGTAGTTGGAGACATTAGAGATGCTGAAGGAGCAAGTGAGAGAAGTAGCAAAGTAAGCAAGTGCAGGAGTGATTAATATTGAGCAACTTAGAAGTGCCTTTTTGAAATGTGATATGTTTTAAGAAGCAAGGAATGAGAAATATCAAATGGGAACTGGAAGGATGTAAAGTTCATACAGCGATCATACATTTCAGTCAACTTGAGAGACAGAAGTGGAGAAGGTAGAAAGGAGGAAGAGTGTGAAAACGCTTAGTAATTGGAAGTGTGATGAGAACTTCTGTGCAGTGTCAAGGGAAGAAGTGATGCAGGGCCAAGTGCTGTTAAGGTGGAAAGGAACTGGGGGAGTGAGCCAGGAGGAGGAACCAGAAACGAGACAGCACAACAGATGTGATGGGGGGGGATTTGGGGAACATGTTGGATGTACAAGCGTGCCACTCACACTGTGTGCTTGTCCTCTGAAGGTATCTGATGAAGGAGGAGAGATGGTAAATGTTTGTTTTCCTGTTTGTTTTTTTTTTAACTGAATAAGGATTGCAAGGTGTCTTCTAAGTATTTTAGGAGGAAAAGAACTTAACTGCTGGAAGTTAAATAATGACGAAAAGGAGGCTTCAGATTATGGAGTATTTAAGGGTAGACGGATTACCCAAGCAAATAAATAGAAACCTCATGAAGCCCAAAGGAAGGACACTGTGAAATTTACCTGTCATGGCTTGTCATTGTGAGCATGGAAGGGTGGAAGACAGAAGCACACCAGCAGCATCTCTGCTGTCTTCAGCTCATGGAACTGGAAAAACTGATCAGAACTGGCAAATGTATGAAAATGATAAAACTTCAAAGTGCCATGACAACTTCATGTGTTACTTGAGAGGATGTTTCATGACCTGAGTGCTGAATGCACAACACAGTGTACCATACTGCCTGTGCAGCATTATTTAGGAAAACCCCAAGACAAAAGTGTTTTATGGATGTATAATGGAAACATCTTTGTGTGACTATTCTTTGTACAGACACAAAAAAGCACCAATGGAATAAAACAATAGTTTTAGTAGATGAGAACAACAGAGATAAGCATGTGCAGCTAATGTGTAGTCTGTTTTTCTGGTAGCTGCTCATGTTATCCAACATCTCCCCATGTAACTTCAGTTTATCAAGAAAACTAAAAGGCAGTTAAAGGCCATCCTGACACCCTATCCTGTCAGATCTCAGAAGCCAAGCAGGGTCAGCCCCGGTTAGTACTTGGATGAGAGACCTTCTGGGAGTGCCAGGGGCTGTAGGTTCTAGTCCTGAGGACTTCACTGTCACTGTCCAAGCTCGCTCAGCTGTGGCAGATGAACAGTAGGAATTAAAGGGTGGGGCCAGTTCCGCGCACACTGTCCCTCACCTAAAAAATCCACTGCGCAGACTCGGAGGACACACCCACCTGGGGAGAGCCCTTCCCAAATCTTCATTCGTGGAGTGTAGCCATGATGATGGTTATGAAAACTGATGGTTTTGATTTCAAAAATTATTTTATTTTATTCCATGCTTTGTCCAAATTCTGCTTTTAAGCTTCATACTGGGATGATCACTACTTCCTAATGATTGGCATCTCTTGTAACATATAGGTGTTTTCAACAATGTTTTAGAACCACTGGTTAGTTCTTGGGAATGGAAGTATTACAGGTTTTTTCAGGAAGCAAGTTTTTGACAGTTCATTGTTTAAAATCCCAGTGAAGACTGACAGAATAATTATAGGAACATGCACTGACTTCTGATTTTAGAAAAGATAGAATAATGTTAGAAATTTTTTTCCTGTGTCTTGAAGTAAAATGTTTCTACTACTATTTTTAAGTTCTTACCATATATATAAAATATAGCACTTAAAGACTAGGAAAAGGGAAGATAACTGCTTGCAATTTCTGGAGCTGATTTGCAGTCAGCCATGTGCCTTAAGTTATAGTTGAGATGCACTTAATAGAATCACTAAGATAGTCAAGTGCAACCATTATCCTAACACTGCCAACACTAAATTGTGTCCCAAAATGTCACATCTGCTCCAGGGATGTGGCTCAGCTGCTTCCCTGAGCAGCCTATTCCAGTCCTTGACAACCCTTTCAGTGAAGAAATTTTTTCTTAGTACTGAAACTAAACCTCCCATGGGACAAAGTGAGGTCATTTCCTCTGATCCTGATGCTTGTTATTGGGAGAAGTGAGTTCTCCCTCTTACTACAACCTCCTTTCACGTAGTTGTAGATAGCGATAGGTCTCCCCTGAGTCTCTTTCCTCAAGACTAAGCAAACCCACTTCCCTTGGCTGCTCCTCATAGTTTGTGCTCTAGGTCCCGTAAGGTGAGTGCCCAAAGGCCTGTAGAGTCCATTGAGTTACTCTCTTTGACTGTCAGATCTTCACCCTCAGCTGGATACTCATCCACCTCGAGATGCAGTTTGATGGCCACTGGGAGTCAGCTTGTGTGCACAGACCTCCCATTTCTTGCTTTTCTTTCTGTACTACTACAAAGTAGAAGTATTGCCTGCATCTCCCAGGGAACTGAGAAGCTCACACTTGATACTGGTAAATGGGTATCTTTGGCCCAGGTGTCCAGACTTGGCAGTGGTGGAGCTGCAGGAGTGGCCTGGATGAGAAGAGGCAAAATGCTGCACTGTGGAGTGAGTAGAGAAATGTGACGAACAGCCCTGTGACCAGCAAGGTGAGGAGGAGGGGAGAAAGTACTCCAGGCATTGGAGGAGAGATTTCCCTGCTGCTCTTGGACAGGACTCAAACATAGCAGGGACTTTGCTGCATCCATTGGAGGGACTGTGCCAGAGCAGGGATCCACACTGCTGTGCACAGGACCCTGCACTGGAACATGCAGTTATTTCCTGAAGAAATTAGAGCAGGTTTATCCTGAAGGACTGTGGCCATTGGGAGGGATCCCATGTTGGAGCAGGGGAAGAGTGTGAGGAAGATGGGGCAGCAGAGAGAAGCTTGTATCAACAGCACAGTCCCTACTGCCGTGCGCCCCACAGGAGAGTGGGGCAGGGAATCAACAGGAGTGAAGTTGAGCCCAGGAAAAAAGGCTTAGGCTGTAATGGATGTTTTTGCTTTTGTCTTTGTTCCTCACTGCCCTGTGTTGTTAACTGGCATCGAATTCAATCACATTTTGCCAAGTCTTTTTTGTTACCTGGTAAGGAATGAAGTGGAATAGAATAGCTCAGCTGGATGAGACCTATAAGGAACACCTAGTCCAACTTCCTGACCACTTCAGAGTGACCAAAAGTTAAACTATGTTGTTAAAGGGCATTGCCCAAGTACCTCTTAAATTCTGATAGGCTTGGGGCATCCACCACCTCTTCAGGAAGGCTGTAGGATAGAAATTTTTCTTAGCTCTCCTTTAGTTAATACATTTATACATTGACGTCTCCTGGAGACTTGATGATCTTAGCACATACGTGGCATGCTGTGTTTTCATTATGCATGCATTATGTTTTTTGTTTTCCCAGGCACTATAGGGTGTGAGCTTTGATGCTGAAGGTACCTCAGAAGCAGGAGGCTGACCCAAACTAGCCCAAAACTTTATGGTGTAATGGAGGTGGGGCTTGCAGGTGGCGGACTGCAGTACACTTACCAAAGCACTTTACTCATCCTGTTATACAAGGACTTGCATCAGAATTGTCCAGGCTGTCACTTGCATGGCTAATAGTGTGAAACAGCAGATGATAGTGTCACCATCCCCATTCCAGCACCCCCTGTTGATCTATACCAGTTCTGACAGAAATTAACTGGCCTTACATAGAGGCCCTTACAGCCAGTGTAGAGCCCAGACCATATGTGAGATGTGGAGAGCTTGCTTCTGAGTACAATCCACAGCCATCAACACGTAGAATGGGAATGACTGTGCTTGTCTGTCCTGCCCTGTGTGTGCACAGTTGGGCCTTGTTGCTGTGTTGTGTGGCGGGGTTGCTGCGGGTGCCATTTGCACCTGGCAGTAAGGACAAAGTAGTCCAGGAATACTGGATTTATAAGGCCAACTCAGATGTGAGGTGTAATGCTTGTCCAGAGCCTCCCTTCTAGGAGTGCCAGACACAGGAGACAGAGCTGCAGGACAGGGAGAGGGACAAAAATGAGACTGGTGGCTGTGGGTAGACTCCTCACCACAAGAAAAGGTAGCAGCCCACAAACTGTTTATGGGTTTCCTGCTGTTAGTGGGTGGACGAGACAGTAGTCGTAGGTAATTTAAATTCTTCTGGAAGACCATATGCAAGCTTCAGGAATGCCTCTCTGGAACAACTTGTTACTTTTTTTTTTTTAGTGATGATAGTTTGATGTACGAGTAAGTTGACTGGGAAAACAAGATAAGGGAGGAATTCAGTGATCTTCAAGGTATGTGGGGCAAGACACAGCCTCATTAAAACTGAGGAGTCCAAACCATTTTTAAGTTGCTGACTGCTTAGCCTGAAAACATTGTCAACTTTTGGAACTTCTGGAACAGGATAGGTTGTTCTCTTGAGCTGAATCTAAAGAGTCAAACTACTGCCAAAGCCTTTCTATTGTAATGTGTGTCTGTCTATGGGTCATGCTAAAACTATTTGTGCTAGAACTATTCTAAGAGCTTGTTCACAAAATGGACCTAACGTTTAGGTTTGCTGAGAGTAGAAGGTATAGTCCTCCTTGTCCCCTGTCTCTCTCTAAACTTCTATTTCTAAGGGTGCTGCAAATGTACATGAATATACAGAGACGTATGGAAATTTAATTAGCCATAACTTCTCAAAGATCAAAAATACTTCACATTTTCTTGACTGGAGCGTTTTCTAAAATCAATTCAACCCAGTTCCCTCAACACTGCAGCTTATGTGAAGGGGTTGCTGTGAAGACACTTATTCCAGTAGCTATGCCATGTGAATGATCCGAGACATCTCTGCTCTCCCACGGCTTCGTCCTCGCCCTGCGTTAGCTCCTGTGCTGTGAGAGTTGCAGTGAGCTCTCCCATGGCCATGTTAATCCAGTGAAAAACAAGCAAGCAGAGACATTAAAAGGAGATGGGGAACTGATGTCACTTCAACTATGCTGCTGAAATGAATGGATGAAAAATTAGTCTGTGTTTAAAATTGGCCTGTCTGGTTCGTGTTGCCAGACAAGCAGACCTGAGTGGTGTGCAGGCAGGGGAACTGGTGATGGGGTGGGGGAGCAAGTCAAGGCAGGTATGGGATATAGGAAAAGTGTTTAAAGACTGCATGGCATCAGGGTTTTATACCTGCTTTAGAAATATAGGGAGGAACTGTTACAGGAGTTACCCCTTGGTTTTTTTCCTATCTTTCTCTGATCCCATCTACTGAATCACTTATGAGTCCCTTTCAACTGGAGATACTCTATGATGTTATGATTTCAGTCATCTAGAAGTTTGAAGTACTTTGAACTTCTGGGAGCAGATGAAAGGTGATCCAGCAGAAACCACATGGCACTTTGATCTAGAGGGAATTAAGAGCTTTATCTGTCAATATTCTCCATGTAGATTTGTTGAGGGTATGTGTTGTTTTTCAACTACTTGTTGCCATTCATACCTTCAAAACTTTTAAATAAAATTTTGTTTATGTTTATAATTTAACTCTCCCAGTTGATTTTTGGTTACATTGACTGATTTTGTTGTTTTCTGAGGTTAGGTTAAAAAGATGATAATTCTACTCAGGTTTTAGATACATTTTCTTATAGAGGAGTTTGTTTAAAAGAAAGCATTTACAGCACCTGTTTCATGTGACATGAACTTCCTGGCTGTTCATGTCTTTTCATCTGTTCTCTAAAACAAAGAAATGCAAGACCTATTATTTAATTTTATTTTTACTACAAGCAAAATCAGCAATGTAGCTCTAGATGCATGTGCAGAAGGAGTGCTATCATAGGTTATTACAAAGGTAAGTGCCTGCTCAATAAGCTACAGCTACAAGGTAGCTGTGTGGGCCACTGTTAATTTCCTCCATCTAGTGGAAGTGTTTCCTTGTACTGAACATGTATTAGTTGGGAGGGCAGAACACCATGGGTTAGGTCTAGGTCACACTTGTGACCTGGCTTTCCAAAACATGCTTGGCTGTATCGTGGGGGTGGGTGAATAATTTTTTTCCAGTGAACAGCAGAGATTTGGCCTTTCTTGAACATTTCGTTGTGGACAAATTGTACTCAAGTACATCTGAACTTCAGACATGCTAAAATACATTTTATGTCATGCTGATCGCATTTGAATGGCTTTAAATGTTTTATAGTGCTTCCAGATTCATGCAACAGTGGATGTGATTCATTCAGTATTTTCTTTAACTTTAAAGAGTGTTTTATGGTTGTTTTTATGCCCAGATATAGGGAAGAAAATCCATGGTTAAAACAAAACCAGCAAGTAACATAAATGTTTTTGTGAAATGAGGTTGAAAACACAAGATTCCTCTTGAGAACATGTTTTCCAAATATGAAGGCTGCAATGCCCTAAGAATATGTAGTCATGGCATCACAGTATGAAAGGCTGCACAGGAGTGTGAGTTTATCTGATTGACCCAGAGTGAAATGAGCTGTGTTTGCATCGTTCCTGATAACCTGTTCTGGTCCTCTGAAAGGTGTGAGTAGTGACTGCAAAGGGAATGAATTTATTTCATCGGTGATCAGCCCCTTGGTGAAAAGCAGGAATGTGGCACTCTGTTTTCTCACGCTGCTTTTCCACAGAAAGACTTGGAACCAGAGAAAGTTAGAAAAGCCCTGTATAAGGTCTGAGCAGGTCTTAGACTGTAGGAGGTGTAAGACCTGTGAGGACATGGAGGTCTTTCACTTAAAATAGTGATGGCCTGGGCTATATGATCACATCCGGGCTACAGCACTCTCAGCGGATTGTAGTTTTCCACTGATACAGTGGAGGGGTTTTTCACGCTCCCAGGAGCAAGGCTAGGAAAGCGGCGAGCCGCAAGCGGCGTCGCTCCCGAGGATCATGCCCCTTAGAAGCTGGGGTCGGCTCCTCCTGCTCCTGGCCCGGCGACCCCTCCGGACGGAATAGATCCAGACCAGGCAGGAGACCACGAGGAAAAGCCAGGTTTAATGGCGCGCGCTTGCTTATAAGGAGCGCGCGCAAATACCCCAGATGTAGGCGGGGAAGAGGGGCGGAGATGGGGAGGAGAGGGGGAGGAGTCAAGCACTCCATTGGGTACATGCAAACGAAGGGGAGGAGGGAAGGGAGGAGCGGCAAAGGGACCAATAGGGAGAACGAGGTGTGTGGGAGTATTCCAGGGGTATGTGGGAGAATTCCAGGGGATTGTGGGAAGAAGAAACTTGGATCGTAGCCATCTTTTAAGGGTACAGTGTCCATCCGGAAAGCCTCATGGTCCCGATTCTGTCGCGGCAGGCGCTGCCCGGGGTCCCGGGCCTCAGTGTCCTCGTCTGCCCGGCGCCTGTAATTCTTTCTCGGTCTGGTCTCCTCCGACACAGCACAGCCTGGGATCCTGATCTCTCTAATGCCCCTGACACACTGGAATTCTCATCAGTGTCCTTCTCTCCCTCACTGCTCTGAACATGGGTTGGGGTTGTACCCAGATGCGGAGTCAAGTCCTGTTTGGGAAGCCAGTAGGAAATTCTGTGTCTCAGTCCAGATGTAGTCTGGGTTCAAGAGCTTTCTCTGTGGGTTGGGGAGACAGAATATGCCTCTATAGAGTCTTATTTTCTCTCATTAATTACTACTTCAAAAGCCATGATACTCCTAGTTTGCTTTTAGAAACCTATTGCTAGCCTGTAGAGTTTTGCTTAGGTAAAGCAGATGTTACGAGTATGTTCTAGCCAATCTTATTTCTGTTTGTAGTCCAAACTGCAAGATATTTAGCATATCTATGACTTTTTTATTAGAAGCACAATCTGCATGAAAGTTTGACTTGAGTATTGTTGAAAAGTTGGGTAACGAATTTCTCCTTTCAGTCAATCAGTTCAACCAAGAAAGAGCCTGATCATGTTTGCAGTAATTTCAAAGAATTATCAGCAGAAATAGCATTAAATTATTAAAGATCTGTGAATTTATCAGTGTCCTTTAGTGGACTAAGATTCTGTCATTTGCTTGGGAAGTTCATAGTGAAGAAGCTAAGGACACTTTTTCAAAAGAGTATGATCTTTTCTGCAAGCTTTAGAAGGAGCTTTAGCTTTGGTTAACATGGTTTTCCTTCTCTGTAAGCAAGCTTGGTCACAATTGTTTTTGTCATCATTATTAACTTTGCTAACAGCATTGCTAATTTACCCAGTTATTTGAATATCCAAGAATAGCCAGTTGGAGTCATAGGCCCTTTGATCAGAGGGTCCCTATTCCAGCTACTAGTTCTGAAGTTATCATGAAAATTTATGGGGAACAATACTACATAATGATCCCACTTTTGATAACTAACAAGCAGTTTGAGTGTGTTTGATTGTCTAGAAATCCTCATTCTGATGCTTGCTTTGCTTTCCCCTTTTCCCTCACGGTAGATAAAAACAGACTTTTTCATCCTGCAGCCATTCAGCAGCTGTAGGCTCACACCTTCCTTTGTCAGAACTTCCCTTCAAATTTTCATTGTTCCATTTATTCATTTTTTGTCTAAGAAGGCCAAGTTGTGGATTTTTTCAGCAATATACAATTCCTGGCTCTTTGGATCCCCTTACAAACTGCAACCATCTTTCCTAATGTTGTTTTAACTTTACTGCTACATTTCTAGTCCATTTTTACTTTTTACAGAGGTGTGACTGTTTAAACATTCTGCTCAGAGCAGAAACAATGTTTGACATTTTGCTGAAACCCTTTTCAGATGTGTGCTTTCCTCATGCAAGTTTTTTACAGTGACAGAAGTTGAAATCAAATAATCCAAAACACCTACTTTCCTATAGCAGTGTATGCAGATAAGTCACAAAAGAAGAAAATCTCTGTGTTTTTCTTTGGTCCTAGATAAGTCCTCTACCCAAGCATTGCAATAACTTTGAAGTTAATACACTAATCATTTCAAATTTAGTGAAAATCTGCAACATTGAGAAATATGTTTGAATACAGTAAATAGTCCATGTCTCAGCAGGTTTTACTCTTGTTTTGTCACTTGTTTTTAGTCATGTTTTGTTATAAATCCATAAAGATGTAAGGCAGTGACAAATCTGTGTGTGTTTTACTGCCTTGTGTTAACAGGAAAAAAATAGATTTTTTTTTTAAATAGAGATGTTGGTAACTTCAGAGCAGGACTGTTAGAGACATAGCAATTTGACTTGTAAAGATAGTTATAGTTGGTACCTAACTGTTTGAGTTTTGAGGACTTGTGCAAGTTCAGGAAAGAGGATCCTGCCCCAAGGGGCCTCGTGCTGTAGTTTCAACCTGATCTGACTCTGGTCTCCCCATTCCCAAGAACTTGATGTCTAAATGCATTTAAACTCTCCTAAGGGGCTGCTGTTTGTCATTATTAGATATGCACATAATTGCTGGAGTTGTACAAAGATGGTGATAAGAACAGGCAATATCTAGAAATACCTCCACTGAACTGATAGATACAAAATCTCATGTTGTCAAGGGGCATTTTATTTAGGATATAATATTCAATGTGGGATTTTTTTGTCTTTTAGTTACGTGCAAAGTAAATTGTAATCTCATTTTGAGATGAGAAAGAATTCAATTGAGTAAAATGCTTTAAAACAAAACTAACTTCAGGAAGCTCCTGTGTTGCAGCAATAACCTGGAAGACTGGGATTGGGTTTTTCAGGGGGTTTTTTTGGCCAGGTGGTTTTCTTCTGAAAACAGAGGTTATGCAGTTGTGCTTCGCCTGGTTCTGTGCCCACTCTCTCCCACGCAGCCTTGCTTAGTAATGCTGGACCTTGTCAGCCAATTTCAATGAAATTTGACAGGGAGGATTCAGGCTCAAAGATACTAAATTCTGACAACTCTTTGCCAGAGTGAAAAGGTCTCTTGTTTCTGTTACAAAGGCTTCAGTGTGAGAATAGCCCTTGGTAGGTGCAGGGCCACTTGTTGTACAGAGGGATGTGACTGAACAGCCCTTGTTTGAGAAGAGCTTTTACCAGAGCTGGCACCTTACGGGATGGCTGAGCTCTATTGCCTTGGGTACTAAAGCACTTGGAGGAGTTTTTGCTCCACCTTTTCTGTTTTTCTTCAGAAGTTTGCTCAAAGCAAGGCAGTAGACACCAGTGACAGAGTGCCTGTTACCTGTTCAGTGGCACCTTTGTGGAGCAATTGCTCTCTCCTGGCTCCAGCTGTGTCTGAGCTCTGCTGCTGTCAAAGACAGATTTGTGCTAGTGAAGATTCAACTGAGAGAGCAGGAAGGAGTCTTTGCTTTTGCTGAGGTGGTTATGCTTCTCTAAGAGACAGGAGACACAGCAGAGGAATCCCTTTGGTAGGTGCTGAAAGCAGTCACATGCAGGTCTGGTGGCTTTCCTCCTCTCTTAATTTAATATGCTGGTGAATGTATATCTCATTACACACCTGAAAATTCATCCATGAGACACAAGTGCACTAGTAAGCAAACTTCCTTGCTTCCACTGTTCACATAATAGTCTTTCACAGCTGTGAGCAAACATCTGGAAAAGCAGAATAAGTGAGTAAAGCTCTGGTGGCCTCATGCAGTATCTTAAGGAAACAAGACACAGTTGTGTCCTGTCTACATCCCTGCACCTATGGCTACGGCCACTGAAAAAGTGACATTTCCCAGCAATGTCTTTTTCAGCGCCTTTTCAGCCTATGTTCACAGTTAGATCATATTAAAAAAGCAAAACTTTGCTCTGAGTTATCCCAGGGTATCTTATATATTTCTTAATCCCCAAGTGACATGCCTTTCTACAGTCCATGTCAGCATGAATGCTTGTTTAATCTGTACAGTGGGATGACAGATGAGAAGTACGCACATGTGATGGCTATGTGTAAACACACTCTTGTTGTAGTGTGAATGTGGTCTTTAGGAGAAGTTGTGTTTTGTTTAGCTATAATTTAATGTGCTTCTTGAAGAAAAATTACCAGAAGACCTAAAGCAGCTCTTTCTGCTTGAGAACATGTGTATTGTTTCATTAAAGTGCGTTTTCAAAAGCAGCTCTAAAAGAGCTTGCAAACTTGAATGGCTTAGCTTTAATCATCCCAGATGTTGGCTTTCATAGTCAGTTGTTGTTTGGGTTAGATATAAGCACCTTTTGGTCAGAGAATGCAATGTTTCCAGCAGAAGGGACAAATTTTTCTTGGAGTAATAAGAATAGCTTATCCTATTTGGAATTGAATCAGAAAAGAAAATTGATTTTTGGAATTAAGTGTTGGAGGACAGAGTTTTCTGTTTGCAGGGTGTTCTTTCTACAGTTACAGTTATAGTTAGTGGCAAAGCTTGCCACCAGCAGTGTTTGGAGCCCTGTAAATCCTGTTGGCTCAGTAATGACTTGTAATTAATGACCCACCTTCTCATAGATGTACCGAGGCCTTCTGTGTTGTGGCTGTTGCAGTGGAAAACAATGGAGTAATTTATTTCCAGCTGTATCTGTCACATGAATAAAGGACATGAAGTTGTGCCAGACTGTGGTTGCTGTTGGCTTCAGCACAGAAATCTGGGGGCTTTTGTAGTCAAGAGAGTGTAATTTATAAGATTCAGAGATCTGATGACAACTGGTCAAGTTGTCTTCAAATGCAAAGCTTTTCTCAAGCACATTTTTGTGTATGTAAGGCCTAGTTGACCAGTTCTGGCAACAACAATTGCATAGTTTGAAAAACCACTTCAAGGCCCCATGGTGGAACCCTTGAAATGGAATGGAATATGGCCTTTACTCTGACTCACACTAATCAATCTCTTCCAATGAAGCTGGAATATACCTCCGTTTCTCTGAGGAAACCACTCAAGCTGTATCTGGTGCCTCTGCTTCCATCAGAGTGATAGTGGCTGTGTTCTTCCTTTACCAAGAGCTACAAATGCTCAATAGGAGACCAGCAAAGCCATGATGCTGTGATTGTGGACTGCTTTTGTTAAGCTCTACTTGCACTAAGGTAACTGGATAAGTCAACCTCCCAGACAGGGCAAGTCTTTAACATTCACCATGAAGACAGTGTCTTCTGAGGAAATATCTTCTGTAACTGAAGTGTTGATGTAACCTAATATATTTTACATGTGTTATTTTGGTTTTTACCAGTAAAACTCTCTGTATAAAAAGTATCAGTAGTCGTTTTAATACATTTTGAACTTATCTGAGTGCAAGAAGGATCAAATGTTTTGCAGTACTCAGGTTCATTGCAGGCAGGTCTTTCAGCAAGCTTGGGGTGAACATATGCTGACCTCAGGCAGTTTAGCTATTCCAGACATTCAGCAACACCTATGGAACTGCTTTTGACTGTTACAGTGAAAACTGGATGAAATGTGTGATTTTGTGCATCTATTGAATAATCAAACCTCACTAAATGGGAGCTGCCTTGAACCAAGCTGTGTGAGGAGCACATAGTACTCTTGTCTGACTCTGGCATAATGGATGGAAGTGAGAATTGTGTCTGCTTGTGAAAGAGCAAGATAATACATGTGTGTGTATCTGTGTGTGCACATTCACATGCATGCACATGCACTTATATATGTAGACAGTCCTTTTCTAGAAACTGGGACACTGTTGCTGTAGTTCAGCCCAGAGCATGTTCTGGAGGGCTTGCCAGCTCTGGCATATGGCTTTGGGTGGAATTGTTTGTGCATTGTCCTGGCTTTGTTTTAAGTGCCAGAGTGATCCCATTGTTTGACTGGGATCTTGGTCAGAGGCAATTCTGAGAGAATGAAGAGTGATTTGGAGCATGTAGCATTTAGTTATTACTTTTTTCCCTACTATGTCTATTGAATGTTTTATGAATGCTTAGCAGAGCCTTTGCACAGCCTCATTAAGTCGTGCCTCATTGGGCTGCAATGGCCAGGAGTGCTGTTAGCAGTTCCAGCAGCAAGCTGTATCCTGTACCTGCCAAAGAGCTGCCACACTTAAGATGAGCAACCAAATCCTGTAGTAAAACCCACAGACTTCTGTTACAGATCAGCAGCCCCAGGAACTTATTCACATGTGTTCTGTGCACCTTTTCAAATACTGCCAGAAACGGACCTCTGCAGCTGTTGCCTGCAGCTATTTATAGTTTAGCCCTAATTTCATAGTTCTTTATATGCTGGAGAGACCAAGATGGCTACTGACAACAGCCAGGCTCCACAGCCAGCGGGAAGGGCAGTATGCTAGACACTTATGCTATGCCACAGTGTAAATAAGCCAAACACAGAAAGGTGTTGCTGGCAGCTGATTTGTGATTTTTTTCTTGCCACAAGAATCGTGTCCTGCTTGGGGATGACTCTCCAGAGGAGTCCTTGCTGGTTTTTGTTGGGATAGTTCCATGTTTCCATAGCTCTCACATTCACTTTTGGGTGTTTGGGAGAGGGGACTGAATTGTCCAACCTCTTCCTCTTATCTGGTTCCCTATATCCTCTTTCCCTCTTTTTCCCACCCAAATTTCCATAGAGAAATGACTGTTGCTACTCTGTGCTGTTGAAAGATGTTCTTGGTTTCTGGCCTGATGTGGTCTTAGAAAGAGATCATACCTTGAAAATAAAAACCCATTAGTGAAACACTGATAGATCATGATATTCAGTACAGGGGGACAAAACTTGAAAGTTATGAAGTATGGGGGAATTGAGTAGGGATGTGATAATGCAATGTTGGTTGGGAGGATACCAAGCTGATGGTCACTGTGCATGGTTCTAACAACTGTTGAGCATTCATACTGTCACGGGTTCAGAGCTGACATAAAAGGAAAACCATCAGGCAGCCAATAGCAGATTCTTGTCAAAGCGTCCTTTTGAGATGTACTCCTCATTCAGGTCATGGGCACAGCTGATTGAGTGTTGAGATCACACCATGTATTTTCTGTGTCAACACCCCTCTTTGGGAGCCCCTTTAAGACTCATATTAATCTTTGATATGAATACTCAATTGCACCAACATTGCTTAAATACCTTCTCAAACCTATGCTGGTAACAGTCTTGTACTGGGTATTGTTTATAACTAGAGATCTGATCACACCCACAGAGTCATTTCAGACATGAGTGGGAACTTTGGTACTGGGAGGTGTGTGATCCTTTTGGCTCCATGGCGTCATTTCCTTCTCCTTCCTCAGCTGATGGGTGTCAAAAATCATGAGTTTTATGTGGGACAAGTGGGCAGGTGAAAAGAAGCAAATACTTTTTTCCGGTTTTCCTCTTTTGCACCAAGCAGATGAGGATGTCCTCCTGGAGCTTTCTGGTGAAGAGGGACAGGAATAAGAATTGAGGACCCCAGCCAGGCTGTATAGGAGCTTGAGCAGTGAGGATTTCAGGGTCCTCAAACTCCATGTCTTCTAGATAGAGTGGGCTTTCCCTTTATGTCCATGTGACATCCAGAACAACTTGTGTGCACGTGCTCACATGGAAAAAACATCAGTCTCAAACCTGATAACTACCATCGCACACATTTGATGATGTATATATGTCTTTCTTCTTTCTACTTGGGCAGCTTTTTATCCAGATGGTTGGGAGCTAAGAACTTGTAAGTCCACATAAAATTTACTCAGGCACATAAATTGTTGTTGAGAGCATGAGCATAGTGTTGCCTCTCCCTGCATCCTTTTGCTTTGCATGAAAGTCCAGCTCTGAAGAAAGCAAGAGCTCCTCACAGGGCTGCATATCATACTCAGCTCAGAGAATTCACCCTGAAATTACTAATTTTTTGTACTTCATGAACTGGGAAAATTTGCCATGTGGAGAGAAGATTGTCAAGACTACCACAGACACTGACAAACGTATTTATGTAAGTTTGGTTTTTTTTATTCCCCACCAACTTAAAGTGCCAAATTAATACTTTTCCTCTAAACTTATAGTAGTACTTCACTTGGAAGCATAGGATCATCTCTTAAAATGTATTGTGCATCAGCAAGGACTGAAATATCTTGCCTGGAAAAAACAAATCTAGCTTTTAGAGCAGGACTGTTCTGTAGGTTGTGCTGATTATTGCTTTGTGCTGCATGACTGTGATTTTTGGCACACAGTGTCACATACCAAATTCCCAAAATATAATGTTACATGATATTCTAAGAGTTCTTAGGAAGCTTTAAAAAGGGATTTGTCTGCCGAGTGGATACCTCTTCTAGTGAAGCCATATGATGCAGTGGCAATGGTATAAAAGGAGAAAACTTGAGTCAGCAAATAATTAGTCTTTTTAAATAAGTGCAAGGAGGAAAAAAAAGAAAACCTTCCATCAGTCTTGTGTTTATAGAAGTTGTCAGCAATCCTGCTTTGATTGTAAAGGGTTTACAACTTTATGTTTGAATAGTTAAAACATCTGTTCAGTGACATTGTGAAATCCTCATGTTCGGAACCTCTGATAAGGGGGACTGCTGAGCGATTGGCTCATAGAGGCTCCACAGGCAGCGAGGGCTGCACGTACAGTGGCCACTGCTTGCCTTTCCTCCTCCTGGTCAGAGGAAACCATAGGAGACAGCTAATGTTTCACATGTGATTTTCCTTTGAGAGGGAGAGTTTAGGAAGTTCCTAGGAAATGGTTCATGACAGAAACCTGGAGTTTTAAATAGCAGAGAGAGGAGGAGGAGGAGAGCTCATGGGCACAGTTTGTGAACTGTTGAAACACTGACACCACAGCAGCAGGGGAAAACCAGACTTCTGCAAGAGCAAGCACGCCCCAGGCTATCCCGATGGAAGGAGAGTCAGCTCCCGAGGCCAGCAGAGCATCCAGCAAAGCCACACGGATTGCCCTCGGTGTCTTTGTGAGTGGCACTGTTGTGCTTGGCACTGCGCTTTTCTTGGGTAAGTGAAAATGTTGACACTAAACTGAACCCAACCCTCCCCAGCCTCTCTGCTTGGTGCCAGTGTTTGTGCTTCACGACGTGTTTTGGTGAAAATCTCAACCTCTTCTTCTCTCCCCCCATTTTATGCTACTTATCTTGAAGGGAATATGTGTCAGGAAAGGAGTTCTTCATGTGGGAATGCTAGAGCTGGAAGATGCAATGTGAGCTCCTGTAATTTTTTGAATGCTGAATTTAAATTTGGATACTCAGTTGAATGTGTTCTAGTCAGAAGTGGGTTCTTCCACAGAAGGGCAAGAAATGAGTAAGATTATGTATATGAATGATCCTGATTACGAATTCACAGGGTGCAACCAATGTGGAGTAATATTCTCTGTTTCCTGAAAACTAATCTCTAGTGCACACATTTTATGGAATCTTTTGGGTTTTTCTTCATTTGGTTTTCATTTAGGGCTTGACTAAAATTGCTGTAGAAAGCTCCAAATAGTGCATATGTGTGCACATTTTTTAGATCTTTCTCTTCTATGATGGATTGCAATATTGCCTTTGCAAAAGAGTGGGTCTGGGATGCAATTAAAATGTTTTCATCAGATTTATCTACTGTAATGAGAGGCAATAGAGAAGTAATTAATTTTTCCTCTCTCAGATTTGGAATCTTCTGTAGATTGGTTTTGTTGGAATATCAGATGAAAACATATGCCTACACTTCTAAAATTATGTGAAGAAGTAAAAAGGTACCCAAAAACTTCAAGCAGAGAAGAGGAAGAAGTCTTGTGTCCTGTAAGAACCTGCAGAGATGGATCCTCTTTTGGAATAATTCAGCCCAACTTTTAATTTCTTTAGACCAACACAGGTTCCCCTAGGCTGGAGGAAACCTTGCCTCTAAGCATATCTTTTGCTTCCCTCCCATCCTTTATGATCTTGTGATCTTGTTTGAAAGATCTGCTTCATTTATAATCACAACACAGAAGGTGATGCCAGGTTTTCTAAAGAATATTTAAAGCTCCAGGCTCACACTTGGTTAGTGTTTGTCTGCTCTAGAGTAAATTCTGCAACATTTGCAGGCAAGTAACTTCTGCATGAGTGATCCCAGTCAATTAACAAAACTCTTTATAAATGTGAGCAGGAACGAATCTTCACCTTGTTTGCTAAAAACTCTATTTTCTAGATGGAAAAACAAAACAAAACAAAACTTTTTTCACTTGGAGACTGCAGTATAAACATCAGGGAGTAATAATGGAGAGACCTTAAGTCTTTATGTTTGCACAAGATTTTTTGTTTACTGCTTGTAAAAAGCAAGAGACATTTACTACCATTTCTTGAGGGGGATAGAAGTGCTTTATCCACAGACCAGGTGGGAAAATTTAAGCAAATATATCAATTCCTACAAATAGTTTTCCAAACGAGCTGTGGTATATTCCATAGCAGGGGATTCAGTGTCAAAATTTTCACTGGCATAACTGCTAAGAAAATAAAAATGCTGGTCTTGGATCAACCACAATGTTTTTAGGATTTGTTAGGAATTTGTCTGAAATTTTTAACCAAAAGAATAAAAGAAAAAAGTTCAATTGTTTTGTTTTAACATTTTGGTACTTAGATGTTCCCATGTTTTATTGTGACACTGTATTTTGTTTGTGAGTTTGAGTTTAACTCTTGATTAGTTTTATTGAACTGTAGAAAAGGAGATCATTATTCCCTGTCATGTGAAACATTTTGGGCACCTCAGGATGTTCTTTTTTGGTTTATTCTTCAAAACTCGCTGTTTATGGTACATCTGAAATCAATTTGCCAGCCTGAGGAATGACATGTAGCCTTCTGCTTCTCTTGCTTCTTCTTCTCAAAGTTCCTACAGCTCTGAAAAGAATGTGGAGGAATCATGTAGTTTAATTAACTGTTCCTTTCTCATACTGGCTGTGACTTCACCGTGACTTCAGTGGGAGCTACCAGGGGAATGACTGGGCACCTGAGGGTCCTGCCTGCAGTGCTCTGCTCAGGGGTGTGGGCTGTGGCAGGGCAGGACCCTCCTCCTCAGCAGCTTGGGCCAGAGCAAAAGGAAGAATATGGCTCTCCAGTTCCCTTGGGTGACAGGTCAGGCAGCTTTGAACCTCAATTTGATAGCCTCTTCTCCTGACTTGGTAGCCCTCTGGGTTTCTTAGGTTATAGGATCATTCACATTGTTTGCATCTGCACATTTGTTTGCCTTTTCCTCTTCTAGATGTCTTCTGAAGCTAAGTATGATTATATTTGCTTAAGAATCTGGAAACAGGCTTATAATGGAAGAAGATGGGGCACTGAGCGTTATAATCAAAATTGCAGGTACTAATGTAATGGTTAGTTCTCCTAACAACAAAAAGACAAGAGAACAAAACTAGACAAAGTTTTTTGATCAAAATTAGCTGTTAATTAAAAGGGAAATGTTATTGCCAAAGTTTTTTTTTTTTCTAAAATATGTTCTGATGTTAAAGTTGTGAGTGGAACAAAACCAGCTGAAATAGTATTTTGCTTTTGTTCATAAGTATCAGACCCACAAGGGCTGCTTCAGATTAAGAAGGAAATGATGTCTGGGATTTTTCCTCCTTTCTCTGCTTTGTTAAGAAAAAAAATCTAGCAAACTTTCAAGACCTGGATGGATTCTAAAAGGCTAAATTCAAAGTGAGGGAAAAGGTGAGCTGGGAGGAGTGCAACACTTAATAGCTACATTATCCATTATTTGTAGTTCAATCTTTGTAGTGTCTCAAAATCATATTCTGGAGATCTCCACTTCTCAGTTTTCTCTACTGTTCTTCAATAGACCAATTACAATCTTTGTATGCCTCAAAATCTTGTGTATTTCTTGGCTAATTTGCGAGGGTGGTTAAGGTCTGAGCCAATGCAAGCTTTGGTAAAGTTGTCCAGAATAGTTTTACATTCTCAGGTTCTAAGCAAGCTTGATTGAAACCCAGCCATTTCTGTCATTAAAGCTATGAGGCTGGAAGAGGCAAAACAGCTTTATATTCAATTCTAGCTTTAGGGCTTTTATAATAAAATTTTCCTGGGCTGAAAAATCATTTCACATTTTCCTATCACTTTTGAACAATATATAACTACAGCAGAAATTGCTTTATAACTGCTAAAGTTCCAGCACCATAATATATTCCATAGTTGGGGTTCTTTTTGTTTGTTTGGTGGTTTTTGCTTTTTTATTTTTGCCATGGACTGCTCCCAAGTAATGGACATAATGAGACATTTCTTTATGTCTACTGAGCACATCTAGTGAGTCCTTATTTCACCTACCCCTTGGGACTCACCCTTCCTAATCCCAAGTATCAATTATCTGCCTATTTGCTGCCTGACAGCAGTGTCTGAAATTAACAATTCCTGTGCTTAAGTTTCCGTGGCAGTTGTAAATACACATTTTTAAAAGGTGAGCAAAATTAACTGACAATTTCATAGTTCTTCTCAGCAAGAAGCAAATACTTTTGCTTTTGGAAGCAAATACTTTTGGGAAACAGTTCAGACAGAAACAGGGCTGTGCCTTATAAGCTACAGCTATTGTTGTGCCCATTGCTATCTGCTTTATTCCAGGCTGGAATAAGTCCCTGAAAGCGTTCCATCAGTGCTGGGTTGTGCTGGGCAGTTCAGTCCTGCTGCAGGGCAGTGTGAGCCCCACAGCTCGGAGGAGCTGTGGAAGCCCTGCAGGAGGTGGCCAGTGAGCTCTGTGCTGCATTGCCAGATGCAAAAGGTGCAACCTGGTCTAGTGGAAGGTGTCTCTGCCCATGGGACAGGGATGGAACTAGAGCGCCTTTAAGGTCCTTTGCAAGCCAAGCCATTCTATGATTCTGTGTTTCTAAGATCTCTGGAGGACGATAACAACGATGAATTGCCTGTATCGTGATGGTGTTCACTGTCAGTGAGTAGGGCTGAAGCGATGCTGCTCCAAGCACTGTGCAAATGGACACTGGGAGACAGACCTGGCTCTGTGCTGCCTGTGAGCAAAGAGAGAGGAAGAAGAAAGCAGGCCCAGGATGGGAAAATTATTTGTTATGAGCTACAGTATTTACTTAATATACATTCTATGTGTTCTAAATCAATAGTCAGAGATGCAGTGGGACCGGAGGTTTCACTGACATTTGAATGATTGAGGATACAACATTTGGCTGCAATTGTCAAAATTCATTGCAAATGATCTCATTATGGTTTTCCATTTTGCAGTAAGCCGAGGTCTTATAAAGTTTCATCCGAAGCAACAGTACTGTTTGACTGCAGAATGTATTGAAGCTGGTAAGCAGCAATTTTATCCTTTCAATTATATCATGATTATAGTATGTTAACGAGATATTTAAACCATTTAATTTTTTCCCCATTATACATTTTACTCAGAAAGCCTAATTAATGAGACTGAAAGAACAACAACCGCAAACTTTTTAAAAAGTTACTGTTAAAGTTGCTTCAGTTCTGTTCATTTTGTACAATTAAAATTCATGTTTTAATTTTGTCTAATGCTAGTCTAACCAGGTTGACTCAACATTTCCCATAGGGTTTATTTTTTTTTAATAGGAAACAAATGCTGTGTGACTGGACCTTCAGGTGTATTTCGTTGCTTCCTTTCCCATAGTCAGAAAAGTAACAAATGGATTTTTAAGCACAGAGGTGCTTTTGGTTCTGATCTGGCACAGACTTTTAAATTAAAAGAAGGAAGATTCAGACTAGTGATATGGAAGAAATTTTTTTGATGAGGGTGGTGAAACATGGGCACAGGTTGCCCAGCGAAGTTGTGGACACCCCATTCCTGAAAGTGTTCAAGGACAGGTTGGATGGTGTTCTGAGCAACCTGATCTAGTTGAAGATGTCCCTGATCTTTGCAAGGGGCTGGACTAGGTGACCTTTAAGAGTTCTTTCCAACCCACATTATTCTATGATTTGATGATTAGGTACTCAAAAGCCACTTAGTCTCTGGCTTGTCAGACTGATATCTCTCTTACCTGTCTGGCTTCCAATAGAAACTGGTGGGGATGAAGTCACAAAATGGAGCTTAAAACGCTACAATTATCTTTTCCAATGTATGGTAGATCAGAACTTTGTTTTCTTGTGTAGCTATTCAGCTAAAGGTAAACAGTATGTCATTTCTGGAATGCTAATCATAATCTTCTTAATGTATATTGCTACTAAATTCCTCAGGCAATTAATTCTGTCACGGCAACAATGAAGATCCTGTCTTCAGGTGTCTGGCTCCAGCAGTTCTTGTTCCTGTCATGCTGAGTTCACCATCATTGCTGGATGGCACTCCAGGAGATTCATTGTAGATATTTTGTCTTTTTGTTGTTGATGTTCTTTGTTTTTCATTAATCATAATTTCTGGACTGTACCCTTGTATAATTCTCTATTTAGGAAAAAATGTTCCACAAAATCTAAGTCCTGCCTTTTTTACAGCTGCTGGCATCCTGAGCAAGATAAATCAATCCATAGATCCATGTGAGAACTTCTATCGATTTGCGTGTGATGGCTGGATATATAATAACCCTATTCCTGAAGATATGTCAAACTATGGGGTTTATCCTTGGCTGCGACACAACGTGGACCTCAAACTAAAGGGTAAATATGTCATTGCTGAAAGTATTTGGTCGGCTTTGTCACTGTAGCTTGTTTTATTGGCTGGGTTTGAAATGACCAAAAGACTCCACACTTCTGATCATTGGATAACATCCAACAAACCAACTTGATGTTCTCTTGTAAATATATTTTTGTTGTTTTTATTGTGAATTATAACAGAAACAGAAGTTGGGAGAAAGAATAGAACTTCTGGTAACTCTACCAGTTAAAAATAGAGGAGTGAAATGATACTCATTCTTTCATCAGAAAAGATTAGAGGATTTAAGTCTTTCCTTCTTGCAGTAGATGGTTAGACAGAGAGCAGGAGCACAGCACATACATTTGGGAATGTCCCAGAATCAGACAGTTGTCAGTCTGGTACAGCAGTCTGTCTCTGACAGTGACCAACAGCAGGAAATAATATAATAAGGCCAAACCAGAGTGGTATTTTTCAGTATACTTACCTAGCTCTTGGCAGAGGCAATTCACAGGCTTCTGGAGATGGAGGTTGTTTGGGTTATTGGGTTTCCTTCATGTTGCCATTCAGGCTGCCATTGAAGTACCTGAGCAGTCATCAGTGGAACAGAACGCTGCTTAAGAATGTGTTTCTGGAGGAAAAATAGCCTCAGGGTGGAAGTGTGTAGGAAGAGAGGTATTTTAATCTGTGTGTGACTTGACTTTGTGCTATACTCTGCAGCGTGGCCACCCCATCAGGAAGCCCTGCAGACCAGTTGGGGAGAAAGTGTCCTGGTTATTGTTAGGTAGCAAAATCCAGCCAGATTCTTAGTCTTTGCTGGAAGTGAGTCACACAAAAGAAGGGACACATGCAAGATTTGATATTGTTGGTGTGCTTGAACATGGCACACCTTGAGCACATTACTGACCTCACAGTTGACATAAGAGCCTGCACTGAGCTCTCCACAGAACAGTCAGTTGTAGGATGTTTTGCTTAAATATAGCATTTATTTTTCTTTGGATTTTGGATGTGTGTGTATGTAGACATCAAAGCCCCTCTCCACTTGCTTTCTCAGTCATACCATATTAAATTTTCACATTATTAAAAATTTTAAAAGCTGCATTTAATTTCAGACTATGAGTTTGGATTGTCAGTGTAGGATATGATTTCAAGATTTCTGTTTAAAGCCTGCTGAAGATGTCACAACCAAAGGGAAAAAAATGTTACCAGAGACTGTTTCAAGTTATGCTTTGCATTCTAATTGTTCTGCTGCCAGAATTGGGCTACATTAGATAACTGCATATCCTGCATGAGCCACAGCCACAAAAAGCCAGTCCTAATTGAATATAGAGTAGCAAGCTGTGACTGTCATCCTTAGTTTCCTCTTTTACAGAGCCTAATCAAGGACATCATGCTAAGCCTTATTTTTATTTGGTTTTCTTTCTGCAATCCCTTTAGAAGTTGTTAATCCATAACTAGGAAAACACAAGACAAAGCCAGAAATATCCAAGTGAGACGTATTTGCTTAATGGAAACTTAATATCAAAAAAAGGGTGGGTAACTACTTTAATAGGAGGCCTGTACTGCTCCTTAGCATGGAACAGGGACAGAGATAGGAAATGTTCATTGGTGTACAGGAGTTTTTTTTAATAAAACGTTTGCCATCTCCTCCTTAACTTAATAAAATTTTCAAAATATATTCTGCATAATTAAAAAAGGAAAAGCGAAGAAACGTGTTGGATATCAGTGTTGGCAGCTGAAATAACAGGGCATAATTTCAGCCTCTGTGTGTATTTGTGTTTTCACTTGAGTTATTTCAATAAATTAGCTTAACACTGAGTTATTAATTTGTGTATGACCCCAACATTGCTAGAAGAAGTTTTAGCAAGAGGAATAATTCTTGCATAGAGAAACAGTTATATGGCTGATCAGACCTTGGAAACCAATTTAATCTTTCCTTCTTTGAGAACTCTTAGTGGAACTTTGTACTTCATCGTAAATGTCCCTGTTTGACACTCAGTAGATTAAAAAAGCCCCAGTCTTTGAAGAGCTGATTATTACAAAAGTTTTATGTTCTGAAATATTTATCATATAAAAGAAAACAATTAATCTTGAAGTGATAACATGGCTTGTCCAGAAAGCCACATTTTTCATATTTGATATTCTTTGATGGTGTGGTATAGATGGAAGCATTTATTCAGGCTATATATTAAAAAATGATATCACTTATAATAAATTATTTGAACATCTAATCTGTTTTCTTGTCCCTGAATGTTCCTGAGCCTGTTCCTGTTCCTGAGAAAGGGAGTTTGGGCAAAGACCTGTGTGTGGCCTTGGTTACACGAGCATATCTTCAATATTCTTAAAGTTTAACATTTTTGTTCAAAGGCAATTGATACAGAAGAAAATCTTCCAGTTGACCATGGGTATCATGTGGAAGAATTAATTTTGTTCTACCAAAACCCAGTAGGTGTAGCTGTATAACATCCTGAACCTTGCATTAGTTATTATTGGCTTTGAGAACAAAGTATTTTTTTTATTTCTTTTCCCCTTTTATTTCTTTTCCATGCTTTGTTTGAGGGTCACTTGGATTTCTTTTTCTGCTCTCGGCGGAATGCACCAACCATGTGTGTAACTCCCTTTGATCTCCTGGCTATACAAAATGAATAAAATCCTGGCCTGGTGAAAGAGGTGGTAGGTCTTTCCTTGGATGGGACCTAGAGCAGGATTTCATGTGTTGTGGAGGAAGGTAAAGATAACTGTAGACAGACAAAAATACATCAAAAGCAGAGGTTTGTGGGTTTGGTTATGACCCAAATCCAGGTAATGGATATGTAATACTTAGATTAAAAATTCTTGGTTCCTTACAGAACTGTGCTGGAGAGGACTGAGGTACTACTATTTCCATTAACCATTCCTGTCTGGACCAGGTTGTGCCAGACTTGAAGCCAGGCTTTGCTTTGCAGATACAGAAAATTATCTGCATGTTAAAAAGTGCCTCTTGTTGGTTAATGCAAACACTCTGATGAGGAAGCCCGTGTAGTCCTTCAAAATGTTAAAAAAGGCTTGGCTGTGGCACGTGCTGCAGGAATGAGAGCTGTCTCAGACTGCAGCAGTTTCAGTCAGGTCACCATTGCAGTGCCTCTGGGAGTTAATAAGTGTGTCTTCACTTACCGTAATATTTCCTGCAAAGTTATTTGTGTTCTGGAAGTTTTTTTCTGTTTTGAACTGCTGACCTCAATTAAGATTTTTAGGAGTGCTATTGTCTTACTGTTAAAATGCAAGTGGCTTTCTGTGAATAGTTCAGAGCTGGAAGTTTGAAACAAGCCTATTACCTGTGATGAATGTTGGTTGTGAACCAAGCAGTTTCTTTTCCTTTCTCTGAAGTTTGCAGAACAAGAGTGTACAGCTGGATTATTTTTTTTCTTTGAGTGACCATGCAGGAAGCAATAAATTAAAAAAAAACAAAACAAAACAAAAAACAAAACAAAACTACACAAACATTCCTAAATCTCAGCACTGCAAAGGAGCTGATCTAGATTATGTGAATCATTTTGTTAACATATCTTCCAGGCCTTTTAAATTTAATTTATGTCTGTGGAAACCAATTTACAAATTAAGTCTCCATACTGTTCCTGGCACAGTGAGACATCGACTTCAGACTGATTTGCTGTGCTAAGCTTTGTAGTGTGGTTGTTTTCTGAATGTCAGTCTGTTTAAAATGAGAAATTTCCATCATAGTAAAGAGAAAGAAATGAAGGCATTTTAGGAGGATATGGCATGTGGGTTTTTTAAGAATATGAGACAGCAAACATAACAACTTGGCAGTGCAGACAACTTTTCCCAAGATAATCTGCAATGGTTTTCTTTGGAAAATAAATTATAAGTAAAACCAGTAAGGTAAAAATACTTCAGTTTGGAAATTTATACTGTTTGACTATAGCATGGTCCTTTCAGACTAATTCAGAAGTTGGTGTCGAGCAGTTGCAGTTGCTGTTAAGGGGTGCTGTCCTGCACAGGGCACCCTGTGCCATAGGGCTCTTTTAGAGCTGTTTTCTCTTCTCCCACCACTCAGCTGGTGCTCACTTGGGACCACTGGGATAGCTTGGATGTCCCCCATGAAATCTGTAACATAGCTGCTGACACTCACCTTTAGGTTTCTGTATTAGCTGACCCATCTTTTTTGATTTGTTTCCCTCAAAGGTAGCTAGTCCCAAGTAAGAGCTGTCCCAAGTAAGAAGGAGAATACCAGTGGTAATTCAAATAAAAGTTTCAGAGAGTATTTATGTTTTTGCCTCCAGTATCTTGTCAAATTGCTCCTGGATAACAAGATAGCAGCAAACTGCAACAGCACTTCATGCTGTTTTGCCTTGTCTTTTCTACTATAAGCGGGTCTCTTTTCAGTGGTACAGACATTTATTTCCTCCAGTGGTTCAAAACTTTCCTATAATGGCTTATTCGTCTGAATGTAAGAAAAAAACATTAAGTGACACAAGTCGGGTAAATCTCTCTGGGTAGGAGGTTAATAGCTGTTTGGTAAAATGAAGTGCTTAAGTCAAAGGTGGAGAAGCCAGAACTTTGCCAGGTTTTGTGGCTGCTCAGAATGAAAGTTGTATTTGTAATTGGTGATTTTGGGAAACCATGATTTCAGAAAGGAGATAATTTTGGTTCTTGAATGAGGTTTTAAGGCAGCACAGTGACTGAGCCACAGGATTCCCACAGCATCTTCCTGGTTGGGGGCTAGAATGGCATCCTCCTCTGAGCCCTGGGCTACAACCAGAGTGGGGCACACTGCTCACTGCTGTTCCACATGTGGCCCAATATTTCCCCTCTATTTACAGTGAACCTCTGGTTTGAATGGCATGTTCATGTCTGTAGATACTGAATTTCAAAATTGTTTGATGACTGTATTTGGACTGGTAGTTTTGCAGAGAGAGGATTAATTCTTTGGAAGGCACAACAATCCATGATGCTTAATGCTGCTGTTTAGTACAGAGCTCCACCTTTATTGTAACAATTGGGAAACTTGTAATCATCTGGTTAAAATGGGGTTTAAACTCTTCTGCCTACCATTATAATGACATGTGTTATGACTTACAGCGTGATACTGGAAGGCCAGAGGGACATGGCGGGGAAGAGGGCAATACTACTCAAAAGAGTAAGATTTTTTTATTGAAATCCGATTTATGAACAGAGGCTCTCACATCCCTATAAGGTGATTTCTGGTTTAGTTGCAGTTTGTGTACAACTCTGTTGACTTTTGGAGGAACTCACATGATGGGCTTATCTTTTGATATACAAACTCAGAGAATTTAGGGAAAGCTGAAACTGTAAACAAACAGCATTTCCGTTTAGGAAATGTGCTGTATATTCGAGCACTGAACAGCATTAGGAGACATTTATATAAGCACAGCTGTGTCAATGCCATTTCCGTGAGAACTTCCATATTGCTAAAATGGATATTCAGGAAAAGGATTGGGGAATTTCTTTTCAAGGGGTGAGGGGGAACCCTTGAATGTTGGTATATTAGTTGGGTTTATTTGTGTAAATACAGCATCCTTTCATGAAATTGGTGTTTGGGAACATTTGTTTGATTTACTTGACTTATGTTCCTTGCGAATTAGAACCTATATAATTGATAAATTACTAGATCTTCATGAATTCATGTGGAAATGCATATCAATTACATCATCATTAGTGCAAAATTCATTAATAATGATTAAATGCTCCAACTGAATGTCAGATGGGCTGGTTATTTTCAAGAGTCACTAGTCTGTCCATGGTGAGATGGACACTGCCATCAAGAAACAGGCTGATGGATATTAATTGTATCAAATACAAACCATATTTGCCTGAACTGATAAACGGTGTGTTGATCATTGTTAAATGCCTTTTAAAAAAATCCCCAAAAAACAAACATAAATACCCCCACAAACCAACCAACCAACCAACCAACCAACCAACCTTCTCTTCCTAGCTCATAAAATAAAAATAAAAAAGGGGTGGGGGAGATGCAGTTTATCAAAACAAGGCAGGCCTAGAGTAAGGCATCAGCTTCACAAAGACCATTCTGAGGAATAAGCTCATGGAGCTGCAGAATACACTGTTCTTTTTTATTAAAGAAAAAAAAAGTTAATGGTTAAAAAATACGGAAACTACTATATCTAAGGGGTATCTGAGGCTATTTAAACCAACACAAGGCCTTCCAAAGGAGAATATTAGCCCCATTCATTGATATCCTGGATGCTTCTGCCTTCCCAAGAGGTGGGAACATGGAATATGGCAGGGGGCAGGGCAATCTGAGTGATGTCTAGTACTCTGCAGTATTTCCTAATCCCATGTGAACAAAGAGTTTGCTACTATGGAATTTGCTTTGAGTGATTATTTCAAGTCCGTACATACTCCAGTAAGATGAATCTGGTGACCTGTTTGTTTGCAATGGGGAACTGAGAGAAAAAAGGTAAGAAAGTAGTAGAAGGCTGATTAAGAAGGGAATTCAAAAGACATGAAAGTAGAACTAACATATGCATTGGTAAAATGTCAAAGCTCATTATAAGCACCAGAAAGATATATTGACTTGCTATTTTATTTTACTTTAGCCTCAGAGGGAAAATTTTTAATTAGGCAAGGATAGTTTTAGGCATATGGAGAAGGATTTTTGCAGGCCTTTAATGCTAGTTTGGTTTTCCATATATGTATCAAACAGTAGATATATCTAGACTATAATGCATCAGAAACTCAAAAAAGGTATTTATAAAATGCAATGAAGTAATTTTTGTACTGCATTATGCTTGAACTGCTTCCCTTCCTGTCCTCTGAAACTGAGAGTTGTTTACAGCCACGAAGAAAAACAATGAAGAAGAGCCTTATTGTCAGTAGGGTGTCAGTACTTTTAACAATTCTTTAACTACAGTGATGAGAAAATTTTTCATTGCTTATTTTCTTAGTTGTGAGGCAGTGAAAATTGTATCTTTAAAAAGTGTATTTTCATATTTTGGAATTCTGGAAACAAGCTTTTATTCTAAACCCAATCGTTTGCAACTCACTTCTTGTAAAGAGCCAGGTGGGGAAGAGGACTCCAGACTGCGTAGGTCAGACTGTGCATGAGACACCTGTAATAGCAAGAAACACTGCAGAGCAATTAGTAGAACTGGCAGTTTACAAAAATAAATAAATTTAAGGTAGTTCATACTTTAGGGAAGCCTCAAAACCCAAATATTGCAATCAATTTTTAATGATTTGTTAGTGACTGATGATTGTAAACGAGTTGGTTTGGACACTAAAGTTGCATATCAGGAGAAATTCTCAGAAGAACTTGTGTTCTAAAGGCATAAAGGAATTTAATGTGGCCTTGAAATTACGTATTTAGAGTTGGGTTATAGTAGTATCAGAAGAGTACCAGGCTTCTGCACATCCACTGAGGTTTGTCTCTGGGGTATTTTCCAGGTGTATGAGATCTTGCTTTGCTCTTCTTCCGAGGCTTCCAGAGGCAAAGCAGCTCTAAAATGGAAAGTTGGACAGGCCTATTTGTGTGGGAATTCAACCTCTGCTAATAAACTTGTTAGAAGGGATAAAGTTGTACTGAAAGGTTAAACATTGCATCCTACGGCAGGAGCTGTCTTTGTCTTTTTCAGGACAGTGCTCTGTGAGAACAGATATAACTCTAAGAATAACCTTGGCTTGATAACAGTTGTCTTGTTCACAAGAAATATGTACAGCTTTTAAATGTCAGTTGTCTGTCACTTCCTTTTAGAACATATATATATATATGTATGTATATATATAATATGTTATAAATATATTTTTCACTCTCCCCTCTATGTTCCTATCTAGCTATAGGGGTCAGGTTTCCAAACTGATGAGATTAAAAATTATTATATTTAAATCTATATCCATCTATATCTATACCTGTATCTATATCTATATTTATATCATATATCTATATCTATATCATCTATATATCTATCTATATCTATATTTATCTCGTATATCTATATCTATATCATCTTTATCTATATATCAGATTTCCTTCTTTGACTATTTTGTGACCTGAACTGTTGCAGTCTTTTAAATTCATGTTTCATGTAGCAAGACAGAAATGTTACCATTGGTTGAGTGATCTCAACAGTCTTGTGTATAATTTTAGGTGCTGTGGCCAGTGCTTTTATTTTGGGGTAGGACACTGTGTCCCTCATAGACTATGAAACTTGGCATTGTCAACTCCACTTCACTTTGGTCTCTGAAAAAAGGAATGAGAAACCAGATACTCTAAATGAACATCAGCTGACCCCAAACCATTCTGAAATGATCACTTTCAGAACATTTGAGTTACTAAACTGAGACAGTACATTTATCTAGCTGTGATTTCCATTTCAGCTGTGGGATTCTAAAGTTTTTTGTGTGCCCTTTGGCATCCTGGCCGAATCTTTGCTCTGTGAACTGTACTGAACTTGACTTCTTAAATCCAGTGCACTGAGAGTTTGAGGAAAGGGTGATACCTTCATGACACTGCTGGAATCCTTAAATAACCCTGGTGGCACAAGTGCAGTTGGCTACCCGGGTTTTGGCTATTACAGTCACTTCCCAGGAACTCTTTTGCCATAGCTCTTATGTGTGAAGAAAATAAGGGAATTAATGGTTAGACAGTCTTAATTATGATTAATCTATTCCTCATTGTCTTATAGTTCAGGGACCTCCAGGAATGACACAAGTGTTGTGTGTTTGGTTTCACTACCAAACTCAAAGCAAGGTTTGAATAGGTTTTTCTCTACTTTTAAGGGGTAATTCCTTACAGAACGTCCTTAAAACAATGTGTTGCTGGCATTAGAGGATCTGCTGCAAATTTCCAATAGATAACTTGGGTTTTGTTTCCTAACAGAGGTAGCACAAAGTAGTGCTAACCTAGGGAGCAATCAAAGCTTATCAGTGATAGCTGCAGACTGCTCTTTTATTTATTCTTCTCATCAGTTTAGAAGCCCAATCCCTATAGCTGTAGAGCAGCACAGAGAGGAGAGTAAAGAAGTATTGCTCAAGAATTGAAAGAGAAATTCTCCGTCATCAGGTATTTGTAAATAAACTCTCTTTTCACAAGCAAAGCTCCTGCATTTTGGTCTATGAAACTAAGTCGATAACTATCCAATATGGAGCAAGTATCTAGCTGCTAGTTACTGCTACCAAAGGGAGAGCATGCTGTTGTGTGAGGCTTTGACAGGGTCCTGCTGTGGATGTAGTTCATGAAAGCATCTTCTGCCTGTGGCCCACTGAATGAGTAGGTCCTTGGGCTGCTTTCTGAGTCTGATCCTCAAAAGAATGCATTACAAGTTGCTTTCAGTTTTAGTACTGAGCATCGTCTGAGCAAGACTGACCAACTCCCCTTGTCACTGACATTAAAGGGACTGAAGGGCATTCACCATCTCCAAAGAATCAAGCTCTTTGAGTGTCTGGATCAGGTTGAGCAAGCTTTATACTCATAAAGGAGCAGCATTCCTATCAGTAGGACTCTGGCGTGAATTAGATAAGGAAGAATCTGTGGCTTACTTTCTTTATCTGCAGCAATGGATAATGGCTGTGTCTTCTTGGTCCCCAGGGTCTAAGTGTGCTTTGAGATCTGTATCCTAAATGTATAGAGTGCAATTCCAGGAGTAACCATTAGATTATTTCCTGTGACCTTTCTTGTGTCACAGACAATTACATTACTTATGTAATGCAGCTCAATAGCTTGCACTGGCATAAAACATAATTCACTTCGGGGGAAAGTTTATCTTCCAAAAAAGCATCAAATCTTGAAAATGTTAGGGGGCAGAGAAGGCACTATCTCCTGTGCTTTCTGGTTCTGGTGATTAATCACTGTCACTGCTGAATTTGTCTTCACCTTCCAACTGTTGGCTCTCCTTCTGCCGTGTTTAAATGGACTGAAGACCTCTCTGGCACCCACCATTTTCTAATGGTGCTTTCATACTGTGATCCCATCACCCTTTCACATCTCTTGTGAGAAAACCCATGTTCCCTCAATGCACGATCTCTTTTATCCTTCCTTTCTATTTCTCGAGCCACTCCACCCAAAACCCCCCAGTTGTTCTGATGTTTTTCTGCCCTCTGTCCAGCTGTCCAACATTGTCTTTTCAATACAGACAGCTGAAGAGCAGGTAGAGTTCCAGGCTGTCTCCAGGCTCTGTACAACAATAAGACCATCAACTCACTTTGATACTTCTCTGGTTTTGCCAAGAAGCACTGTCAGTTCTAGCATTGCCCTGGGAGTTTGTGCTGAATTATTTGTCTGCTTCTAGCTTTTCCCTCTTCCAGGGTTACAACTTTCCAGGAAATGGGATGTCCCTTGGGGTTCTTGTATAATTTTTGTTTTGTTTAAAGTCCGAGCGTATTCCCAGTGAGATGTTTGCACATGCAGTTGTTTTTCTTCAAGATACAAAGCATTATATTTCAGATCATTGTCAGATACCACTGTGCAAACACTTCAGTTTGCATTTTGCACATAGAGCAAATGTCTGTAAAAGTCTAAGGACAAAAATTAGTGGGGAAAAAAATGCTATCTTTACTAGCACAATGTATTCTCCATTCTTCTTGGGTTGAAAAGTGCAGAAAAAACTTGTGGTTTTCTCTGTAGAATAGGAAGTAAGTTTCACAAATCACACAGTGTTTCCTGGGATTGCAACTCAACTATTTATTTAGAAAACTTTCTGATAGCACACAGGATATATGCAATCTGCCAGTCAGGACACTGATAAATTGAATCAGTATTTCTAGTCTGAATAAATGGCATATATGTTTATTTTCTCTGCAAATCTGGCTTTACAATCCCTTTTTCATGCCCTGCAAGTCAGAAGAGGAAAAGGTAAAGGATTTCTTGGTGCCATAAATAAAATATGGTGGTTGAAAAGTGAAGCTGTGCAAGACAGTGGGCTGGAAAATCAACACAGGCTGGAAATGGAAAGTAAGATGAAAGGTAACGCTTAGCCATAAGACTATCCTTAGCAGCTTCAGAATAGTAAGCAGTTAAATAAACACACACACATGCAAAGCTTACTTTGTAATGTGCTTTGCTGTCACTTTTAACAGCAGATGATTGCTGTTTACTGGAGGGTAGTGAACCACAGGAAGCTGCCCTTTTTTAGCCCTCTTGCCCTGGAAAAGAACTATGTGAAGGCAACTCAATATAAACTCTCTTCCCTCCCTTCCCAGCTCCCCACCCCCAGCTGTGGCTTTTTTCCTTGACTGTGTATCTGAGCATCTCCAGTTCAGGCAAGTGAGGATCATTCCCAGCTATGGAGTATTGGGGGTTTTTTGCTGGTGATGCTGAGTCTTTGTGTTTCGTGTAAGAGCCAGGGAGCACAATGATGCAAACCTGCTTGACCTGGGGTGCCAGAAGTAAAAAGACTTTGATTGCAATGGGAAGCACCAGCTTCTCAGCCTCTTGGTGGAAGAAACTGAATGATGAAGCAATTTGCAGCCTCAGAAAGTTTAGGATATCACAAACACTTTTAGCGAGTTTCTGACTGTTCAAGTGGTAGTTACTTAATGAGATATGTTATTACAGTGCCATGGAGCAGAATTGCCAATACATTTTGGCACTTGTCATAACTAAGTTTTATGTGAAGGGAAACATAAATCTTGCATCTGGGCATCCTCTGCATATGGAAACATGGACGATGAGGTGCCGAGATCAGTGACACAAGCCAAGATCTTTTCTTATCCCAAAGAGAATGACTTTGGACATAATTTCAAGGTGAAGAAAGTAAAAGATGTAAGAGAAGAAGAGCTGCTTTTTTAGAAATGCTGCTCAAACATGTACTTGGTATTTGGCCAAGGAAACGTGATCCAAAATTTATGTTTGGTGGCCTAAGCTATGCTGGTTCACTTTGCTTGTCCTGGTGATTTTTGGTTATGATATTCTGCTTTGAAGTTGTGACAGGCTGGTGTTATAACTCAGTATCAGCAATAAATTGTTAAGTTGTAGTTGAAGATAATAACAATTCTATGCTTTTTCAGATGGTTGCAAATCAATTTGGATTGTGGGATTTTTTAACCTCTGCAGCCAGATTGCTATTCTGTGTCTGGCACTGTGACATTTAATTGGGAGCTGACAAATGACCTATTATTTTAAGGATTTTTTTATTATATTGTTGGAGTGATGTATGTTTCCTAGTCTGATTGCTAAAAAAATTTTTGTTTAAAGATAAATATTTGGTGTCCTAAAATGGGAGATTGCTTTAGGGAATTATAATTTTTAATTTGAAACATGAAACTGAGGTTAAAAAAAACCCCAAAAAACCAAAACCAAACCAAAACAGAAAAAACGCTGCAAGAAGAACAAACACAATGTCCTCCTCAGTGCTAAGTGAGCTGCTGTAGTCAAAATGTTTGTAGCCCTGATCTCCCTAACTAGGTCAAAGTTTAAGAAAACTATGCCTAAGAAAAGCCTACTAGACTGAACTTCTCAGTGGATTTCTACACACAAATACAAATACACACAATGCATTAGTGAGGGAAGAGAGTAGCAGTTTGGAAAGGCAAAGTAGAGAACTAAATGGCAGGTCAGTGGGTACCTCATGAGGCTAGACATTTGATCTATGGTGGTCTTTCTCTTCCTATTCCTTGAAAGACCTTATAGGTTTTGCTTACATATTCTTGTCCAAACAGAAAATAGCTGAAGCTATTACAGTTTTTCAAGTGGAAAGACAATCCTCCCAGACAGCTACAGTTCAGGTGAATTCTTTCGGAGGGGCTGAATTTGCTCTCTGTGTGTCACTGACTGGCATTTCCCTTAGTGTAGATGAGAGCCTGAAATCCATGTCCTGTGCCAAGAGATGGAGCACTGTTCAGAGAGTGCCTCTCTGTCCTGGGCGCAGTGCAGGGTGGCCCTGAGGCAGGTTTGTTCTACTTGTGGAGGTCTGCAGGGAGCAGAGACTCTGAGTTGCAGCCTCCAAAATGCTGTCCTGTAGAACGCAGAGTTCATTGACCCACACGATTAGATATGCTCAGTGCAGGAGTGGGTTTGCCAGAGCCTGCAGCTACAGCCAGGCTATTCACAGTACCCAATATTGCTAATTTAAAGATAGCCTGATGTGTCTACATTGATTCCAATCACAGTAGTGACTTTCTTTCCATGGATAAGCAACCTGGAGACAGACTAATTGATTACCCTTATTTTTGATCAGTATTCTTCTCTTCTTGCCTTTTCTTGCTATATACTCAAGGACATGTAAAATCCATACATATTTGGGAGCTAAATAAGAAGCAAATTTCTAAATCTTGTGTTTGGATTTTATACTAGCTAATGCAGAAATCCTGTGGATGTGAGCAGTCCTCCAGGTTTCAGCTTCTAAATCTTTCTGAAAACTTGAGGTTAAGGCTGAGAAACCTTTATAGCCTAAAGAACAATCATGGATCACATCCCCTATTTCAGTATCCAGAGGATTCAACCATTTTATTAACTTTTTCATGTTTGATCACTGGATTTTTTTATCGTAACCAAGAATTGTGTTTATAAAAGAATTCTGAGCAAATTGGCAGCATCTACCCAACCTTACTCTCTGCAATAGTGCAGTGAGTGTCGCTGCTTCGTTCTGTCCCATAATGAGATGGTTTGATGGGACCACACCAGGTCCGATTTTACCAGGGTCTGATATGGGTGTATTTATAGAGTGGATTTTATTTTATTGACTCTCATCCTTTGTATCTCTCCTGAGCTTTACCTGGGCTTTAGCCATTGAATTTTAATAGCTTCAAAATTTCATGGCTGTACAGTTCACTGGCAAGGGCAGAAATTATTGTAACGGCTCTAGGAGGAGGGTATTTTTTAACCCTTAGTTTTATCTAAGCTTATAATTTCTTTTAAAATGCCATTTTTAAAATATAAAGGGGTCTGATTATTCTACCAAGAATTGTGTGCACTGAAGATACGTGCCAGTGATTGGCATTAAATTGTATTTAACAAGCTGAAAAATATTAGAAATTTGAGGATTTAAAGTCAAAGGTATTGGGGATCCTGTCTGGAAGTGGTTTTAGGGAAAATTTTACCCATAACTAAAAGGGAATCATCTCATTAAATCTCTTAAGGATCCAAGCAAATAAATTGGACCTTGTTTGGTTTGGTTTGGTTTGGCTTGGTTTGTTTGGTTTGGTCTGGCTTGGTTGGTTTGTAAGGAGAAAAGGGACTGAAGAGAGAGAACAAGTGGCATTTGCTTATCCCTAGTGTATTCTTTGACTAATAAGGAGTTTCATGTCTGTATTATGGTCCCATGAGTGCTTTTATGAGCTCAGGCAGGAATACCTGAGAGGTACAGCATGGCTGGTTCCTCAAGGTGCTAGGGAAATTCTGGGAAATAAGTGCCTTAGAATCCTACCTCAAGGAGCAAACTCCTAATACTGAATGAAGCAATGCAAACCCAGACTGTTCTCAGCCACATCACTCCCACCCAACTTTTGTCTCCCATGAAGAGTCGTTGGGGGCAGCCTCTGGCTTTGCCATGGCTGGTGGTGTGAAGTTTCAGTGGTCCTTTGCTTTGGTAGGCCATTGGGGCTCTTGTGTTGCACTTTGTTCCCCCTTTTGTGTGGGGCACCGTGCTCTGTGCTGCCTGTTCTCATCTGAAACCCAGAGCACTGGGTGGTAGTAAGGTACAGAGGTCACTCCTGAAGTTTTCAAGGCTTTTTAGCTCTGTCTGAGCACAAAACAGGAGGAACTTGACAAAACCTCCACTCTCTCCAGCAGTGCCAGTAACAATAATGTAGTGCTGTGCAGGAGCTGTTTGGGTCTTACAAAAGCCAGATGAGGTCCAACAGAGTTTGCCAGCCCTGTTTCTGTGCTGTGCTTAAGTATTAACCTGCTTCTCTTGACTGTGGAAGGGCTTGTGTTGTGCTGCACCTGAGCTGATAAATCCTTCTGAAGCTAAGCTGCCTCTGCATTTAGCCACAGTATGTGTATCTGTAGCTGCATCATGGCTGATTTACAAATTGGATAAAACAGTTCCAGGCAGCTGAGAGGGACTGCTGAGATTCAGATGGACTTTTCATGCTCTTTCCCTTCCATAACATAATGTGAGGAATGCAAGGAATGTAGAGAGACGACAGCTTAGAAAATCTTGTTTGGCTTTTGAGCACCAAGGACGTTGACACCTATAGTGTGGGGTGACTATGAGTGTGTACATAGTGCAGCTTTACAAATAGCAGTTGGACACTTTGCCTTCTGTGTCACTACCAGGACTGAGGTTTTACGTGTTTGACAGACAATGGGGCAGTTCTCTGCTGCTTTCTGTCAGCAACAGCAGAGGTGACAAAGGTGAACATCAGTGGTCTTGCTCTTGGGATTCTTTGATCTTCCCTGTTAGAGCCCGATTTCATAATGTACCAGCAGCAGAAGCTGAGCCACTCAAAAGAATTCCTTATTCCCTGCCTTCTGTGCTGGTTCCCACCCTCACCCCACAAATCCCTGTCCCCTCAGTTTGCTGAGAGTAGCTGGTTTTGAGGACAAGTAATAAGGAGTATCTGTTACCTGGCTTTAAATCAGTCCTATTAAAAATAAATATATTAAAAAAATCCTTCTCTGTTGAGTATTGAAAAAGTTGTGATTATGTCTGTGCTACTGCTTAAGAAAGTACACGTGGAACCTTAACCTTAATTAAACAAATGATATGATTACAGCAAATGCTGAAACAAGCAAACACTTTCTACATTTTCCAATGTATTGAAAAAAATTTTTCTCTGTTTTTTCAGCATTGCTTGAAAAACCCATCAGCAAAAGACGAGACAGTGAAGCTGTACAGAAGGCCAAGATCCTTTACGCATCCTGCATGAATGAGAGTAAGTGGCTTGATTTGAGAAGGACATATGATCCTGGTGGGTCCCTTCCAACTCAGCATATTCTGTGATTCTAAGGTGTTTGTGTTCCCTGTGTTTATAAAGGCAGGGGTTTTATCTCTGCTGAGCTCTGTGCAGATGCACAGATTTCACTGACATGGATTCAACTGAATGCAGAGGATCTTCTACGCACTTCTGAAGGTAGCTATTGCAACTGAGGTACACTCAGACACAAGAATTCAGTTTTAGAGAGACCTCTGCTAGTCATAAAACTGTGAAGAGAGATTTATCTGTGCAAAAGAGTGCTAAAACTGTGCCCCAGGGTTGTGGGCTTAGTGCCTGGGGTCAGTAAATCAGAGGAGCTCTCCGATGAAATTCTCATACTGATATTTTCAACACCTCTTGCTCAGCACCTTCTATGTTTCTCTAAATCTATTTAATCAAAACACTTCCCCAGGGCTGGATATAGGCAGCCCAGGACTCTGTCTTTGAGTTGTCTGCTTTGAGTCAAGCACGTTAGGACAGGAAGCCCTTTAGCTATATTTGCAGTGCTTTTCCTCAGCTTCTTAATGCTGCTGTAAAGAGATGTACACTAGTTTGGGACACATCACTACCGTTATGTAGCTGCACAGGTGAAAGATGAGTTGGAAGTGCCCTTCGTCCTTCTGGATTGTGTGCAATTTTGGTCACTGCAATATAAGAAAGATATTAAGCTATTTTAGAGAGCATCCAAAGGAGGGCAGTGAAGATCATAAAGGGCCTTGATGGGAAGCTGTATGTGGAATGACTGAGAACACGTGTTCTGTTCAGCCTGGAGAAGAGGAGACTGAGGGAAGACCTCATTGGAGACCACAAGTTTCTCGTGAGGGCAAGAGGGGTGGCAGACTCTGACCTCTTCTCTGTGCTGAATAGTGACAGTGGCCTAAAGTTGTGTCAAGGGAGGTTTGGGTTGGATCTTAGGAAAAGGTTCTTTACCCAGGAAGTGGCTGGGGGCAGGAACAGGCTCCCCAGGGCAGTGGTCACAGCACCAAGCCTGACAGAGTTCAAGAAGCATTTGGATGATACCTTCAGGCACATGATGTGACTCTTGGGGATGGTTCTGTGAAGGGCTAAGGATTGGACTCGATGATCCTTGTGGGTCTCTTTCAACTTGGGATATTCTGTGATTCTGTGATTTCCTGGACAGTTTTCTTCCAGCATGGCCCAAGACTGACTGTTAGTAATTGAGACAGCCTGCCCTGCGGCCTTGGTGCCAAGATACTACCCCTCTAGCTTTGATTATGTACAATAATCAGCCTACCTCAGCCCACAGAAACAGTGAAGTTTCTGTGCTGGTTTCTAAGTGAGAAATTGTTTTATGTTTACTGAATTACAGCCTTTGTCTTTTTTGAAAGGTACTGATTTGCTTCTCTTATTCTTGATACAGATAAAATGGGTTGGACTCCTGTGCTGCTGTGCTCACAGGCAGAGCAGAGGCTTTGGGTTTCAGCTATTGTGTTTTGTCTTCCCTAGAAATCAATTGATGCCATTAAATCTTTGTCTTGTGTGGCTGCTGCTGCATTTGAATTGTCTAGAATGTAATTGTTGTCACACTTTGGCATTTCAGATAAAATTGAAAAAGCTGATGTGAAGCCTCTCTTAAGTATATTGAAGCATTCACCATTCCGCTGGCCTGTGTTGGAATCCAACATTGGACCTGAAGGACTGTGGTCAGAAAGGAGGTTTAGCTTAGTCCAAGCCTTGGCAACTCTTCGTGGTCAATACAGTAACTCTGTCTTCATCCGTCTGTATGTGGCTGCTGATGACAAAATCTCCAATCGATATATCCTTAAGGTACAATATAGCATATCTAATGGGTTCCTTTGCATGGTATTTTATGGTCTTTTTAAAAAAAAAACCCACATGTTTACACTTTATTATTGTTATTATCTACCAACTTACAGATACTCAGGTAGATGCCACTTTATAATAATGTACTATACATAGGAATGCACAATACATAGGAATGCCACAAGCAACCAAGTGCTACAGGAAAATATTGCTGTTAATGTTACTTTCTTCTTTCAAATGACAGGGAAAAAATATTCGCAGTAGACAATTGTCCAGAGTCTATGTGTATGAGTACAGGAGGTCAGTATCTAGTCCTGGGCATGTTTTGGGTGCTGCTTATGATTCATTAGTTGTAGGAAAAATGGGGATTTTTGTCTGTGAAGATGAAGAATGGTGCCTTAATAGCAGATATTCTGAACTTGAGCTATTTTTTGTAAGATGGAAACACATAATCTGGTGCTTACGCAGCACAGATGTATCCCAAGAACTTTTAAATCTGAAATACAGAATGTACCTTTTTCCTGAAGTGCTATTGCCTTTAGACCAAGGCATTACCAGTTTGTTAGCAGTGCATGGCATTACACAACACTTTAGCGAGAAAAAGGCCCAAGGAATGTTGCCTCCCTGTAGTCTGATAAAATTCCACAGAAAACGATATTACGATGAGGTGTCACCATGGCAAGTCTGAGTGTCTGGGCCAAATGCGTTGCTATTTAAGAACCACAGACAAGTAGCCACAGTAGATCAGTCCTCTGCTGCTACAAGAAAATAGTTTATGATGGCCAGAGAGAAGGAACAAGTAAGAAGGTTTTGGTGCCATTCATCACAGCAAAATAGGACCTATGATCCTTAGTTTGCTGGCATCCTGGCTAGCTGTAGGAATGTAGCCAAGAATACATTGTGTTTAGGGTTCAAACAACAGTTAACTGTGGTGTACTGGAGTGGATGTCAGGTCTGAGTCAGTTCTTCAAAATCTCTGTTGACTGAGGCATTTAACTGGAAAGTTGAAGGGTAACTTTTCCCCATCTCTAGGACATTTTCCTGGATAGTCAACAGCAGATTAACAGTTTGCTGTATTAAAGATGTCATTCTGCTAAGATGCTTTCAAGATTCTGTCAGGTTTTCTTTGGCTGGAGACTTAAAAGAACTGAAGCAGTAGAATCAGAGAGTTGTTTAGTTAGTTATTTCCTGTCATAATATTTCAGTCCAGCTCACCTGTCAGCAAAGGTCTGGGTAGGGATGTCCTTACTGCTTGTCTCTTGGAAATGAATTATAACTATCAGTACTTTCACTCAGTGTGCTTAATGGTGCCTAAGAATTAAGTATTTGAATAAGTGGAGAACTACATGCTATGAATAATGTATTACTCCATAGGGTATTTTGTTGTTAATTTGATTAAGATCTTGATCTGCAGATTTCATCAGCCAGTATTCTACTTTGTCTGTGTTTTAAAAAATTCCCCACAGTGTAGATGCACCAGAGTATTTCAATCTACTTGTGACAATGGCTTTATTGCAAAATTGTTTTTGTTCAGCCTTGCAAAATCATCAATGTATCATAAAAAAATAGAAACTCCAAATAAAACTTTGCTCAGCATTCAACATGATCTTTTTTTTTTCTTGAGGACTAAAGAAGTTGATTAACTTTTTTGTTTATTTCTCATCTTTGTGCTGTCTTGGATGAACAATTAATGTAACAGTCACATAACTGAAACGCACCAAATAACCTGAAGTTAACTATTGCCAATACACACATACAAAAGCATAAAAGCGTACTCTTTTAACTTCAATATGCTCAGAAAAGAAGGAGATACTGCTTTTCAAAGAATCAGATTCGCACTGAGCATTGTGGTTGCTCTTCTTTTTGAGGATGATTTATTTGTTTATGGTATATTTTAAAGGTTGTGAACATCAGGTAGTCAAGCAAAAGATTACATTTATTCATTCATTTTAGATTCTAAGATATATTTATTTATTTGGAACATTTTTATGATTGTTGAAAATGTGAAATGTAAATGGTTTAACCTAAAATATTTAGAGTAAAAGAGGCATATGTGAAATTGTATGAATAAATACAATCTCTCTTTACTAGATTTATCTTTTAAAAACAATTACAGCATCAAAGTAATAATTTTAAAACATCAAACCTGTTGTTTGTGCTTCAATCAGTATCTTATTAGAGTTTGAAAGCTGATTGAATGATGTTTTCAGCTTTGCCTTCCGTAGCCTAACCTAATTTCACTACATTGAAAAGTCCTGGGAAATCTCAGTTCCCAGGAACAATTATAAAATATATGCTGTGTTGTGAGTTTTGCCTGGTTAGGAATTTGAAGCAGTATGCAAATATTCCCATGTAGATACTTCACTCAAAACACTAAATGCAGATTTGAACTTTCAGGTCTCATTTAGAAATTACTTTGAGGACCTAATTCCAAAATTAGAGAGACTGTAGACCAGCAAATTACATCAAAAACATAAGTGAAAATCAAAGATCCATCTGGACCTACCAGAGACCTTTAGGTAATGTGCTGGAGAGATAACAGTCTCCTGGGCATGCCTGCAATCCTGGCTGGCATCCAGCTGTTCCAGTACATCTGTTCAAAAAGCTAAATACAGCACCCAGAGCTGGGCTGGGGTGAAGCTCAGAAGTCTAATCTCAGTTTCAGTCAAGAAAGGCTAACGATGCCTTCCAGATACATAGCAGCTAACATACTCCAGCACCTCATAGACATTTGGTCTATACACTAGACTGGTGTGTCCCAAAGCTGACTTCTGTACCCCTAAAATATGCATAGGATGAATGCTCATGAACACCAACTATTTGGTCCTGTAGACCCAGTCCTGTTGCACTACCTAATGCTAATGAAGCCATAAACTCCTACATCACACAGGTGATTCTTTTCTGTAGGTGGCTTAGGTATTGCAGGGGGCATCAGAGGCTCCCCAGATCACAGTAATGTGATTTAGTTAATATCTGTCAGCACAGCATAACATTTTTCTGTTATTTTGACTTCCTGGGAAAGTCAGGCTGGTGCAGAGTATTGTGTGTATTACATGTTTGCACACATCTACCATAACTGCCAGAAAAACATGAACTCTTCTGAGGTTACTTATCATTTTACCTTTGATTTCTGATTAATGTTATCTATTAAATGTTGCTTATTGTTATATTTAACAGCTTGACCAAGCAAGCCTCTCTCTGGCATCTCGAGAAGATTACCTAGAAAACACCACAGAAGCCAAATCTGTAAGTATTTATCAACTGGAAATTAGAGTGAGCATTTTCTCCCTCAGCTTTTTTCCAGTGTTGGTTTTGTTTTGTTGAGCTCCAAACTGAGAAAAGGCTGTGCATTGTTTGGATTTGGAATTTTGGGGTATCTTCTATCACAAGACACCACTACTACCACAATTACTTTTGCAAAGTTACCTAGTGGAAGATTTTTGTTAGATTTGGAGTCCCCTTGCTTTTCTTCCTTCTTGGAAGGGGCCTCTGGAGTTCATCCTGTTCAACTCCTCTGCTGAAATAGGATTTACCTCTGGAGTATACTATTAGTGACTAGCCTCCAACTAGACATTGTGCTGCTGATCACAACCCTCTGAATCTGGTCACTCAGCTCATTCTCAATCCACCTCACTGTGCACTTCCCTACCCTGTACTTTTTAAACTTGGTGATCAACCACAAGTGCTCATCCACCAAGTTATTAATATAATTGTAGAAGATTATCAGGCTGGTTAAGTATGATTTCCCCTTCATAAATTCATGCTTGCTCCTCCTGGTAGCCTTATCCTTCATATCTTTGGAAATAGTTTCCAGCTGGATTTTCTACATCACCTTCTCAGTGACTCATATGAGCCTGAGCAGTCTGTAGTTCCATGGATCTTCTCTTTTGCATTCCTTGAAGACAGGAATTATACTTGTTCTCTTCCACCCTTTTGGAACCTCTCCCAATAGCTATGAACTTCCAAATACCATCCAAAGTGAACTTGCAGAGGTATCAGACAGCTCCCTCAGCACTCATGAGTACAATCTATCAGATCCCTAGGATTTACTTATGTCCACTTTGTTTCCCAATCTGGTCCTCTTCCACTGAGTATGGGTCCTCCTTGCTCTAGGCTTTCCCTCTGGTCTCAGGGACCTGGGACTCCAGAAAGTCAGTTTTAGCAGTAAAGATTAGTGCAAAGCTGGCATTGAGTATCTTGGTCATTTTAGTGTAATTTGTCACCCTGCTCCATTTAACAGTAGATCCACAATCTCCCTTATCTTCTTTTTGCTGTTAGAGAGCTTTTTCCCATTTGTCTTCACACCCCTTGCCAGACTGAACTGCAGGTTGGCCTTGGCTTTCCTAATCATAACCCTGCAAGATTTGTCAGCAGCTTCTGGTATGCAGCTTAGTTTCTTGCTGCATTTCTGTGAACAGCAGCTTTGAAATAATGATGTTTATCAAAGGCTTTGGTGTATCAATACTTGACTATGACAACAGCACCTTTTTACCCCTCATTCAATGAAGACCTGTGGGCAGTATCTGGCATATGCAACCCAAAACTCAAAGAAAACTATCTCTGGGATTATCATGGAGGACAAATCATTGCTACTGAATTTTGCTTCCCTTCTGAGTTCCCTGAGAGGTTAGTAAGTTTTTTTAGTTATCTCTATCAGACTAGATGATGCCAGGATACAGAGAATGGTAGCTGCTAAAAGATTAATAGTGGAAATTTGTTGGGATATTTTTTTGCTGCTCTCGGGCATTAGGCTGGTAGGAGTTGATGAGGAGCAATCTGATCCCTTCAAAATCCGAAAGATTATGCTGCAAGGCAAGGCAGCACAGAAATCACTACAGTGTCATTACATGCAGTGTATTTTGCTAACGTTTGTGTACACACAGAGACTAAAATGTGCTTTATTAGGATGCATGGGGAGAGCAGAGAAAAGCACTGTAGCAGATACATGTGTGTCAGTGCGTGGCAGGTACAGAGGAGAGAGCTCAGTAGAGCATCCCTTTATCTCCTGATCTTCTTAGTCACTAAGCTTGCACTTGTATACAAGTACTTCTACTGTCCTATGATGATTACTTTATGAGCTGGCCTAAAATACTGGTGTACACTCATACACATTGTCTAGTCCATTTGTAAGAGCTGAAAGTGTTAGTCTAATCCAGAAGTATCTTTTGCATTTCCTGAGATTTGAACTCCATGAACCACAGCAGACATCTTTGTTTGCCATGCACAATATTTTTACAGTGTTATTTCTCCTTTTTAACTTGTTGACAGCAGGCATTTAAGTAAGGAAAGCACAACCCTGGTTGCTAAAGCATGAAAGTATTATACTCCTTGCTATGGCTGGGCATTTGTGGTCTTCTGCTGCAGCTCTGCTCAAGAGCAACTCCAGTAGTCACATCACTCTTTTTGTTTCTTTACAGTACCGAGATGCCTTCTTGCAGTTCATGGTTGATACAGCAGTGCTTCTGGGTGCAAATGCCTCACGAGCTGAATCTGATATGAAATCAGTTCTAAGACTGGAAGTTAAAATAGCAGAGGTTGGTAACATAAATGCAATCCTTTTTCAAAACGAAATCCGTTATATCATCAGTGTTCTCAGTAGTGCTTTTTAGAAGTCAAAGGAAAGGAGCAGATCCTGATGAAGAAAGGATTAATAATATTTCTCCCTTAATTTGTTGTTAAATTGATTATTTTACTCTCAGAGGAAGAAACCTTACCCAAATATTCTTAATCTTTTAAGTTGTAATGTCATCCAGGCTCACTAGAGATAAGCCTGGGGGTGGCATGGCAATATTTAAGGGACAGTGTGCTAGCGAGGTCCTTTGGTCTGCCGTCTCAGTGGAAATAAGGGATGGAGATCCATATGAAAGCAAAGATGTAGGGGTTGTTGATGTGCTAAAATCTTGGGAAGCACAGTTGGTCCCATAGGAATTTGGACTTCCTCTCCCGAAAAGGTGATGGGACCAGTATCCCAATAAAGTGCAACTACAGCAATGCACTGGTACCCATTGTGCAGCTGGAAAACTATGATATAGCTACAGTCATGGAAACATGGTGGCTTGAGTGGAAGTTAGCAAATGCAATGCCCATGTACAAGAACAGTCTGGGGAACTACAGGCCTGTCAGTCTGACCTCAGTGCTCTAAAACATTATCGAATAGATATCTCTGGTGCCATCATGCAGCATGTACAGGATAATCAACTGACCAGGCACAGTCACCATGGGCTTATGAAAGGCAGGTCCTGCTTGAGTAACCCGATCTCCTTCTATGGCAAAGTGACCGACTCTGTGAATGAGGGAAAGGCTGTGGATGTTGTCTGCTTGGACTTCAGGAAAGCCTTCAACACTATTTCCCGCAGCATTCTCCATGAGGAACGGGCTGCTTGGGAGCAATCTTTGCTGGGTGAAAAGCTGGCTGGATGGCTGGACTCCGAGAGTGGTGGTAAATGGAGTTACATCCAGCTGGAGGCCAATCACAAATGGTGTTCCTGAGAACTCGGTCTTTGGGCCAGTCCTGTTTAATATCTTTATCAATGATCTGGATGAGGGAACTGAGGGCACCCTCAGTCAGTTTGCAGACTACACCAAGTTGCATAGCTGTGTTGATCTGCTAGAGGGTCAAAGATTCCACAGAGAGATCTGTCCAGGCTGGATCAATGGGCCAAGGCCAGTTGTATGAGTTTCAGAGGCCAAGTGCCAAGTCCTCCACTTGGGTCAAAACAACCCCATGCAACACCCCAGGTATGGGGAAGAGTGACTTGGAAGCTGCCTGGTGGAAAAGGACCTGAGGGTGCTAATTGACAGCTGGATGAATGTGAGCCAGCATGTGCCCAGGTGGTCAAGAATGCCAGTGGCATCCTGACTTGTATCAGAAACAGTGTGGCCAGCAAGACCAGGACGGTGATTGTCCCCTGTACTCAGCACTGGTGAGGCCACACCACAAATCCTGTGTTCAGTTTTGGGCTCCTCACCACAAGAAGGACATTGATGTGCTCTGTAGCACAAGTCTTATGAGGAGCAGCTGAGGGATCTGAGCTTTTTTAGCATGGAGAAAAGGAGGCTCAGGGGAGACCTTATCACTCTCTGTAAGTACCTGGAAGGAAGTTGTAATGAGGTGGGGACTGGTCTCTTCTTCTAAGCAACAAGCAATAGGACAAGAGGAAATTGTCTCAGATTGTGTCAAGATAGATTTAGATTGGATATTAGGAAAACACTGTAATAACCTGCCCAGATAAGTGATTAAGTCTCCACCCCTGGAGGTATTTCAAAGACATGTTGATGTGGCTCTTAAGGACATGATTTAGTGGTGGATTTGTCAGTGATGGGTTAATGGTTGAACTCAATGACCTTACATGTCTTTTCCAACCTAAGGGATTCTATGATACTATAATTTTGAAGCTGGGTAGAATTTGAATTCCTGCTGTGCGCTTGTGTTGAGAGTATATTACCCTGTTGTTCAAGAAGCAGACTGGGCTGATTCTCTGTAGAACAGTCTAAAAGCAGCGCAAGACTGAAGTAGGATATGGGAGATGATAGTGAGAGGGTGGTGATTACAGTAGCAGCACACTTAGGTGCTTTCATGGGGTACTCTGGGAGAGTGGATGAGAAACTCCGTGAGTTTTAGTTTAAGGGGACCAACTGAATTTAGTAAAGCTAAGTGTATTTAAATCTGGTGCTTGATTGTAACATTTCCTTGGAGACATTTTTGCCCTCTTGTGGAGTTTAATTTATGTTTTGGGATTGTTACAGGTTGAAGGAGCATTTTTACTTCTCTGTATCCCTGTTTCAGTATGGCTGCTACAGGAATCCTACTGCTGGGAACTGCAAGTCCACTATCATTTCAACCCCTTCTAAAGCCAGAGAGGAGTTAGCCTCAGTGTTGGGAAGCCAGCAAAGTTTAGGGCTACAGACCTGACCCTGGTTTGCAGGATTGCCAGCTGACCTGAGTATTCCTTCATATTGGCAAGGAAAGAGGCTATTTCCTTTGAATTGCCAGTCTCCTGTTAACAGAGAAGCCCATTGCCCAAGGACAGGTGATGCAACAGATGACCTTCTGCTGTAGCAGTCTACAGGAGGAAAGGCAGTGATGCTTCTTAATGATGTGTTTGTACAGAAGTGAGGGTCTTCCACAATAGAGGTAAATCAGTGTTTCCATCTTTTCTGCTGAAAGGGATGGAATTTTGTCAAACCTCTAAATAAAGTCCAATATTCAGCTTCAATTACTTAGCGTGGTTGGACTAATGAGCAAATACTTCATTGTGACCCAGTGGACTTGGAAAAACAGTAAATGTTTCTTCTGTTTATCATTGATGTGATTAGAAGATGCATTCCTAGCTCTGGTAGCTCTAATGCTTTACTTAACAAATGTCTTAACTGAACATTAATCCACAAGGTATATAGGTGAAGTTACCATATAAGATGACATGGATCATGTCATTAATGCACATCATTATGTGACAAGCCATACTTGCTCATAGTTTCTTTTAGTATGAATAATCCTCCTAATATCTGTCCTGATATTAGGCATGAGTTCAGGGATATAGATTATTGCATAATCCCTAATGGCACAACAATATAAACTGTGATTCAAAGCAGGTAGTCCTATTTGTCACTTAAGGTTTTACTACATCCTGTACTCCCCTGCATTTGCTTTAAGTAAACATACATAATGGAGAACTTGTATGCTCAGAAAAAGTCAGCAAGAATACTTTGGATATAGAAAGAAGTGGCATGCTTTAAGAGAATTTATTGTGTACAAGGAAGATTTTTATTAGGATTGAATGACGAGAAAGAGCGAAAGTTTTGAGAGGAAGAGAGTAAATGTCTTCAAGAAGAGTTTAAAGATTTGTCAGAAAAGTGAAATGTGAAGAAAGGGAGAAGAAAGTAGGTTTTTATTTTCCTGTCTGTCTTGAGCAATGGTAAAACCACTGACACTTACTGGAGAATTGTGGTTGGAGCGCTGCCAGTTGTTTGGTTAGTCTGGCATCAATCTCTCTCCTGTTTAAACTGCAGAGTGTACAGCCTGTTGCATGGGATTTACCTTAGAGTGGGGCTGGAATTGCCCTTGGGAATTTTTGTTTCTCTTGAACATTGAGACAAATTTGAGCTTTGTCTTGTACTTTGTTTTTCTATTGCGTACCACAGGGCCATCACAGAGTCTGAGTGTCCCTCTTGTCAGTTATAAAAGGACTTGCTTTATGTTTAGGATTTCTTCTACTGTGTCCTTGGACTCTGACACTGCAGAGGAACTTGAGGTCTGGCTTCTCTTGTCACCCAGATGAAAGGCCTAGTTGGGGAATGCTTTAATTTGTGTCTGGCCTATATACCTGAGTTTCCTGCTATGGAAATCAAAATGGTGGGGTGAAATGAGGAGAAACTTGTGTGCATCTGGCTCTTACTTCAGGTGGAGTAAGCCCATAGCAAGAACATATTCGAATCCAAGAAATGAGCTGCACTTCCAGTATGCCTATCTCAGGTTCGACCCTTAAAGCCATATAGTTTGGAGTTGGCTTCTACCTGATATGATGAGATGAATAAGTATTATTGGTCTAGGTGTACTTTTATATCTTATGAATTAACATGTCTTTCCTTGGTATAATCAGAGCTGAAATTGGTCTCATATGTTCAAAGATGACATGTACCTCATTAAATTCCCCAGTAATGAGTTTGACCTAATATGAATTATGTTCCATCTCTTCTAGTTAAATGTTATCCTTAGAAAGGGAAGTTAATGCCATAAATGCTTGGAAAACAGGTGGTGAAATTTTTCTGCACTGGGATTATGATGGACAGTAATGACATAAGAGCAGGTCCCTGCAAAGTAATCCTTGTTTTGATGGTTTTGTGTGTTTTTTTCTCTTCCTCAGATCATGATTCCATATGAAAATCGAACAAGTGAGGTGATGTACAATAAAATGAATATATCAGAGCTTAGTGCCATGATTCCACAGGTTCGTTGGGGATAATTGCAAAAATATTCTTTTACTGTCTGTCCTATGTAATTAAAATTGCCTTTAGTGTGCAGAGCAGCATGTTAAAGGAATGTCATTAGGAATGTGTGTGCTCATTACGATGTATGTTCTTTTAAATATAATTATGAGTTACTAAGGATTGAAAACATATGTAATGACAAAGAGCAGTAATTTCTAAATTTTTCATAAATAAAGCTTTGAAACCATTAATTTTATAGGTGCAACTTATAAATCATCTCTCTTCATAATCTGATTTAACCAGCCTTCTCTTTGTCATTGCAGTTTGACTGGCTGGGATACATCAAGAAGGTGATTGACACCAAACTCTATCCTGAGCTTAAAGATATAGGTCCTTCAGAAAATGTGATTGTCCGTGTGCCCCAGTACTTCAAAGATTTATTCAGGATACTAGAAAATGAAAGGAAAAAGTAAGGATCCTGTGATGATTTCACCCACATTTACAAGGGTACATCAAATGCTGGGCTTTTCCTATAATTTTTTCAGAAATTTCAGATATTCTTGAAATCAAGTCTCTAGAAAAATGGTCTGTTTGGTTTTGTCTGAATGAGGATACAGATATTACCTTGTATGGAGCAGGAGAATTTGCAGTTTCAACATCTATGGAAAACACTAGTTGCAGTAAAGCTGCATTTTCCAGATGCATTCCTAATCTCCTATTTGTATAGGGTCTTGTGTCTTGTGAGATGATTTACATCTGCAGAACATAATTGTAAAATGCAGGTAGTTCAAATTAAATGTAGTAGATGTACTTTGCACAGGGAAGCAAGACAGCTTTGGGTAGTGATGAAAAAGCAACATCCCATTGGAAACATCATTATTGATGACATCTAAGGTATTTCTCTGATTGTTCTCTACTGAGGCACGTTGCTGAACTTTTTAAAAATATTGTTAAGCTGCTGTTTTTAAATGTCAGTATTTTCTGATTGTACAATATGGCCACAACTAAATGTACATTTCATGAAAAAAAGACTTATTCAGAAGAATTATTCTTTTATTATTGCTCTGTGTCCCTAGTGATGGAATGCTTACATTAATTCATAGTACCTGAAAAAACATCACACAACTCAAACAATAAGAAAAATAAAAATTACTGATCTTGCAGATCATCAAATATCCTTTCTTTATACAATTCAGACAAATATCATCAGTGTGCCACCAATCTTAATTTACTGAAGAAAGTCTTTTAAATTATTTGAGCCGTCCCTGCTTTCTATCTCAAAGTTAGTTACATCAGTGGGGATAAAACAGTGATTTAGAGGATGCACATCTAGCAAGACAACAGATAATTAGTTATTCCCTATGTACAAATACACTTACCAGTATATTCTCTAACTACAGAGAAAATACTTGGAGACTTGTACCAGTAGTTCCTTATTCATGGAAAATCTGAGCATTCAAGGGAAATTAAGCCATTCTGTATGTCATGGCAGAAGGAGGCTGGAGGAATGACCAGAAATAATTGCAATGCCTATTTTCAGCAAAACCTAAGACAGCTTTCTTGCCCCACAGGTTGGGAGAAGGGGATGGACAAGAGCAATCTCCCATTCCACGATATTCACACTGCATATATTAAAGCTGATAGTAGCTTAGATATCCTCTACCCAGTCTTACCCTGAGAAATTTGCATCATAAAATGTTAGAAATGGCAAATAGTGCTGAACTCAACCCAAACAGGCTTCAAATTCTTGTGTGTAAAATGCATCCCAGCAGCCCTTGCACAATAACAAAGATCATGTTTATCTGTTAGGTGATAATGTTCATTATTTCAAATGTCAGAGTGTGCTCCAGAAGTAACCTTGTTATCTGGCCTGAGAAAATCAGGAAATCATCTTAATGTGAACTCCTAACAATGAGGTCTCAACATTTCCCTGTAGGGTGAACTCTGAAAGTTTAACAAGAATATTTTCTTTTAGGTAATCGCATTTGTCATTCTCCATATGATATTTTAAAGGTTAAGTAAATGTAAAACCCAAGGAATTTTATTTGTCGCTGTAAGTATCTATACCAATCAAATTCCTAGTAAATCCTTAGATTTGCTTCAGTGTCAAGAATGTGAATCAACTTCTCCATTTCAGGAAATGCAGTGTCATTAGGAAAAGCAGGTGCTTTCACAATGTTCATGTTCTTTTCAGTTACAAAGCTATCCCTAAATTATACTTTTATTCCAATGCCTTGTGTGTTCTCGTCCCAGATGAGCACTCTGCTAGCATGGGTAAAATTCAAAATGTCACAAAAAGATGGTTCATGCCCCAGTGATCTGATAAAGTACTCTGTGAAGTTTGTTTCAGGTGAAGGGAGGAATGGAGTGAAAATTAAGTCTGTCTACAGAGGCAGTTCTCTATGCTGAAGATAGCAAATCCTATGGACTCAAAATCAATTTATTTAAAATTTCTCCCTCAGAGAACCTTCTGAGCAACCTTGAATCATGAAATCATTCACATGGCAATATTATTAGAAGGTAGCACCTTGGCATTTTGTAGAATGAGTTTAGTAGATTTTTTCCTTGACTGACTATAACCAAGTTACTGTGTGGAGTTGAAATAGGTGCCACAGTGTGGTTCAGAGGTCTGTTGGAAGTTCCCAAGCCAGAGCACTGCTTGGCTCTCTGTAACAGGCTGCCCAATAAGCTGAGCAACTAGTCTGCAGGAGTTTCTGTCAGCTCTGGGGTAGCTAACCTGTCATGTCAGGTGTTCAGTGCTGAAGGAAGTCGCATCTTTATAAGAAGTCTTCACGGATTCCTTCAAATTTTTTATGTACCAAGTAATTTTTAGTGGGGTTTATCTCTATACAGGAAGAAGAGGTGTATGTAGCTGTGCTATAAATGAGCAGTGTCAGAGCTCCAGTACAGCTGTGCCATGGGAGGGGGGAGACAAAGCTGTGGTGGCACCAATTAGGAGCCCCTTATATCCCTTCCTTATTTCCTGTGTGCTGATGCTTTATGTGAGCCATAAATAGGATACTGTAAATGATGTCCTTTTGGAAATGTTTGCAGCTGCTGAAAGAAACAGCTTTATTGTTCTCACAGATATCAGAATGGATAACTAGTTTCATAGAATCATAGAATGATCTGGGTTGGAAGAGACCTTAAAGATCATCTAGTCCCAACCCCCCTGCTGGGGACAGGGACACCTTCCACTAGAGCAGGTTGTTCAAAACCCCATTGTGATGACCCACCCTTAAGGGGAAGGGCAGCCTGGCCTTGGACATGGGGCATCCACAACTTCTCTGCACAACCTGTTCAGTGCCTCACAATCCTCACAGTAAAGAATTTCCTCCTATTATCTGATAAATCTATCCTTTTTCAGTTGTAAGTCTTGTCCTATCACTGCATGCCCTCGTAAAAAGTCCCTCTCCAGCGTGCTTATAGCGCCCTTTCCCTTTGTCTTACCTTCCCCTATCTTTGCAGTATGGGACTGTTAATTGACAAGTACTCTAATTCCTATAGCATATGAGGGAATTTTTTTAGAGAGGGGTGGAGGCACTAGATCTCCTTTCTGGTCTTAGCCTGCCTCTGAAAAATTAGAGAGAGAGAAGTTAAAATAATTTGGCTTGCACTAGTGCCTCTAGCAATAGAAGCAGAAGTTTTTCAGTACTTATAATTTGATTCATGACTCAGTTCTGAATACAATTTTCAAACAGATCTAAAATTCGTGAAAAGGATCTTTTTCTTAAAATTTCAATTAATTTCTCCATCTATCTCATGTTAAATCTGACCTCTTTAATTGCTACCATGACTGTTGATTAAAATATTGCAAACTCACAGATTTTTACATGAGCAACCTACTTTATTTCCAGACAAGGCAGAGAGTTCTTTAGTAAAGATTCATAAGCACTGCTATAATTTTAACTGTCCCAGCAAACAAGCTGTCTACCACTTCCTTTGGGAGTGTGTGTCACAATAATGGTCATATTGGTTAAGACTGAGCCTACACTTGCTGTAACAGGCACTTGGAATTTAAAATAGAGGGCTGTGTACTGTACTCTGCTGAAAGGTTACAACAACAAATGCTCTGGTCTCATTGAAAAAGCAGAGAAGATTTTTATGGGGTTTTTTTGTGTTGGATTTTGCTCCATGTGTAGAGGTTAACTTCTGTGAGCCTCAGCTAACTTGTTTGGGAAACAGGAACGAAAATCACCCCAAGATAAGCACTGAAAGCACTTTATAAGCAAAACCTGTTAGTTTTAAAACCAACTGAAGATATGATTTGAGGATTTTATAGTTAGCCCAAAAGCTAAAATAATCATCTCCAAAATAAACAAATTCAGAAAAATTACTATTTTATTTAGTTTTGAAAAACTAACAAAAGAACACTCTCTCTCAAACATGTAACAACAACAAACCCCCTCAACTTTCCCCCTGTTGCCCACTGACCCAGCAAATAAACATAACTCTGCAATTTAAAGTGAAACCTTCCTGTTTTATGCATCATATGCATCAGGGGATTCTGGTGTGATTACAATCAGGAATTAATACAGTCTCATCAGACAGCTTGGGTTTAGGATGTGTCAGCCTTTTCCTTCCTAAGTGAAACCAAACCTCAAATAATTGTGAGAAATTTATTGCAACTGTCAGCTGCTTTCTTTACTTATGTCTGGCACCAACATTTCTGAATTCTTGTTGATATTTTTGTCTTGCAATAAGTCACCTTTTTGAGACTCATCCTTTAAAAGTTTTGGTCTTTTATTCACTACCAGTTTGATAGAGGTTCCCCAACTCAAATGTAAGGAACAATATCACTGTACGAGAACAAGAAGTACACAGAAGAGAGAATTATTTTGATAGCAATTAAGTACCAAATTGTAATACGTGAGTGGTTTATCATAGTGATCTGTTCAGGTGAGGGTTTTTTTACCTAAAACATTTTATAAAAAATAAATCTTTAAACCTTTTTATCTGTAGGACTTGCATGAATGCTGCTTCAGATACACAGAGTAGTTGCTGCAGGAGCATGGATGCTTTTCAGCTCTGCTGAAATATCTGAGGGAGATAGTTGTGAGGTTTATGGAGTTTGAGTAATTTACAAAAACAATGAGAGCTGAGTGCTTTTAGTGTGCTTCACTTGCCATTGAGTGAGAAAATTACACACTGTCAGAAATGTATTAAGGGAAAATTCAGTACTTTCTGATATTTCATAGCTTGAGATGAATTTTTAATGACCCTAAGCATTGTCTCAAAATGGTTTGATCATCTAAGCAGAGCTAACTATTTTGGCTTTTGTAACATGTACTGTCTTATAAATGTACATTATTCATGCTAAAAAGCTTTTTCATATCTGTTTTATGATTATTGTGGGCATTTAGGTGCACTATATAATACAGCTGTATACTAAAAGAGAATATGCCCAGAGTGAGAGATGCAACAGCGTATCTTGAGCTGAAGGCTTTGTGTGGGTGGACTGGAGCTTGGTTAGGGGCAGAACTGAAGTTATGTCTCAGGCTAATACTGCTGTCAAAACAACATGCCCACAAAGTGTGTTTTATGCTGTGTTATGGTTTGGAGGAGGGAACTATATGGGACATGTCTGTGAATGAAGCCAGTGGAGTGACAATGTGGCAACTGCTACATTGCCCCACACCTATGGCAGTGGGAGACTGCAGAAATGGGGTCTTTAGAGATGAGGGTGTTGTTCAGACAGTCCATAACAGCATCTTTGGTTGCAAAAAAGCAATTTTCCTACCTATGGAAAAGCCTATGGCCTGCCTAAAATGTTAGTGTGTACCAGTGCAGAGCAAACATTTGGCTATCCATAGCTTTAAAGCAGTGACCATTCTTGTAAAACATATCACATATAAGAGAAGAGAATAATATGTGTAGACCTTTACTGGACTTGTTTCAAGACTGTTTAGAGCTGAATTGAGTATTTCAGAATGCACCTTTACCTCATATAGCCACTGCTGAACATGGAGAGAGGTCAGCCTAGACTAGGTAAATCCCCTAGTCAGGTGCTTAAAGTTTTAGAAAAGGCACATGGATGTCAGGTCTCCTGAGAGTTTTAAACAAGCTCTTCCTGTGCCTCTCAGCCACAGTTCTTATGAGATTTTTGTTACTGAGACTTCTCTTTTTTGGTATTTCAATTATCCATCTGACAAAAAAAGAGTGGTAATACTTTAATAACTCTGTGAGTAGTAGAAATTTTAAAAGCATATTGATAACTTCTAATGAAAGATACAAATATGAGATAAGGATAGTGCATATGGGATGGACTGTTATCTACTCTGTTACCATTTATGTGCCCTACTAATGAAGAGAGATAACATTCACTTTGATCTACAAAAGAAAAATCAGTTATCTCTGAATAGAATTTTTATACAACTATTATTATAACACAGTTCTTGCCACTTCTAAGGAAAATGGAAGCTTCCTTTTGGAAAAAGCATTACCTAAAAGTGACATACTAAGTGATCGACCTGTTATAAATAACCCCTAGAAGATAGTTATCATGGTGCAATTACATATTAACTTGCTGCAATCATACAGATTCTCCTGTGTAATTGGGATTTATCAATTTGGTCATCACACATTAATTTTCAAGGTAAAATTTCCACCATTCAGGTGAAAAGTTTGTAGAGATATTTTTGCGAGTGCTGTGTGTGCATCATGTGTGTTCAGATGTCTGATAAAAGTATGTCTGATTTAACAGGACTCTTGCCAACTACCTGGTATGGAGGATGGTTTATTCAAGGTTATTTAACCTCAGTAGACGTTTTCAGTATCGGTGGCTGGAATTTTCTCGGGTAAGTTAATGCTTTCATAGCATTTACAATGGTCCTAGTGTTGACACTCTTGGCTTCCCTTATAAATGCTTATATCTTTGCAAAACACAAGATGTTTTCCATGCTGGATAAATTTCTTGAATGCACTTTTATTTTGGTGAACACTACCTCTGAAACAACTGACAGATATATTTTTGTCTATGACACTAATAGAAATGACTTGTAGGTTATGTTACAGAGTTTTTGAGACCTCCCTTTTAAAAACCTTAGTCTTCTTTTGCAGAAACTTGGAAGCTGCAATGTTTCTGAGTTAAGTCATGTGAGCTGTGACCTAGGCTATTCCTGCAGAACAAAACCTTTTGGCCAAAACCTAAACGTTTTTCAAAAACCTACTGTTTATCCATGTGTGAATATAGCTCTGGTAAAACACAAGTCCAAGATTTCAGGTTTTTTAAGCTTGCTCAAAACTCTCTCATGCTGTAATAGCTTTACATGAGCTCTAGCATATCTATACCTGAGCCATTTCCACAGTGAAGACAAGCAGGTGCTTTCCAGCTTGGGGATAAAGAAGAACCAGATGACTGCCACAGGCTATGAGAACAGAACTAATGAAGTGTTAAGTAATATGGGCATTTATGTAAAACATATATATTTGACTGAGTGAACCCTAATAGAATGCTGCTTTGGTATTCCTGTGGGCAGCACAAGACAGCACTTTACTTTGGTTAAGTAAACCAAAGATGAAACTGAAAGTAGTTGGTGCTTTGTCTTGTTTCCAAGCCACTTTAGATGCTAAACTTTGCTTGCTATTATGAAATTAGCTGTTTGGTGACATCATGATAAGAGGAGGCTGGCATGATGCGGGCAGTGATGTGGTACAGGAGGTGTGGGTGTTCTGTCCTCCCTGGTGAGACATGAAAGTGACTAATTGAAGCACCTATAATGTCTTTCCTTGGGTAGTACTGGAATAGTTCTGAGTTGTTCGCATACCTAAAAATAGACTCCAATAGCTTGATGAAAACTACACAGGAAAGGCAGTCTCTTATACTTCTGAAACCATATTTAAATTAGTCTTGTTAAAGATGCTATTTTCTTAATCTAAAATGTGAGAAACTGGCTGTCAGAACCACAGCGACAAGTTTGTAAGTTCCCTCCTGGGACATTCCTTGCTAGTCAGGTATAATAGATTGATGCTGGCCATCAGCCAGTCTGCAGCATAATACTGAGGTACATGGAGTTATATAACAGCCAGAAAAACTCCTGAAAGAAAACGTTAAGCTTTGAACACTGCATTTTAATATGACAACTACCTGCTGTCTCTTCTCTGGCCACTTTCTCCAGAAGTTTAGGGCAAAATTTAATTCAAGTTGATTCAATGCTTATTAATAATCTCATCAAGACTGTCATAGAATCACAGAATAGTTCAGGTTGGAAGGGATCACAGTGGGTCATCTGGTCCAACCTCCCAACTCAAGCAGGGTCATCCTATAGCGCATGGCACAGGATTGTGTCCAGACAGTTCTTGAATATCTGCACTCCACAACCTCTCTGGACAATCTGTTTCAGTGCACATTCACCCACACAGTAAAGAAGTTCTTCCTCACATTTGAGTGGAACTTGCTGTGTATCCGTTTCTGCCCATTACCTCTTGTCCTTGTTTTCCTAACACCACTGAGAAGATCCTGGTTCCATCCTTTAGACACCCTCTCTTCAGACACTTATAGACATCAATTAATCCCCTCTCAGTCATTATTTCTTCAGGCAGAACAAGCCAACCTGCCTCAGCATTTCCTCATTAAAGAGCTGCTCCATTCCCTTAATCATATTTGTAACGCTCCGCTGGACCTGCTCCAGGAGCTTCACATCTCTGCTGTGTGGAGAAGCCCAGAACTGGACACAGCACTCCAGATGAGCCATCATCAGAGCTGTGTAGAGGGGCAGGATCACCTCCCTTGACCTGCTGACAATGCTCTTCCTAATGCACTCAGGATACCATTGTCCTTCTTGGCTACAAGGGCGCTGCTGGTTCTTGGAGAGTTTGTTGTCCCCCAGGACCCCCAGGTCCTTCTCCACAGAGTTCCTTTCCAGCAGGTCGTGCCTAAGCCTGTGCTAGTGCCTGGGGTTATTCTTCCCCAGGCGCAGGACCCTGCATTTGCCTTTGTTGGATTTCAAACTCTTCTTAGCTATCTGTTTCTTCTGCCTGTCAAGGTTCTTCTGAAGGGCTGCACAGCCCTCTGGGTTATTGGCCACTCCTCCAAGCTTTGTGTTGCCAGTAACCTTGATGAGCAGACATCTACTCCTTCGTCCAAGTAATTGATGAATAAGTTAAACAATACTGGCCACATGAATGGTTATGAAAGCTTACAGCACAGTCAGGGCAGTGAATCAGCAGCTCATTCCCATTATCTGCCCCTGGGACCTGGAGGTGGAGAGTTAGTTAAGTGCAGTAAGCAGCATTAGCTAATAGTTAATAGCTGAAGTTAAGTGGAATAAACAGCTCAGTGGAACAGACTTCACAGGTCAGCAGAAAAAACATGACAAATGTTGAATAGATTTGTCACGTAAGAGTATGGAGAACCAAAGGTAATTTCAGATCAGAAAAGGGACCCACCAACCTCTTGCCAGGTAAGTGAATAAGACTGCTAAAAAGACATGACCATGAGATGTATCAGTGCCCCTTAAAGGAAAGGATACGTTTTATACATTCATTGTTTCATTAATTCAGCCGGCCTCACCTATCATAAGCATAGTACTTTTTTTCACCAGGTTTTCATTTTCTTTTACAACTTATATGTAGAAATCTTGGCATCAAGACCTTAAAATCTTTGCAAAGAGAGCCAAAAAAAAACAACCATGATGAAACTTCAAAAAAGCTCCAGGTTGAGAAATAGAGCAAACCTGCTGACTCTAGAGAAAGTGCTTTGAGTATCACGTCAGCAACTATCAGCAGCTCCTCTGCAGTGGCAGTTTGAGACCTCGTAAATGTGCAGTGGCACCTGGGGAAGAGATTGGTTAATTGTGTTGTGAAGCTCTGAATTGACTGGGAGGGCTTGAAACCTGCTATTTATAGTCACTGTTACTACCTGGAGTACTGTGTTTTAGAGTGGTACATTAATATTAGGAGGACCATTTGAGGGAGTTCTTGTTGGCTGTTGTAACATAAATATCAATAAACCAGCTGTGAGATATAATCTATTCCTCTCAGCTCTACTTTTTATTGGTCTCACAGCCTGTGCTGCCTTTATGTCCTCTTTACAGTCAAGCCTCTCTCAAAATAATGATAATTATTATGTTGTAATAATAGTATGTCACAGTCTAAAAGCCAGCTCTGTCTCCTGACTCTTTCTATGGCTGATGCATGCTCAGAGCTTTTGGAAGGAATTTCAAGCTCTGATGACTAATGCCATAACTCCCCCTCTTCTTCCTGCATGAGGAAAAAGCTCCATTGTGGGTTTACTCTGAATCCAGAGAGAAATTTTCTTCTCTCCTTTTTTCTTGTCTTTTTTTGAGTATTGTGTTATGTATGGGGGTTGAAGAATTTGGAAAAGGAGTTGATTTTCAAATCTGGCTCTGTTTAGAAAAAAATATTGACTTATGTATTGGTTTGGCTAATATTTTTTTAGTTAGAAGCAGTGTACTCGCTGTCATTGAAAATCTATTAATGCACATACAGTATTAATAAAAAGGCATTTGAAAATGCAATGCACTGGTGTATGTAAGTGTGAGTCATTGATTAAGTTTAATTACAGCCAATATGATAGGGAAAATCAATCTGAACAACCGAAATATCTCACCTTCAATAGCCAAGGGTTAAGCTGCTTTGGAATTTTCCAATGAAATCTTTTCCTGTTGGAAAAAAACATACTCAAACCCTTCAGTTTTGCTGGATATTTAATCTTGTGCTCAAAGGAGGAGAATAACTGGGCAAAGAAGAGGCTCAGAAACTGCAAAATCAGTGCTTTAGAGGCTTGTATAATCTGTGAGAGGCCAAAATCTATATCCTACGTGATCTGGTCTGATGTTGACTGTACTCTCTCTGCTTTTACACAACTGATAGGGGTTAACTACTAGACTGGAATTTTGCTTGCTCTCTGTGGAAAAGCTTAACAAGTTCCTTAAGTGGAAAGGGAACACTTTGAACCTTGAAAATAATAGAAGTTTCTTAAATCAACACTGCTTATGGTTTACATGGACCGATCTCATGTTTTGTTATGTGTAGGGTTTTTGTTACATGAACTACCTTGATGAACAAACGCAATGTAACTGGGGGTAAGCACCCACAGGAACAGCACTCTTCCTGTGAGAAACAGAAACCAAGACAGCAAAGGTTCTTGAGTTCTATATTGCCTTGATCATTGGTGTGTTGACCATTGATAGTGTAGGGACATCAGCAGAGCCTGAAAGTGTGTATTTAATGACCATCCCTTTAGTAAAATATGCAAACTCTTCTAACTACACCTTTCTACCACAATATGGATTGTTCTTTTATTTTCTTGGGGGCAAACTTGTATTCAGTGTTCTTGATGATTCAAACCGTCTTTTTTCCCTGAAAATGCTCTGCTTGGGAAAGGAACTGAAAACAACTATTTTACACAACCTGTGGCAAAAGTAGTTGGACAGGTAAATGATGTAAAGGTGTGGCCATGTACCTACCGATATTGGATAGCACTAGTCCATGGCAGTGGAGGGCTCTGCAGGAGATGTTTCATAAGGACTAACCTAATTTTCATTAGGAAAATCTCCCTAGGCTTCTCATCTAGACAGTGGAGAGAGAACTTTTTTCAGGAGATAGAGGGATTTTCTAGAGGAAAGTGTTTCTCTACTTAACACAGAAAAAATACCAAAATTAGTCTAAAGTTAGCACTTGGGAATGTCTTCCTATAACTAACACTCTAAACCTACCCTCTCTAAGTCATTACCATTTTACTGTTCCTAAGTTTGAAATCTTACAGCCATTTTGCAGTGTTCAAAAGATTTGTCATAGCACTTGAGGAAAACAGAAATAACTGTAAAGTATCACTATTTTTTCCTTTTAGTAGCTATTTGACAAATATGCTTTAGATTATATTGTGTGTATGTGCAGACTTGTTCTTAAACAGTATGATGTTATGGCCAACTCCATGCCCTGCCAACAGGTGATCCATGGGACTACAACTTTGCTGCCTCAGTGGGACAAATGTGTGGACCTGGTTGAAAATGCACTCCCCTACGTTGTGGGTAAGATGTTTGTGAATGCCCATTTTCAAGAAGACAAGAAAGAGATGGTGAGTCCTCTACAGCCTCTGCCTAGAAACTTTTGATTAGTGGCTTCTTCCTCACAAATGGCCTCTGATGTTAGAACAAAGTTTAAAAAGACATAAGATTCTTAAAAATGCTTTAATTGAATTAGAAATTTAAAAAAGGACAAGGAGAAAATGAGAAAATGGAACAAATTTGAAGAAATGTTATGTTTTTGTCCATCTGAGCACTGCCCATTCTTTCCATCTGCACCCCTTCAGACAAATATGGAGCCAGGTCAAAACCAGGCTGAACACTGTTAACTAGTGTAAATAATGGCATTCAGGCTGTTCAGGAATGGAGTAAGGGACTTTGATGAGAAATGGTTTGGTATAGATAGAGTAACTCATCATAGTAAGGTTTTTACTGACTAATTAGAAAACTGGTCAAGATTCCTTTGCTTCAGGGCCACCCTTAGAAAGCTGTGACTGTGCTATACCTTTAATCTCAGCATGAAGCATGCAGCTGATGTCTGGCTCAAATTAAGGGAACCTTAAAGCCACATAATGAAAGTTTTTATTTGTGAATCAAATCTGTTTTTCTGAATGGGGAAAGGAAGTATTCTTCTACACTGTTGAGTCCAGAGTGTTGTTCATCTTCATACTAAAACTTCAAAGATAGCTCCATTATCACTTCTCTTAATAACTTATTCCAATCATTAATTACCCTTCACAGTAATTTATGACTGATCTTCAGTTCATGATTTTCTTATAAGGGTTTCCAATATCTGCATTTACTGCCATTGATTTTCCAACAATAATCAGTTTTAAATTAACTAGTTCAGTCATTGAACTTGGCTCTTAGTGCAGGAGAGGCACAACTGTTCAGGAAATGTGTGAAGTACCATCCTGTGCTGGGAGCAACAGCCCTGTGATAGCTCTGCACTACCTGGCTCAGCAGCCTGAGTTTGTCTGTTTGACTTTATCTACTTTGACTGCTTTCTTTGGGAAGGATTCCATTTTAGACAGCCCACTCTTATTTGGCTTGTCTAGATCTTTGTCATCTGTTTCGCTCTGGGGTTCTGCATTACTTTTGCTACTTGCCTTCAGCTGGAGTTTCCCCTCTGAGATCTGGCTTTTCAATCCCCTGCTTCTTAATTGAGTTTGTAATGTTATATTTGGCCATTTAGTGGCAAAAATATGTCAGGATATACAGTATGATGTCCTGCACAGCATAAGTGGGAAGAATAGGAATATAAGAAATGTACACTTTATGGAGGGGATGGATACTTTTTCATATTTGTATATGTGAGGGAAAATTATGAGATACAGATAGAGAATAGTTTTCTGTTGAAATGTGACCTAATTAGAATGTTTCTTAGCATGTACATTCCTTTTAGACCAAAGCTCTGAAAACTGATCAAGTCTGAATTCACAGTAGCATCCATAGAGAGAAATGCATATAAAATTCATAGTCTTGGTCACAACATTGAGCCTTAAAGTGAACTGCCCATGGAGATAAAATTAGATACAGGTGAAATTCATTGCATTTCATTTAGAAGTGTGCTTTTCAGGTTAATAGTTTTTGGTGTTATAGTTTTCATTTCACTGGTTTTCAGTTCTATTTCTCTTTCCTAAGCAGTAAAAAACATATGAGTAAAGCACTCTTATTTGTATAGTTTCTTTTATTTTTTTTCCCTAGCTCATGGCATATATCTCTCTGTGATAAGCAAATCCTGAGTTATAGATAATATGGATTCTCTTTCCCCCATGTTTTGTGATTGATGTTTCATACCTTCGATATTTCTCTCCTTTTATCAAGAAAGACATTATTTGTGTCTAAATATAGCACTGTTTCTAACTCAGAGTGCCTGCAGTGTTTCTTACAGATACGCCTGAGCAGTTTCAGTAATAACTTTGATAGCAGGAATAGGTTTCTCCCCCTGCCCCCTGCAGCTACAGCTGCTGCATAAAGCCTAAGTATACACCAGGGCCCAGCTGCAGAGCTTGGGTTTGAACTTGTAACCTCCAAATACAGGGAGTTCACCTCATTAGTGCACTAAGTTAATTGAGTCAGTGCTCTGTCATCAATATCTTTAAGTTGCCTTATTCCCTGGGATGCAGTTTACTGTGAATGTTGACTCCAGTCATATTTAATGCTAGACCTGCACCAGTTGTCCCATATTGCCTCTAAAAATAAGAAAATGTTTTTGAAAAGGGTAGGAAAAATGAATAATCAAAGGAACTTTGCTATGTTTTGTCTGGCTGCACCACAGGACAGTTCCAGATTAAAATATAGATAAATGACAATTTAGCTAAAGGTAATGCTACTTTCCAGGGTTTAGTCCCCACTTTTAATGACATTTCAGAACTACTAGATTTATAGAATAAAATTATATAAATCTCTGCTACTTGACATTTTCATTATTTTTAACTGTAATAAAACTTGTAACACAAAGCTGCAATAAGTCTTCATCTAATGGTTATCTGTCATGTCTTGTGCTATCTCAGCTCTGGTTTGATTTGTGCTAAAGGACTCAGGCAATGGCTGGATCCCCCTAATTACCTCACTCTCACAGGATTCTCAGTGGCTATCTGTCATGAGGGTCACCTGTTGATATAAATAAAGACAATTGGTTGTGTACACCTTTCTGGACTGCCAGACAGATGCACAGGCATAAGGACTCTTTGGATTCACATACTGACTGCCATAGCCATTAAATTCATCATTTTCTGTCATGCCAGGGTTTTCCTAGTGTCCCTGCTCACTAAACAGTCTTATTGTTATTTCTTTTACTTGCTTGTGATATGTTCATGGCTTTGTAGAGGTGTCTGAAGAAGCAGCCAAGCTACAATGGCTGTGGATTTTCCCATCTTTGCACAGATAAAGGCTGTCACTGGTGGTTCAAGACCACAGAAGCAGTTAAGGCTGCTCAGTTTTGTGAGCCAGGGCCTCTCCCCTTGCAGTAAGTAAAAGGGTAGGAATACTTCACAAATGCAGCTAAATACAGGCTAAATATTTGGATACTGCTTTGTATTTGCATCATGATGCTGTCAGCCCAAATTCAGTTCTTTGGCAGTATTAATAAGGCACGTCTCAGTCTGACAGAAACCAAGCAAGACTACAGATGTTCTCTCTGCAGGAAAGGCTTCATTCATGCAAATGCCTTGCAGCTGGCTCCTTCTGCATGGGCCAGTGATCTAGAACCTAAGGGTCAGAAATCTCCCCAAATGACTGCAAATCTCTCAGTGTTTTCTATGATTTCAAGATGAATATTCTCACAAATGTGACATGAAAGGATCAGCAATGAACCAGTTGTGTGGTGCCCCTGAAGGAAAAGAACTTGTGGAAAAAACTTACTTTCAGTGGAAGTCTCTGAAGACTGGAGAAAGCAGAAATTAGCCTTCAAGGAAGGGCAGCAGATACCATCTGATTTGGAATAATTTGTAGTCTAAAAAAGTCTATTACTCCTACCTACACCAAAACTTTTCTTATAATAATTCTGACATGACATATTTTACTGGGGAGGGATTTATTAAATGTTTTTCAGATGGAGGAGTTGACTGAAGGAATTCGATGGGCTTTTATTGACATGTTGGAAAAAGAAAATGACTGGATGGACTCTGAAACAAAAAGAAAAGCTCATGAGAAGGTAACAAATATAAATATTGAATGAATAAAATCCAGTTACGGTAAAGATCTGACTTGAGCAACAGCAGAATGTCATGGGCTGTACTTGCAGTTCCAGTTACTTACTCATCATTTTGTTTGTGAAGGGACATGTGCCACATTTGTTTTTGCCAGAGGCTGAGCCGTCCAAGCTCCTGCTTCTCTGTGGAAGTTATTTTTCTTGCCTTGTTCTTCTTCCCTTGCTTCCATCTTTACCCATCTGGCTCTGGCTGATGTAGACTGTCAGCTTATTTCAGATTTGCCTGTACAGTGGCTATTCTTTACAAGGTCTTCATCTTGACTGGGATGTCAGGGGCACACCAATCTACAAAGAGAATACTGTGTCTAAAAACCTCTGGGACAGCTGAGGGTGTTTGCTGTGGAGATGGAGGATCCAGCCTAGAAGGACATATGAGAATAGTCCAGGTTTCATACTCTTTACAGAGTCATGATGGGAGGCCTACCTTGAAAACCATCTTTTAAGAGTGTAATGGCAATCCCAGCTGAACATAAAATAATGCCAGTTATGAAATGTTACAATCAAGGATGGCATTCCTGGTCCTGATTGCTTTCAGATAGAGTGACAATAGAATGCAGGAGGAAAAGGTGAAGGAAGGAGGATGTACTCAAATCTTCCTTTTCACTCTCTTCTCACATTCACAGCATGTTATGTGTGGAAAGGAAGGTTGTCCAAATGCAAAGCTCTGCCCCCAGAGCAGCAATTGGAGAGGCATTAAAAGTGTAGTGGAGGATATTGTGTAGGTCTGTGTCCGTATTTGTTGAGGCAATGGGATATCAGTGAATTAGTAAGCACTCTCTTTGAAAAAACTGACATGCAAGTGCAGCTGAACTGTTCCTGCTCGCTGGGCTTGAATGAAAATAGCAGTGTTTTGATTTAAAAGCAAACATGGCCTTCAAAGTTTTTTAGTAATTCTAATGAAAAGGTTGTTGAGACATTTTATCTTTGGAAAGATTTAGATTTCATACACAGCCTATTTACATTTTATACAGCAGTGCTCTTCATATATGTGCAAATGAAATAGAGCTGCATAAATGCACCAGTAAACTCTACAGCAAGAAAACAATAGTAAAATGCCATTTATTTCCTGCTAACCTGGTTGTAAATAGACTGCAGTTATTACTTCTTACTGGCTGTTATGCTTGGGTTTTTTACTAGAAATAACCTTATAAATATAATGATCTGTAATTTAGATATTTGTTAAAACTGGTGCAAAATAAGAGCAGGAAGAATTTCTAATAATTTCCTTAATAAAAATATTTCTATATATTTATTAAATACTATTTATTGCTAATGATACATACTGGATTTTCCCTGGAACACTTGGATCAGCATGTTCTAAATTCAAGAAATAGATTACTTACATGTATGGTCAGATAATTCACTGGAGAAATCTTAGGTTTATAATACAACACACACTTCAAAATCTGTTATACTGTTCTAATTAAATCTCATGACCCTATGACTTTATGCTGTTAGTATTTTAATTCTTAAGGTTTAATAAAGCAGCACAGACAACATGAATTTTGGGGTGGAGATTGGTTGGTTGGCTAAAAAAAAGACCCCCAAGTATTACTTCATTATATAGATCTGTAAGAGTGACATTTCTTTGCCCGTAAATGTCATCCACATGCTGAATTATACATCTGGGACAGAGTAACACCAGGCACCAAGTATAAAATGGGGTAAGGAGAGGCTGGAGGTCAGCCCTGCAGAAAGGGATCTAGTGGTCCTGCTCGGCAGCAGGCTGATGTGAGTCAGCAGTGTGTGCCCTGGCAGCCAAGAGGGCAAACCCCATCCTGGGGTGCATCAGACACAGCACAACCAGCTGGTCAGAAGATGGGACCATCCCGCTCTATTCAGCATTGGTGCAGCCTCACCTGGAGTGCTGTGTGGGGTTCTGGGCCCCCTCACTTCAGAAGAATCTGAAGGTCCTTGAATGTGTCCAGGGGAGGGCAAGAAGACTGTTGAAAGGACTGGAAGGAATGTCCTATGAGGAATGACTAGGGACGTTGGGGATGTCTGGTTTGGAGAGGAGGCTGAGGGGCCACCCCATTGATCTTTATAGTTTCCTGAGATGGGGAAGTGTAGAGGAAGGTGCTGATCTCACCTCCCTGGGACCCAGTGACAGGATGTGTGGGAACAGTTCAAAGCTGCATCATCAGGAGAGGCTTAGACTAGACATTAGGAAGCACTTCTTTACTGAGAGAGTGGTGAAACACTGGAAGAGCTTCCTGGAGAGGTGGCGGATTCCTCAAGCCTGTCAGTGTGTAAGAGGCATTTGGACAATGCCCTTAACAATATACTTTAACTTTTGGAACTTTTGGTCAGCCCTAAAGTGGTCAGGCTGTTGGACTAGATGTTCCTTGTAGGTCCCTTCCAACTGAAATGTGCTATATCCTATTATATTCTAGTCTATCAATTAGGTAAAGAAAGCAAGTTATTAGTTAGAAGGATGTCTTGGTGTTTTATGTTTTTATCAGTAATTGTCACATTGTCACTTACAGCAATGCAGATTAGAGCTTCTAAATTCTGTGGCAGAACTGTATGCTGCATGGGAATGACTGTAATTCATATATTTTGCTTTTCCTCTGTATTTTTAATCTCATTGCATTCTTGAAATGTTTGAATGCTCAGAAAAAAAACGAACTGCAGAAACCTGGTGGTGATTTTGTTTACTGTGTCTGCTCCATGTAATCTATTTAATTTATTATTCATTTCCTGAAAAGAATAAAGTCAGTGCAGGATTTGGGTCTCTGGACGGTGGTCATAGAGAGCCTGTGGTGATTGTATCTTTAGATGACAATATCATGATATAAATTACATGGCAGTTTTGAAAGAGAATTAATTGCAAATCCTCTCCGTGACTCAGATGCTCCCTGTTTTGTGTTTTCTGCTTCCTGTTTTCTGACTGATGCCCAACTTTCTTTTGTGCTTGGTTAAGGCCAGATTTGTATACCTTGCTGTCAACCTGATGTTTTGCAATCAAAGGAACCACTGACTTCCAAAAGACTTACAAAAGACCCTCCGGTAGAATCGATTCTTGAATTTTGCTTTGGGCAGCGTGTCAGCTCCCTGTAATCACTCAGACATTTCTCAGTATGAGACTCTCTATGTCTGTCCTCTGGTTTTAAGTTACTCAGAGGGGACGCTACTAATTTGATGAGCCAAACCGTGTTAAAAGGTTCAAATCTATTACTCCATATGACATTGTCTTGCAGCCTTGATTTCTGAGAATCATCCCTTTAGTGCTTGTATACTTTGGAGTTAAGGTTTTACATTCCTTTTTTAACAATACAATATAATGAGATAACATCTAATAATTTACCTTTATCCTCCCTCCTTTCCTTTCTTTTCACTGAGATTGAAACACTGATTTAATCCAGACCATCTGAAAGCCAATCTTACAAACCAAGTTTTTATCAGGGTTAGGTGACTCAGCCTTCCCGTGCAGTTCTCACCTAACTCTCTGGATGGAGCTCACGCTGCTTCCAAAGGAGCTCGAGTCGGAGAGAAGTGTTTGGCTCTGCGCTGTGGTGCTGTTTTCTGTCCTGTCTTTACTCCTCTGCTCTATTTAAGACTTACTTTATTTTACTGTATTTGACTATCATCTCAAATTTGCTTCAAGTATGCCTGTTAACCTTCTGATTTTTCAGTGGAGTTCTCTGATAAACGAACAAAAAAAAACCCAATGAAAAGAAACCTCAGACCTGAAATTTTCCTCTTCTCACCCTTTTAATGTCTCCGTTTTGTAAGGGTCATTACATTTTGCACTCACTTGAAGAACAGAGAAATTAGTCAATTGAGTGCAGCTCCAAGGGTGGGTCTGGCAAGAGTCTTCAAGCAGGTGTTCTGTGATGAGCAGAGATCGCTGGTCGGCTGCCCAGGCACCTGGTAAGCTCTGGGCCACCTTGTAGTCTCTGACCAGGACAGCACATGAGGGGTGGGGAGAGAGAGATATGAGAGAGCCTTGTCTTTTCTCTACAATGTAGATGCAGATTGCAGCCAGCTTTGGCAGCCAAACAGTATTGACAGCTATGTTTTGGCATGATGGGCCACAGGGACAAGGGAGAACCCACAACCGAGACTCCACTGACATAACTTGTGTGATGAGGGCTCACATTTTTAAAATGGTAATTTATTGCTGCTGTTCTTCAAAGGATAATTCAGTGGAAGATTATCCCTCAGATGTTAAATTATTCCCACTCCTGGGCAGGAACCATTATTTTATTAATCACTATTTTTCCTTCCTGAAATGCCCTTTGTGCTTAACTGAAGGCTTCAAAAAGAGGCTTTTACACAAAAGCCTGTTTTTTGAAAGTTTGCAATTCTCTTGTAAAATAGTCCGTTATGCTGTGACAAAGGAATAACTTCCTATTAGGAAGTGGTTTGGGGTTTTTTTTGCTTTGCAGTACATTTTTTAAAACATGGATGATAAGCCAAAAAAGCTTGTTTTTCCTCTAGTAAGATTTTTCTGTAACATTATTAACCTCCTTAGGTCACAGAGCACAAATCCCAAGGTCACTGTGCAATCACTTTTTGCCTACTGAACTTTCCTTCTGCTTTGCTTTATTTCTCTCTAAGGAAGTTGTATACACAACATTTATTTTTTTCACATCTCTCGGAGTCTGAAGACCGAGTCAAGAGGAGCACCAGAAAATGTACGGGCAGTGCCCAGCTATAGGGGGCTCTCTTGGGCAGTGTTAGGTATCTTTGCTTAGCCCACAGGGTTTGTTCTGCTGCTTCAGAGAGCTATTGCAAACCTCCCCAGATAATACAGTATAATTTAGGCCAATAGCCCTTAGGAAATCAAGAGCCATCTGTATAAGCCCCGATTAAAGAAAGTATAGGTAGTTTAGAGATAGGTGTCCGTGGGTTATTCCACTGAAGCTATTCATTTCTCAGCTGGAACTTACTGGCCATATTCAGCCCTGCAGTCAATTATCTGAGTCCCTACCAACCTTCCCAGTTCTCCATGATGTCTCTCTCTTCACATTTGGGTGATTTCACTATGAACATAACAGCCATACTGCTCAGTCCAGAGCGCTATGTCTGCTTCGGACAGTGGCCAAACAGTAGCAGATGTTCAGAGATGAACTTAAGGACAGGGCAAGCATAAAGGGGATACATTCCCACTATCCTTTCTTGGCCTCTGACAATCTGCAGCTCAATTACTTCCTGAGCCTGAAGTGGTCTCTTTGTATTTATTCATATTTTCCTGCTGTGAGTTTGTCTATTGACTTTTTGAACCCACAACCATTTTTATCATCCACAACTTCCCAAGGCAACGAGTTCCTCTGCCTTGCTGTGCTCTGTGTGAGAAAGCATCTCTTTTTGCTTGTCTGGAAAATGTCGCCTTCTTCCCCTGTGTTCTTGCAGTGGGGAAACCAGAGAATCATGATTGCCTGTTCTTGTGCTCTTTTGCTTCTGTATAACCTTGGCACAGCAATACATACTGGCAGAATGGAGCCTCCTGCTTTTCTTCGCATAGCGTATCCAGGACATGCACTAGATACAATGCTGAAAAGTAACATTTCATTAAGATCTGAGGCATGCCCAGGCAAAAAGGCCAGGCACTACACCTTCAGGAGCTGAAATTAATCTTGCTCAATGCCATGCTAATTTTGCACAAAGATGACAAATCATCCAATCTTGAGAGTGGTCACTGGGTGCTCTACAAAAATTAAAAATGCCCTTTGTGTCTTGTGGGATCTGTGGACCCATCCTATGAAAAATAATGCAAAATTATGACAGAGGAACCAATCCCCAGACTTAGTGCCTCCCTTATTTCAAGTGGACTTTTTCTGGAATGAAAGCCATCACAAGGCTGACAGAACAATACCTGGTAAAAGAGTTTCAAACTAAAGCTCACAAGACACTTTTCGTGAGTTCCTTTAAGATGCCTTTATAACTTTGTTTCAAAGATCTCAGAGAACTTCACAAAGTGTAAGACTGCTTCAGAGCACTTACAGAAGCTGTCAGACACTTCATAAGAACTAAGAAAAGAGGGAGAAATTTTCAAAGGCTCTAATTGCATTTAGACACCTCGTTCCTGTTCAAAAGCCAATAGGGCTGACTTCTGACTTCCATATTTTCTGGTTTTACTAGGAAGTTTGATTCAGATATTCTTGAAACAATCTTGTCATTTTTAAACTGGAAAGTGTACTTCAGTTGAGTACCAATTGAACCTTGGCCATGCTTTTCTTTTTTGGAAGTGAGTGTTCTGAAATTACAGAATCCCATAATCAACTAGGTTGGAAAAGACCTCTGAGGTAGTCTCTGTCTGGATTCAAAAATTGAAGGTCCTGCTTGTATTGTAGGAGTTGCATTGTAAGGAGCAATGAGCAAGTCTCCTCATAAGGTTGAACTGTATTGGAGTTCAGAAAAGGCAGAGACACCACTTACCTAGTTTGGAATTTGGTTAGGATTTTGAGGTTACCGCTCCTGTACCATCCCTGAGATAGCCATTTGGAAAATGCCATTTTTTAGAGTAACATTTTTTTACCTGAAAGACTCAGAGGATGTAAGGTACTTTCCTTATAGAGTAGAAGTGTTCCATGCTTTTCTCTAAATAAAAATAGATCTTCACTTCCCATCAGATGAACATCACCCTTTTTTCCCCTTCTTTAAAATTCAAATATTTCTTTCTCATCACAAACTTTAATTTTTGAACTCAAAGAATAATCTCTCATATCCTGAATTTAATTTAACCCTCTCAGGAGGACTGGGCTTTCCTGCTCAGTAACCACAGGAGATGTTCTTCTCCATTGGCTAGAGCTGAAACTAATGGGCATGGCATGTTTGCTTATCTCTTATCTCTGGGGTTAGATTGCTGCTGTCAGCTTCTCCCTTGTTATCTGGCTGCTGCTACTGCTCACTCAGTTGTGCAGGGATGTCAGTTCCATTAATAACCTGAGCACCGTGCAAACAGATAGTGGAAAACAGGTGAAGGGAGAGGAAATTGTATTTAACCCTGATCTCACAGCTGTCATTTTTCAGACTCTGCCACGATTCCATAAGGCCAGAATGGGTGTGTGACATCAAAACACTTGAGACAAATCTCACACTTGAAATAGAAGGAGGGAGACAGATGGACAGACACACCTGCAGATGCTCAGGGAGTAGGGTAAACCTGAAGCTTTTGTGGCAGAAATGCAACATGAAAGCATTGGTATGCTAAAAGACAGATTAATTCTTCCAAAGGGCAAGAGATCCTCTACCACCCCTGTAAGTCTTGGACAGTTTCATGTTTGAATTTCATTGTCTTTTCCGTTTTAACAAGTAAACCTGTCTCATGTAAAGTTACAATGTAGTCCCCCCAGCTCAGCCAAAACAGATATTAAGGTATGAGAGACCCATTCTCTCTATGGAGAAGTCTACAAGGGCATGCTCAGGTATCTGCTTAGCATTCCCTCTCTATTTCCAATAAACGTGTATTTTCTGGCTGTGATAATCTCCATATCCTGTATATGGCCACCTGAGTCAGTGAGAGGCAAGAACCTCAGCAGGGCAGGGCCATGGGCTGGGACTGTGACATGGACCCTCATTCTTGGGCACTAAGCTGTCCACAACCAGCAGTCTTAGCTAACAGCACTTCAACTTGCTCAGGTACTGCACTAGTCATGGAGGTCTGAAGCAAAGTTGTGAAATGTTTACATGGCTCCAGGCACTGGCATTGCTGGAGTTTCCTTTTAAAGGAGATTTATCACAAGGAGGTCATCAGACTCAAGAATGTGTTCCTTTAGAGGCCTTTCAGAAGCCAGCATGCTGTGCCTAAGAATATATGTATATATATATGTGGTTTCATCAGTGAAAATACATAGATATAATGTATTTAAAAATAAAAATATGTAAATATTTGTAATGGAGAGGAATTTGGTCTTGAGTAGAAAGCAGAGCATTTCCTGTGTATGGTTTTCTATATTCTGCAGCTTTTGTCTATGTATTCATCTGCTTTCCCTCCATATATTACAAGGTATGGACAACTGATTACTGGTACAGTGCTGGTTAGTGTTCCTGTTCAAGCAAAAGGAATTTCTTCTCAGAGATAAACCATGCAAGTCCTGAGCAATGCTTCTGTTTATGTTCTCAGTCCCTATTGCAGTGTGAGTAGGGTTAAAAGGAGTCTCTGCCATGTCTGATCCCAGCTGTATCTAGACTGCAGCTGAAGCACTCTTGTGAAATGAGAAATGAAAAAGGAATTTTTCACGTGCTAGTAATTTTATTTACACACACATACATACATATATATATATATATATATATATATTTATAAACAAAAATTGCTCTGCAACCTTTGTTTAACCTTGAAAATGTTAAATTAATATGAACTGATGCAAGCAGAGGCTAAGGTCAGAAGTGGTCCCTTTCTGGAATAGGTTATTCAGTGAAATAACTCCAGGAAGGAGTTTCTATGGAAAATGCAACATAATAATTTCTGCAGCTCACCAACACAACAGAGCCCTGCCAAAGATGGCTTTTTCTTTGTGCCATTGCAAATGCTTAGGATTCTGGTACAAAATTTGTTCAGAAAGGATGTCTAAGGTAATTTCAAAACACAAAGAGAATTTTCAGTTGGGGAAGTATTAAGTTGTTTGGTTTTAGGTTTTTGGTCATTTGTTTTAAGAGACAGTTGTATTGGAAAATGTAGAGTGTTTCCTGAAAATAAAGGCAGAAGAAGGTATGGTTGTCTGAAGTGCTAAGTATGTGTCCAAGCTTAGCTCCAGTGCACAAGCTATTAGAGCCCTGTCGAAGTCAGCTTAGCAACCTGTACCATGGGGCATATATATACCAGCATGATACCAGTGACAGCCTGTGCCTTCAGACCACAACACATGCTTCTGGCTTGTTTGAAGTGCAGCTGGAGGAGCTCCTAGCTGTCCACACATGTCACATGTCCTAAGTGATCCACTGATGTGCAGAGGGCAATCCAGTGCAGAAATATCCATGCTGGAGCAGACTTCTCACAGCTGGTACGGTGCCATGGTGCCATAGCTGAGTCATTTTGCATACCTGGGCATCATGCTTTTTATGGTCTGTGGGTATAATTATAGCTCCAGTGAGACTCCAAAGACCCTTAGAACTGAACAAGGTTCTTTGGACCAGAATGTTGTTAAAAGGTGTTAAACACATCCTCTGCCAGGAACTTGATTGTGCTGGTCTGCAGAATAAGTGTACTTATATACTGTATAATCAAAGATGATGATATTTACTATGTGCCACAAAGAAATGTATTTAATTTACAGAGCTGTGGTTCTGTTAATGAAAGACAGACTTTATGTCTGTCATCTAAAATGCATACTTTGTGTACAAAATAACAGAATCAGGGTAATTATCATACAGAGATTACAAATGGAAAATGGAATTAAAATGTAATGGGAAAAGAAATTATTTTTCTTAGTAAAATTAAAGCATAGGTGGCAGCAGAATGAGTCTGGAACCAAGATGGTAGGAGAAAATATGTGTAGGTCTATTACTTGTACTGCTGTATTGAACTGAGGAGTTATACTTGTGAAAATACCACAATCAGTGAATATATATCAGTAAAACTTAAATAAATATATCACTTTCCTACTTTCTGTGACTTAGTCTAGTTCTATTGTAAATAAATAAGTAAATAAATAAATTTAGTTTAAACTGAAAAGTTAATTCCAGGAAAACTATCAGTGCTTGAACCAATGACTGAGTCTTTGTATTCCAGAGAGCCAGAAGCAAAAGGGATTTAGGACAGAAAAGAGAGGTACTGATGTACATTGTTGCTTTTTCTGGCTCCTCAGTCAATGGCAGTCCTATTAAACTTTTAGGCACTTGAATCTTTATAGTTATATAATAATATTGTCTTGCTATGAAGACTAAACATATAATGCCAATGAACAGTTTGCTTAGGAATTGTTGTGTCTCTTTTCTGTTTCCTGGGATTATAATGTACAGTATGGTATGAGATTTTTAAGTGTATTAGATAGTATTTTCTTCTCAGTAAGTTTGCTCTGAGTGGCTCTTTGGTTTCAAAAGACGCTTGGGAGGAGGAGGTAACTAGTGTGTCACATAACCCTTCTCCACGTTCCCACATCATGTGTCCCCAGCAATTTCCTTGTGCAAGTTCCAGCAATAGCTGTGTCTCCCCAGGTAGTGGATAAGTGATTCAGCTCCCTGAGATGGTGGAAATTTGGCTGGGGTAAAACTTGGTTAGATTTCTGCTGTGTTAGTGAGTCTAACAGAAAGATATGGCAAGGAGCTGAGGCAGCCTTTGGAGGCTGTGGGTGCAGGCAGCATGAGCAGAAGTACAGACAAAATGAACAGATAAGAGGAACAGGGAAGAAGAGTGAGGACTAGGACACTTTTTTCATTGGGCAGCACAAAGCTGTTAAATGGACTCAGCTGCTTTTTAAACTACAATGTATGTTTAACTGAAAGCAATTTTATGTGTGTGTGATAGGTGTCATTATTCACTTAAGTCAATACATTTATTTTTTTCCCCCTGGCCTCAAGCTATTACAAGAGTGGAATGATAGCTGTATTTTCTGTCTTCATAATCAATTATTTTAGAGCATTCAAAACAATTATTGTAATACAGAGGGCATGGTTATGGTGCAGTGTGAGGTGGTGGTATGTGAATTATTATTAAATGAAACACTAGCTCTTGAAATGTCTACACAGTTTCTATCATTCTATTATTCTATTATTGTGACATGCAAATAAAAGAGGACAGTTAAAGTCAAGGTTTAAAAATAAATAGTTTAATGATTATCTGTATTCTGGAGTATGGACTACAGGCAGTTCACTGCAGATCAGGTACTGTTAAAAATTGTCATTTCAGGCCAAGTGTTCATGTTGAGTTGCCACTTCACTTTTGATTGTGGCTGACAATGTGCAAATCCCTGACATTTCATGTGGTCTCACAAAGGAAATGCATCGTTAAGGTGAGCCCAGTCCATCTCTCACTCAAGTCAGTGGGACACTTCACACTGACATCTGTAGGATTGGGCTTTAGCCTGTGATGGGACTTTTCTGTATTTTGCCAAGATCCATCACTCTATTTTCCTAGTTTTTCTATACATAAAACCTAGTTAGATGCAGTCATATTTATGCAGCAGTTTTAGCAGATGGCTCTTGAATCATCTGTTTTCATTGAAAAATGAAAAGACCAGACACGTACATAAAAGCTGGATTAATCTTTGTAATTAAAAGGCACATTACTTTGCCGTGAATTATTTTAGCTTTCAGAATGTATTTCATGCTAATTTTTCAGTGAACTGTAATTGTATGAATTTCTTATATATTTAGAAGCTTGAAAATGGTCTTCACAAAGTTATTTTGAGTGAAGTTGATATAAAGATCTGTATCAGACTCATAAAACTTTGTCAGGGGTGAGATATGTGTTATGTTTGGTTTTGTTTTTTCTTTACAGTAAGTGCAATATATCAGTACTTAGTATTTCTAGCATGTAAAATATCCAGATCATACTCTGAGTGGCAAAAAAACTCTCAGAAGGCTCACATGCTTCATTGTCAAGTAAGGATTTGAATAGACTGGAAATTGGGATACTTTGGAGCATTCAAACACATGTGCATTCCCAGACTCGCAAGTTGTTAAGTCAAGAGTGAAAGCCCTTTTATTATTTTGTTTCCATAGTAAACTGACTGGCAGTGCTTTCAGAAAGGCACACTGATTATGAAATCCCAGCTGTGTTTAAGTCTGTGGTGAATCTTCTATGTGTGATGAGAAGTGGAGGGAGTAGTCCCACTGTGGGTCCTCTGCTTCAGAGCCTGCTATCTCTGGCTGCTGGCGTGGAAAACAGTTATCCTGACTTACTCTAAAGTGAGCTGCTTCTCTGTGTCATCCTCTGCAAGAGCCTCTTGCTTTCAATGGCAGGAGAAGGGTCCTGCAGTGATGAGTTTTCTTAATTTACTCAACAGCTCAAAGTAGGCTGAGAGCTTAACAATAGCTGGGGGAAATACCCCATTGCCCCTTTTCTTCCTGTACACATGGCTATTTAATATGCAAATTAGTGAAAGGAATTAAATGAGCCTTGAAGCCATAAAATTTTGTGTGGTGTGTTTATGGTGGATTCATGTGCAATTGCCACATGGCTGGTTCCTGTGCATTTGTCACATTTCATTTGACTTCCCTATATGCATGTGTATGCCTCCTGCAATGCTGGGCTTTTAAACATACTTTAGTCTTATCAAGGGAAAAATACTGACATCATTATCAAGGAGCAAGCCAGCTGTAGAAGAGATTTCTCCCTTCTTGTGCTACATAAATAAGGAGTCTTCAAACTACTGTTAAATAGTACACAAGTGAACAGGAAAGATAGGCATGGAAACAAGACTTCCACTATGCAAATTCAGAAACCTGCTGGCAATATGATACTTTCTAACTTGTCAATCGTGTAAATAAGTTGGGCTGTGTGCCTGGCTCAGCTGAACAGGTTTACATCTGATGCAAAGCCCCTAGGAGAAATCCCAGCTGAAGGGATTCCCAAGGTCTCCAGAGGCTTACTATGACTCTCATGTGTTTTGCTTTGGCTATCAGAGACTGTTCTCCCAGCCAGGAACCATTTGTCCTTCACTGTCAGCATCAGCTTTGTCTTATTTGCTCAGGTCTCTAAACCACACATATTGTGGTAAGAAGTTTAAAGTAACAAATGCAATAAAATAACATTTTCCTCTTCTCTAGCTATCTATCACTCCATCTTACAAAATACAGACAGCTTTAGACATTGATAAAGCATCAAAGTTCTAGAAGCAACATTACCTTTTGAGTTTACTTTCAAAAATCTCTTTGAGACAAACTCTGTTATTTAGTAGGACTTTATAAAAAAATACCTCAGTGGTGTCTAACTATTTTATTCTCATGTTTAGAAATCTCAATCTCGTGTCACAAAGCAAGAGTATGTGTCATTTGACAAGTTTGCCCATTTCTCCTGAGGTAGTCTGGCTGGAAGAACTCTCCCCATCTTCGTTTCCTAATGCAGCAGGGCCATGAAAAAAAGTAAAGGCTTGAAGTGTCATTAAAGTAAAATTTTTAAAAAGTTAAATATTAACTTTATGGTTACTTGGAATTATGTATGTGATTATATATGATCTTTAGTTCAACCCATGTCAGACCAGCTATTTAAGGAGCCTGGAGGCACCATCTTCCCCCTTAGAGATGCTTCGTTAAGCAATGAGGTCTAAAAGGGCCAAAACTTGGCAATGCCAAACTGCTGCTCTCTGGGGGCTGTTGTGGAAGAAGAGATTGACATGAATGTGGTAGATATTTCATAAAGATCCTAAAATGTCCATGTGGTAGAGATGGACATAATTTTGGTCACAACCAATTAGCACCATGTGCTTAAGGGCAGAGCCCATCTCTCAGTAAAGAAGCACTGCCAGATCTAGTCTGGCTTTATACTCCTGTGCACTTACAGCCAGTGAGGCATGACTTTATTTGCTTCTATTTGGAAGACAGTCTACAAATTAAAAGTGCTTTTGAAGGATGTAATCTAGCTCAAAACAAAAAAATCTTCTTTTATGTGCCCAAACAATGTCAACAATTTTTGATCGACTTTGTGCTGGCTAAATCATTAGTAAAATGCCATTTTACTGATACAGTTAATCCTTACATTTGCTTTAGAACCACTGTTGATTTTTGTTGAAAGTTGCACTATAAATTGTTTTTAAAGTGTTTATTCTTCACCATATAAGTCAATTTTTAAACTAAATCCATTTAGTTCCAATCCTAAAGGTGTTCAATGAAGTAGATTCAACAGAGAGGTGTAAGTGATTCAGATGGATACTCTGGAACTCATGCAGAACATTCAAGATTCACCAAACTTTTTAAGCAGTAGAAAGTAAAACTGATAAGTGTTGCGCTTTCCTTTTTCAAGACTACTTTTAACTAGAATTTAAACATGGGAAATGATACAGGAAATTTTCTGGTTCCTGCCAAGTTCAGTCAGTTGAACCTGACAACACCACCAGGAAAAAAATTAGACACTTCTGATTACATACAAACTTGCAGATGAATCGTGCTCCCTCCCCAGCTTTTATGCTCCCTCCCCCTCTCCCCCTAGCATTTAAATTACCTCAAAAGACTGATGAACCTTCTGGAAAACTGAGAAAACATTCTGTTGAGAGCTAATTTGGCTCATTTCATATTTCCCAGTCAGCATTTTTCTTCCATTGCTTTTTTTTATCACTAGGGCAATTTGCATGGCAATGGGATCTTTCTTGCATAAGAGATCATCTGCTTCTGCTGGTAATTTCCTACCTGAAGTGTTTGTGACATCTTAATTATCTCAACCACAATTAATTGTGATGTCACAAATGGAGGATTATGACCATGGGTTGGAAATGAGATTGAGAAATTGAAGGAGTTTGTAGAAGCAAAGAGGTCTTTCTTCTTGAAAAATAAAAGAGAAGGCAGAATTATTTTGGTTAAATGGAGGGAGTCCTCCCTCAGCTTCCTTCTTACAGTTGCAGAACTGCCGTTTCTAATTCTTGCTGTCGTAGGAGGCTCTCCTGTACTGAGATACTGTGGAGGGAGGGGCAGAAGAGGGAAAAGATACAATTGTGCAGGAAAGGGAATCTTGCCTTGAGCAGTTACCTCCCTGAAGCAAGAGGAAAGTGAAGGTTGGGGAACCCCCAGGAGGTCCAGGCTCCACTCACAGATAGCACAATGCAGGGTTGATGTGGCTGCAGTTGGTTTAAGGGCCAATTAATATATTTCATTTCATATCTTGCAATATTCATTTGAGTATTAACATCTAAGTTTGAAGAACAAATTTTCAGAAGAGCGCTTTTTTAGGGGCGGAGAGAATTCCAAAGACTAATGGAGAAATTGCATTTGGCATCCTGAAAACATGCAAAGGGAAAGCTTAGTGCTGCCCTAGTCCATCACAGCTTTAATTTATTTTACGGATTGTCCCATTTCACATCTTGGTATGTAGTCATATCTTTGTGTATCCTTTTGCTTTTCTTCTGGAAACCAGTCATTTCCACAGAGATTCTGGGTGTAAAGGAGGCCTGCTGGTGTTTTTGTGAGAATATTGCTAAGGCTGTTTATACACTCACAGCATGATTTACAAAGTGGGAATACTCATCTACAGCTTCTATTGCTTCACACTGGAGTGTTTACGCAGATTGTGCAGAAATGCTGGGATCAAGTTAAGACTAAAAGAGGAAAAAAAGCAAAGTTAATGAAAAGTGAAGTGTCTTATCTTAACACCCTTACTAACTTTAGGGAAAGGGCAAAGACTGTAAAGTAAAGGGGCAAAACTGGAGGACTAAACAAAGATTTGTCCTGTAGTTTTGAGGAAAGCACAGTGTCCTTCAGAAAAGTATGCTCCCATCCTCAGGTGCAAATAGAAGTGGTCCTCAGTGGAAATACACCAGTCTGCACTTGCTGGGACCAAGGTTCATTCACATCTGTGTATCAAATCTGTTTTAACAGTTGGATGTTTACCACCTACTGTGCCATAGGAAAACAGGTCCTTTCCTGTCATCCTTTGGAAGACATTGTAAAAACAGGCATTTGACCATCTGATTAACACAAAAACTGGTAGGGAAAATCAGCTGTTAAGATTTTGCACTCAAACACATTGCTGTAAGTACGCAAAAGCTCTGCAGGCAGCAACAGACCCACTGTGATAATCTGACAACAGAATCTGGACCCTCTGCGTTGTGATGCTGAGCTCATTTGTGGCACCAAGTTTACCTTGTAGGCAAGTTGGTTTGAAGTTAAATCAGGGTGCCTCCAGGGAAGTATAATAATGCAAAATGGAAACAGAGCGGGGAAAAAAAGCTGTACGCTGATAAGTGGTTTTATCTGTCAACACTTTTTTTTTTCCATTTTCTTTTTCAAAGGCAAAAGCAGTTATGGCAAAAGTTGGTTACCCTCAGTTTATAATGAATGACACATACATTAATGAAGACATCAAAACAGTAAGTGTCAGACTTGCAGCTTTCTTCATTTACATATTGCAGCTATTCTTTGCTCTGTTTCCCTGCTGTCTAAAATCAAACGTTGTCTTTTGTTTGGCATGCACCTGGAGTTGTGCTTGCCTGGTTATTTTTATTTTATCTTTTAATTAAGTATGCCAGTTCTTATGTCTAAATTGTCAGTGCTGGTGTGCCTAAGTGAGATCCTGAGGCTTGCTGGGAGTAAAATGTGCCTCATTGCAAAGAACCTTCCTGATACTAAGGATTTTAAAACACAACAAGCAGTTTACCTTAGAATATCACAATTTATGATGCCCTATATATTGGCTCTCCAGCCTATGAATTTTATTTACGATTGTTGCTTATAATTGTGCCAAGGTCCCAACCAATGTGTAGACCTATTGTGCTGCCTGCTGGACAAAGATACTGTGAAGGGACTCCTTCCTTTTCAGCTTAACTAAGGCAGGAGGGCAAAGAATTAATAATAATATATGTTACCATTTTCCAACTGTGGCAAGCACGTGATGACTTGTATTACTGAAAGTCTCAGGCAAAGTAGAACCATAGATTCAATCCTGAAGCAGTAAAATACAAGAGACATAGCTATCTTTGCCAGAGCACACAAACAAATCACTAAACTGAGGCCAAATTTATTGTGAACAATTTGAAGAACCATCTCTACCAGTCTAGTCCTTGTTTGTGGAAAGTGCAAGGTGAGATGGTGCTGTGATGTCAGTGTAATGAGACGGAGCATTTGCCCAAAGGAGTGCCCATGTCTGGTGAAAACCACTTGTTAATCACGGTTTCAAAACCATAGTTTACATCTGAAGTGCAACTTCCTCTTAAATCCTAGGATTGTTTTAAACTGATGACAGGGATATCATAAAGATTTATAAACTATTAATTATCCTTTTTTTCTTGCATGGGTAGTTGTATGTGTGTGTGTTATTGCTATTAGATTTGGAAGCTTATGAAAACATGGAGCACTATGGGTGTAAATATTTAATGTGAGAAACAGTAATAAAGGAGTGGTAGAACCCTCAGAAGGCACCGAGGATGAAGTATTTGTTATAAAATGTAAAGCAAAGAAAAAGGGGACTTTATTACATCATTGGAAGTGGGTTTAAAATGCAATTTTAAAAATAAGAATAAACCTACTTCCTCCTGGAAAAGAGGCTCTCTTAATAATAGCCATAGAAATGTGCAGTCTGCAATCCATTTTGGATGCTCATGATTCCTTCAGCACTCTTCTGCACAGAGAAGAGCTTTTCTATTCTTCCAGACCCTTGTGTAAATCCTTTCAGCTACTGATTTTTAACTCAACTCATAAAATATTTATTCTTCCTATCAAGTGTGAAAATTTTACTTGCTTTCATAATTGCTAAAGAATTAGGTGATTATCTTGTATAAAATAAAAGTTACACTTCTTATGTCAGCTTTTGTTTCTTTGGACATGCTTTTAAAATGTCTGTGCTTTATCTATACAGCTGAAGTTTACAGAAAGTGACTATTTTGGCAATGTATTGCAAACTCGCAAATATGCAGCCCAATCTGATTTCTACTGGCTTAGAAAAGAAGTTCCAAAAACAGAGTGAGTAGATAAAAGGCAAATTTACATACGCTTCTGACAATGTTTTAATTTATATTATTTAATTGATACAAGAAATATTATTGTATATTAAGTTTCAATAGAATTATATACAGAGCAACATATTATGATATAAAAAGCCTATGGGCAAGCCCCCTGTTATTCAGAAACTCCTGTGGATTTTTTTTTTTTAAGTTCTAGATATCCCTTTTAGGATGCACAATAGTCATAGTCTTGCAGCTTAAACTTAATGAAAAAAAGAAGTAACTGAATTGCAATTAAAAATGGATCATGTCTCTTGGTCACAGTTAGAGTTTGAAATGGTACAGCAGGGATTTATGAAATAAATTTTGTAAGAATGAGATAATGTTATTATTAGTAACAAAATCAGCATTGTTCGTTAACTGCTGTTGATAGCAAGGATACAGAATGAAACAGAATTTAATTTACATATGTTATTTTTATTTATTTGTAAACATAAGAGTGCAGATTGTGTCACAAACTGTCATAAAATACATGAGAGAATCACTCTCTTTTTTACTGGTGGGTAATCAAATTCTTAAAATGTAAATTAAAACCTAAGCAGAACTTAATTAGTCTAATCATGCTACTTAAAAATTATTCCTTCTACACACAGACTTTGAAATCAGTGCTGCTGCTTAGCTACTGTAGTAGTATTTCTTTAGGACTCCAGAAAATCCTGCTGAAACTGAGCCACACCTTGTTCCGGGGGTGGCTCTGGGTTGTCCATGAGGCAGGTAGAGGATGTCAGCAGGACAGGTGTAGGTTACTCCTGGTTAGAGTGTTGTAATTTGGCACTATATTTTCAAGCAGTTATTTATACATGCTTAGTTGTGAATTTTACCTTCTCATCATAGCTTTCTCTGACATTTCATTCGTTAATCCCAAGGGATGATTTTAGGGATTTTCCTGGATGTCAGGGCTACATCATGAGAGTACATTCTCTTCAGAGTAACAGTTCCACAAAAGCAGTGAAGTAGCACTTGCCTTTCTATAGCAATGATGATGAGCAACCTCCTCCTCGTGAGCAGCATTGGGGCAGCTCTAATGCAGGCTGTGTAGATTCTTGGCATGATGGGAAAACTCCTTTGTAAGGAAATTCACTGGTAGGTAGTCCCTGACTCAAGGACTGTAGTCTGAGAACTGTAGCATGGGTATGCTTAAAAAATGAAGGTTTTATCCAATTGCCCACTATCACTGAACAATTTCACATGCCTGTCTTACCATCTCATTTCCAGGACCACGTAACAGTCAGCCCCGTCATCATCTTTGTTGTGCTTTTCTTGTCACTCCTTAGGGCACATTCTAGCCAGAGGGTTACCAGTTTGATTTTTGGTTTCTTTCCTTTTATTAGCACAACTATGTCCTTTGCTTTCTGCAGGACTGGAAGAAATTTCCACTTGAGCCCTGGTGGAGAGGAATAATTAGAGTTCCTGCTGGGAGATTATTCTGTCTCTGCAACTGCTCAGTGGTAGAAAAGGACTCTGAAAGTGGTGTTCCTGACTGCTGGGGGATATCGAGGCACAGAGAGTCATTGCTGCCTCCAGTATATTTTTAAAAATTTATTAAAATAAACCAATGACTCCCAGACTCCCCCTCACCAGTCTGAGGCATGGTCTCAAAAATATTGGCCACTTTTTAGGCACTTGTGACTTTTAAGCTATCATACTCTACTGCTTTCTGGTGCTTTCACATCTCCTATTTTCTTTCTTTCTCAGTCTCTCTTCCTTCTTCTCTTTCTTTCTGTCTCTCTATTTTTCCCCCTGTTTTTGTTTTTCTAAACTTAAACATTTAATAGAGCACCACAGATCTTTTGGTGCTTTAATAGACAATTATCCTTGGGATTTTATTTCTGTTTGCTTTGTTTCTTCTTTTCCCTACTTTAGTAGCTTTTAGCATAGCATTTATATTTAGAGATAGATATTACAATATCATCAAAGTTGTGGACTGAAAAAGATAAATAAGAAAATGAATGTTTAAGGAAAAAAGTTACCAGCTAGTAAAGTAATATTACACCCAAAAAGTAAAACACTATATTCTTTTAGGAGGCAGTCCATGTTTCTCAACAATAGAAAATTGAAATGATGGTTCACTCAAAGCTCCACGGAAACCCCATCAGGGGATGGACAGAGGAGCTGGGGGATACAAGTCAGAGAAGTTTGATCAAACAAGGAGGAATGTGGATGTCAAAGTAGAAATTTATTATTTAGGAAATTCAACAGGATTTTAACCTAAAAAATAGAGAAAAAAGAACAACCAGGAAGGAGTAATTATCAAAATTCTTTATTCTCTGTTCTGCTCCCTCCGTCCCTAGGAGTTACCTGCCTGACAGGAAAAAGGAGCATGGAGAAAGTCAGATGAGGCATTGCTCAGGCTGTGGGTAGGGGATCTACTGGCACCAAAAAGCTGTGACAAGGTATCAGGGCGCTGGAGTTGCCTGTGCTGCCCATCCCAGGAGTCAGGCTCCCCTGTTGGCACCACAGCTCTGGGAGGACTAACTTGCTGTCCTCAACACCCACTTTGGATGCCAGCTAACATGCTTACAGCTGACTGGGGAGATGGCTGTCCTCTTCACAGCTGGCTCTATCAAACAAGAAAAAGGTGCTCAGGTATCAGCAGAAAGATGAACAAAAGGGACTTGTGCAGGAGCTGAGGAATTTGATGCACGAAACAGCACAGGTTAGTTTGAGAGGGGTGAATGGAGAAGGTGAGGCTGGAAGGGGACAGTGTGGGAGAATGAGTACCAGGTGTGAAGACAATTGTTATAACTCAGGTGAGACACAGCTAGAGCAGAGGGAAGTGAAAGGCAGTATGGGGGGAAGCAATTTCCATATGGAAGGGAGAAATAAAGGAGAGCCAGAGTTTTAGTTGCATTTGCTTATCCTCTGTGGAGCCCTACACATTCAGACATACATGTGTATGTATATACAAACACACACCTGATGCACCTTTTTATCAGTGGTTGAACCTGTCCTTCTTAACACTGATATCATCCTTGTAAATAACAAGGCATCAGAGGACTTCTTGGGCACCACTTCATTATGATTCATCTTCCTCATTTGAAGGCAGGACATAACCTGAGACGTTTAGACTGGGCCAAATCATTCATTTTTCACTCAGCTTTCAGTGCTGGGGATGTAGACATCTGGTCTCCCTACAAGAGGACACAGAGGAGGTATGCTTTGAGGGGGTTCCTAGGTCTCCTCCAGGACCTAGTCATGTTTTTCTTGACCAGACACTGTTGTTGGTAAGCCCTGGCTCTTGGCTTGACTCAAGGGAGAGCAGCCCTGAGAGGTGCTGGATTGGATGCCATTAAAGACAGTGTAAAAGCTCCTTCTGAAAAAAAGGAAAAGCAGCCATGAAAAACACTGCCCAGACTGTTATCTGTTGGAGAGATACTGCTGGAGAGCTCAGAAATCATGTGGGTGGGACCTGCCCTGGAGAGGAGACACTAGAAAGGAGCCTCCTAGTGCCTTGTCCTGGTCTTTGAACCTCGTTTTAAGCAGTGAAGTGGCACTGAAGGCTGGGCCCAGTCTTACCATCCCAGTTTCTTGCCCTGCCCTAAGGGAGACAGATGGCAGTCTGGCCTAGGATGCTAATCTTCCATTTCTACAGAGGAAAATGAATAAAACAGCTCAACAATGAGAAGGGGAAATACACTTTTGAAAGTCACCTTGAAGGTTACCTCCCATTTAGAAATTTTTTTATAGTACTTTCTCAGGACAATATTTTCCAGCTTTCAGCAACTTTGTACACCTTTTCATTTCTAACCAAGCTTGTGTGCTGCATATTAACAAGTTAATGTTCTTTATTTATATGCTTTTTAAAAATTTTTTACTTCAGATACTGAACAGCAAACTGAGTGATTTCTTCTACCTCAAAAAGTTGCGAAAACAAATTGCAACTTCACTTGGTGTGTTATAGAGCACAACAATAAATAATAAATTAATGAATAAACAAACAAATGAACAGACAAACAAACAAACAAACATGCTTTTTCTGTAAATGTAAGTGTTCCCAGTCACCTCTCTTCATAACTGGCAGTGTAGCACTTCCTTCCTTAACTCAGAAAGGAAGATATCATGAAGAAACTTGTAGCCTAAAGAAACCCAAACTAAGAGAGTACCTGCCCCACTTGCTATCTCAGTGTATCTTTCTACAAAAGAAGTCTCAAAATTGTCGACTCTGCAGCATGAGGTTTTGACTGCTGCAGTAGTTGATAGGTAATGCTACAGGACATCACTCAAAGCTGTCCCTTTTTCACGTTTATAGCAAATGAAAACAGTGTAAGCAATTCTAGAATTTTTTATTTGTTTACTTTGTAATTAATAAGAGCTTGGAATGTGTTATGCCTGTCTTTTTTTTTTTTTTTTCTCCTTCTGTTATTAGATAAATTGCATGGAAATTGTAACCCAATCTAGAACCCATGCCCAGGCAACCTGACTTCAAGCAGGGATGAGACAGTTATTTCTAAATTTACTTCACCTTAAAATTTAATGGTGACAGCTATTTATTACATACCTTCATATTTATTACATATCTTCATATGGTAATTTGGTGTGTTATTAGTTAAGATCTGTCAGTGCACTGAAGGTTTGGTCTTTTCAAGGACTCTGCTTGTTAGTAGAGAACCCTTGTTTTTCTTGACTCCTCAGTATGACTTCTAAGTCTCCTCTTCCTAGCTACTGAACCCAACAAACTTCATACAGGGTCATTCTTGAGGCCTTGCTATGAAAGAGCAATTTAGAAAGAACTTAGTTCAGTTTTACAGTCAGAAAATCAAGGCTGTTCTTGGTCTTTGGCTCATACTAAGTTCAGGGAACAGGATGGGCTCTGCTGTTGTGGCAGTAGATCATGAAGACAGAAGCAGTCCCAGGATGGGGATGCTGTGATATGTCTTATTAGCCAGCCTACAAGCTAGCAGTCTGTGAGTTCACAGTATGGCAGTATGGCCAGAGGATGGGGTGATGTCCTCCCTCAGTAACTGTGGACCAAATGTCAACAGCACTCACCATTACTCTTGGGCAAAGTGAGGTGTTCCTGTGGTGATAAGCACATGTGTCACTAGCTCCTCACTCAATAAAAATGGGTGCAAACCTCCTGTTAGGGAGGTTTCACTGATCAAAGAAGAGCTCTTTGACCTCTGCTTGTGATGGTTCCTGTCTTCAACTAGCTGTGGTAAACCCCCAGAGCTACACCAGCAAAGAGCATGGCGAGGAGAGCAAAGCACACTGGTCTGTTTTGAAGTATCTGTCAGCTGTCTCAAGCCCTTGATCCTCTAACTGGAAATGAGAAGTTAAGAAGGATTTGCAAAAAGGGAGGATTTGCTGTCCCGGAAGACTTTTTCATGCTTAAAAGTTGCTGTTTGAGAGAACAGAAAGGCTGTTGTAAGTAGAACAACCCAACAGGGTGCCATGGAAGTCACAACACTATGTGTCCTTGTTCAAATTTACAGTAAAATCTAAATTAAAGTGTTCAGTGTTTCAGATGAGTCCTTTTCAAATGGGTTCTCTCCCTGTCAAAAACAGGACAGTCCTCCAAATCTACTGCTAAGCCTGGACAACAGGTCCCAGTGCATAAGTGGCAAGCTTGCATCCTTCAAAACAGTTCAGCTAATTGCTGCTGTGAACAAACACAGAATTGAAATATAGTTAATTAAGCCCCCTAGTTTTTTTCTTTATCCCCTCACCATACACATTCTTCCTTCAATTTCCCATTATCTCACTACATTACTGCTAACATTTAATCTCCTTATTATGGAGGAAACAACCTCCCCTTGCTCCTCCCATTCACAATCTCATAATAAACAAACCAGGCAGAGTTAGCTGTGGCAATTAGAGCCTATAATGTGATGGATGGTTACAATATGTATGTGACATAATTCTTTTTGGCTTCATTGATTAGTTTTTCTAGTTGAGGCATTGTAAAATAAGCTGCTCAACTTGGAGAAGAGATGCAGTTAAATTTATTGACAAAACACAAAATGCTGCCATTCTAAAACTCTCCCCTTTGTTATATGGTTTACATAAGGACATTAGTTATCAGAAAAACAGTCAAGGTCTGCAGATGACTCATTTATTTGAAGGTGTTATTTTACAACACAGACTGTGTACATGATTGTCACTGATGTCACACATTTTCCATGTTCTTATAGATCTTCCTTTGTCTTACCCTTTGCTTTGCAGCTCCCATCTTTGAAAGAAATTTTCCAAAGAAATTACATTGCTTTCCTGTGTCTTTACAAAACTTCTGAATAATGCATTGCTAAAGACATCAGGATATTCCTGTTTGGGCATTTACTAGAATTACTTCTAATATATTATGAATTAATCCTAATTCTCATCATCTTTATTACTTTTATCTCAGTTCTGCCTTATAAAATAATGTCAAATCATGGGCTCAGTGAACTCAGGGTTTTGTCTGAGGGAATTTGGATCTTACTGAAGTTGGTTGAGATTTTCCACTCATATGGTTGAAGCCATGCTCAATATGAACGAGATTAAGCTAAGGACATTCTTAAATTCTCTTTGCTATACATGGTTGAAAGATACTTGAGAATTTTCACAGCTTCTGTCAGTGTTGCAGTCTCTGCTGGGTGAACTTCTGTTCATCAGCATGGCAGAGCTCTCAAGCATAATAGTCACTTAGAAATAAAACAGATTAAGTAATAAAAAGTTTAAGAATCACTCCAGTAGAGCATTCATTGACTGTACACACCTAAAGTCAGTGTACAATAGATTTCAGTGTTCCAGAAAGTGCAGGTAGCATGTGTTGAAATGGAGAAATACTTAAAATTTCATGTAGTCTGTGTCCTTAATATTTTTACTTCCTTCTACTGAGTTTAATTTTTACCTTTGTTGATGATAAGTGTACTCACAGATGATTTCTTTTGCTCTTTCTACAGGTGGTTTACAAGCCCAACTACTGTAAATGCTTTTTATAGTGCATCTACCAACCAGATCAGTGAGTATCTGACTTCTGAGCCTCCTTATAAAGTGCCTCTTTGGGAATGTGTCTATCAAGCTTCAGATAATAGCTGTACCATTTGTGTTGTTTGTGACTGAAAATTAGAAGTTCAAACCTGGAAATTCAGCTGAGAGACTTCAGTGACAGGATTGCTCTGGGAAATGTAGGCCTCCCACAAACTTGAGCTACAGTTGCTCCATGAGTTACCTCGTGTCAGCTGAGTTGCAGTGACTATGTGTGTGTGCTCTGTCCATTGCACTTGACAGCTTAAATCACTTTTAGTTTTTCTGTCTTCTGTTTTCTGTAGCAAAAACATGTGTGCCTGAATAAATCCACAGTGATAGCAACTCTGTCCTCTAGTATCGATAGAGATGTAGCAATAAATGACTAGAGGAGACTGTGATATAGACCCGAAAATCTAAGAAGAGTGTCCAGTGGATTTGTTCAATACCTTCAAGGACCACTTCAAGTAGTGGTATCTGTAGCTAACTTAAAATTCTTCCCTTTGTAATTCGACGACATTATTTTGTATGTATAGTACTACCTATCTTATTCTAATTTTTGTTACTAGTTGTTTTTAGATAGCATAAATTCTGGTGTGGAAACATAAAAGGTAAAAGAGTTGAGTTTTTCAAAGATGTCTGTGGATTTGGATGTTCATTTCTGTTTGCTTTAATGGGACTTTGCATTAAAAAATTTCAATGGCCTTTAAAATTCTACAGCAGTTCAGAGGGACTGGTCACACACTACAGGAACTGTAGCATTTTTAAAGGCCTAGTTAAACGACAGAAAAAAAGTTCTACTAACCAGAAGAATTTGAGCGTAAGAATTAAGCATGAACTCTAGCGAGGTAAATTTAAAGTTGTGATCCTGAAAGCCTACAAAGATTTTGAGGACCAACTTTCTAAGAGCATAAGAACTAATAATAGAACCTTCTTTCAAATTCACTGAAAAAGAAGAGTATCTAAGGCATAAAAGGCATAAAAGTAAGATAATTCATTGCATTGGAAGAGTTTGGGAACTTCTAATCCTGGAGGTTTTTCTTATGAGAGGTAAGTCCCAGAAAGAGTTTAAAATCTAGTGTCAATAGAAGGCACTGTTGAAGAAATTCATACAATGAACTGTGACAAATATAGGGACCAGATAATATTCTCCCAGGTATTTCAAAGGATCTTAAACACGAAATTGCCAAACAAGCAGCTTTGATGTATGGCTTATCACTTATAGTGGCCTCAGCACAGGCAGAATAGGTGTGGCAAGTGTCAAATCCTTTTTTTAAAAAAAAGATAATTCAGAGGGATCTGCATAAAAAGTCATTCTGGCACTATATGAGGGAATCTGATCGTGACCATAACATGACTGAATAGAGAGAATGAATAAGCATATGATATAATGGTGAAGAGTGAATGTGAGAATGAGTTGCTTTGTCTTTTAGAAAATAATTATGCTTTCTTAGTCTACTAGAGTTATTTTAAATTCAAAAAGCAAGTAAGGATGCTTGATATACTATGTTTATTGCCATAGAAAACTTTTGATGAGGTTCTTTCCCAATGCTATTACCTAGATGTTGTCATGGGACAACAAAGAAGGTAATTTCATAAATTAATGGCTGATTAGACATAAGAAAAGGAGGTAGGAACCAATTACTCCTTGGTAAAATAGTTGGGGGTATGTGGTACGAGGATCTGTGCTAGTCACTGTCTTAGCAGATGATCTGAAAAAGAGGGCATTCTGTCCTGTACTAAAGAACAGAGGGACATAAACTCAGTCCAGGAGGACAGATCCTGCTGCTGGTTTCTGGAAGGTAGAAAGATGTACTAGTAGAAGAATTACCTCACAGGTACTTGCCTGACACTTTTTACCTTCACATCTACTGCTGATCACTGCTGGAAATAAGTGAATGGACCTGATATTCTCTTCATTTGCCTGAGTGCCCCTGCTCTTTATTGAGCAAACTGGATTTTATTATATTCAAGGCCCATCTATTTTTGCTCTTTGTAAGTGAGTTTACTAAGGAGAATTTGAGAAATAGGAATTTAAAAATATATAATTAGAATTTGATTATGGAAAGCTGTTTCTACACGAACTGAAAAATACTTGGTTCCAAAAGCTGAGTTTGGAAATGGAAATGTATTGTGTGATTATGTTAACATAATCACAGCAAGTCCCAGCTTGATTAGTCCCTGAAGGCTTTGGGAAAGGGTTTAGAGAAAAAGCAATGTCAGTGCCTTGATCTGTGGATTCTGAAAAGGAAAAATCATCAGGTACCTGCAGAGGTGGAGGAAATGTGGTCTTAGTCACTTCTGAACTTCAGGCAGATTTTTCTCTTTTCTGTGCTCAGAGCACAGGAAGGTCTCTGACACAATCCTGATGGAAGGATCACAAATTCTTCTGTCTTTGTATTCTGTATCACTGACATAAGCCTTAAAAAGTCACCACAATCTCCATACAAGTCCATGCCATGTACATATACATGCAATCTGTTAGTGTTAACTTGATCACTTGACTGCTTGATTACTTATAAGAAAAGGTCTCTTTTCACTAAAAGAGAAAATTAATAGAGAATAGAAATTACATTATTTAGAAAAAAAAATTAGATTTGTGAGAATACAGCAAACCTTATGTATAGAGTAGGAGTACTGAATGTTGCTGTACTTTAGTGCAAACATGTTTATGTTTGCTATTGCTTTATTTCATTTGTGTTACTAAAATATTGATAACTCAAATTACCAACAATTCTGTAAATATCTCCAAAGGAGAAATAAGTAGCTCTATCAAAGTAAGATGTCTTGCAAAGTGCAGAGTTAAAAAATATAGTACATAAAATTTATCTTGTTATTTTTATAAAAGTTTACTCCTGATGTTTATTTATTTTCTCTTTTTTAATAATTCAAAGTAACTTAAATTAACCACTTAGCATATTTATAATGGTTGTTAATTTTTTTATCCTAGTTTGGATAATTTTTCAAATTTCTGTGCATTTGCTCATCAATTTCCCCTCGATAGGTACTTAACAAGGACAACAGGTATGTGTCATTGCCTTTAGAGTCTCAAATTGTATCTAAGTACACTTCATATAATCTAAGCAGCATGAATACTATCTTTTTAATTATCATAATTGGAACACCAAAAACACATTCCTAATGGATTAGTTTATTTTAATGCACTCTGTAGCAGTCAAGAAAAATGTGCTGAAAATAGACACAAGAAGATCAAAGCACACTTCTGTTCAAGAAAAGGTTTTATTTCACTACAGCACTACAATATTGGCCCTTGAATATGTTAAGGAAAGAAGGGAACTGTTCATCAGATGTTTGATGTGTTTAATTTTTTTTCCCATACATATGCCTATAGAATATATTAAATAAAGTAACATTTATGGGCTGCGAACAGTAATGAAAAGAAGATTTACAGTGAACTGAGAAAAATATAAACAACACACTCATGAGGTGCAAGCTTGAATAGATGTGCTGGATAATTAACTAATGTTGATATTATCTCTGTAAGTTTATATCCATGCTCCTTCTAAGTCATTTGTGCTGGCACTGCAGTTCTCTAGTGAAAGTCAAGAGGCCTCTTTAGAGAGCGGCTTCATTACATGTTACAGGAAGGAGATAGAATCTACAACAGAATTTAAAAATTGCATTCAAATTAGCATCCATAGAGAAAACCACAGATGAGAGTCATATTAGCCAGTAAGTATCATCTTTACAGGAATCATCATGCAGATATTGATGCTGGCAGCTTGCTGATGCTGTGAGTTGCAAGGAGAACTCTTATCTTTCCACGAGCCAGGGACATGCTGGCAAACAGCACATGGTGCCGTGGCCAGGGAGGACAAGGGGACGGTGTGCAGGGGCACTTTCTCTTCCCTTAAGAGCTCCACTAATTGGAAGGTCATTGATGAAGTAGTTTCAAGTGTGCCGTTAGTTTCCAGGAGGTTAATGAACATAACAGTTTTGGACTCAACACTTTCTGAGCCCTGTTACTAAGTAAGCTTTAAGTGTTCTTAAGTGAGCCCTCATTTTCAATTTTCCCTGTTTTCTAAAGACCAGTTTTTTATTTAATTATGGTCACAGGTGAGATGATGCATGACCCTGACATCCATTCTTTATTTTTTCTTCCTAAAATTCTTATCTATGAATGTATAAAATAAAACACCTTTTCCTTGCTTTTTTCTTTTTTTTTTTCTTTTTCCTGTCTGGGGAATGTAGTGAGTTTTTTCCCTTAGAAAATAAAGAGTAAAGTCTCTTGTGAAAACAGATGTTTCCACAAGTCTTCTAGCCCCTTAGCACATAGTATTCCTTTGCCCCTCACAAACCACCTCATGTTTCTCCTCATGTTTCCCCATCGAAATTGAGAAATACCATGTTCTTTTTCATGAGCAGGAAAAGCCTCTTGTCAGCCTCTTGTCAGATGAAGTAGAAACTGAGCCAAGAATTGAAGCAGAGGTTACTGAGTTCTTCTCTTTAAGATCATCACTTCCCTTTATCTCTAATGAATTTATTCACTACTCTTCAAAAAGTTAAACTTTATATTCATGCAGAACATGGTACAGTTACCATGCCTTACAAAATTGGTATTATCTATCCTTACACAATTTTTGTTTTCTATCCCCTTTGTCCACAGGATAAAAGTTGAAACTAAGTGTAGGCTTCAGGGCCATATTATGACAGAGTTTGATCCCTGTCACGGACATACAGGTGTTCAAAGCTGTCTGTGGTGCTCGATTGCGTCTGATACGTTTTCTCATTTGTGTTGTATCTGAGACAGAACTTGTAGGAGACCCTTGCCGTCAAGACTGACAGTTAGGGGCCAAGCAGAACATGCAAAGCCATCACTGGGATGAGATTCAGTTGTCCAAACAGAAGTCTGTGGAGCCATTTTAAACAAATGTCTCCTGCCCTTTGGGCTGATTTTCGATAACTAACCAATGCCCTGGCTCTCTTCACATTTAATTCCATATGGGAATACAATATCCTTTGACTACTGACTAGCAGTTAGTCTTCTGCTTATATCTTATCCCTTTAAAACTCTACATTTCATTCAGTGACACTTGAAAAAACAAATTACAGCTTTTAAACACATCTGAGAATTGCCAGTACGACAATTTGCTGACTATCCTGTATATCACACAGTTTAGCACAGCTGTCTCCCCTATCTGTTACTTACATACAGGATTCACTGGGCTGTCAGAATTGCTTTAAACAAACCAACCTAATTATTGGAAATTGTAAATTCACTAACTTGGAATAAGACTTTACTAGGTCTTGCCCTGTTAAAAACATCATGCAATATAACTGAATAGTCTATAAAACTTGAATTCATATTTAGATTTGAACTCCAAATTTACTCATGATATGGCAAGTCAGCTCATGTGTTTTTACTTTACATCATCCATTATTAGTCTGCATTGTTTTAGTGAACTATCAGATTGATGGGATTGCATGTGTCTTCCTGGTGAACTAACATTACACTGAGTTTAAGAGTATTTATCTGCAAAATCTGTATAGTCATACCGTGAAGGTATTAGTTGGTAAATGGATTCATTAATGGCAATAAAGCCCCTATAAAATTGGGAAAAAAGCTTCAAGTTTTAAATACATTCTAACAAGCTTTATAGCACCTTGCTGCAGGGAGATGCTGAAAATTATAAAATGGATAAAAGGAAGTTAGAAACCTTCAATTACATTAAAAGTAGTCCATGCAGCTACAGCTTTATACAATGAGAGTATTAGCTCAGTGGAGTAGGAGAGAAATGTGAATTTGATTCTTTCTTCAGCAAGAATTTCAGCACTGTCTCCCCTTATTCTCAAATGCAAACAGCTGAAGAATGGGCTACCCAAGTGAATAGTCAAGTGGATTGAAAACTGTTTGAATTGCTGGGCTTAAAGGTCTGTGATCAGAACAGCTGGGCCCCAAAGTGTTGTGATCAGTGGTGCAAAGTCCCTCTTGAGCATGACCTAGCCTGGGTGTCCCACCTTGCCATGGGTAGCATGCATGGATGTAGGGCACCCCTGCTGTTCTGGGGCAGCCTGAGCTCAGCTGTCCACAGCCCTGTGCTCTTGTGGCATATGGCACCAGTGTCCACCTCAGAGAGGTGCTGCAGTCCAGTGATACTGCTCCAAAAGTAGGTAGGTTGTAAGAAGGTAGTCAAGGCAGATTCTGCAAGTCCAGGCCCTAATTGTTGCAGATAGGTTTCTGTGGGGTCTGTAATAAGAAAATACAGTTTTCTTTCTGTGTGCTGTTGGTCAGTAATGGCCTTGAGTGTAGATTCTGAGCCTGCACTAGCAATAGAGTGCACAAAGAGAGACTTTTTCTCTTCTGGAGCTCTGCCAGGGGAGAAGGATACACTACAGGCTAGATTTATGGTGAAGTGTTAGTTCAAAGTACATTCCCAGTGCCTGTATCCATTCCTTAAGATATGAAATTCTCTGAAGTCTGTCTGTCTTACTCCTTCAGATCAATCCTTTGCTTGCTTGAACTCCAGTGGTGTATAAATAATCCCATTGGTATATATTGCAACTGCAGCCTACTATGAACTCTCTGAGTTTTGTCATTAATTCATTTAGGTGCAATATGCCAAGCAAAAAAGAAACAGATTTCACAAGGGAATTGCCTAAATTGAGGGATTCAAAACAACACAAAATAAGAAACTGTTGGGTGATTTATCTCCTATCACAATTTCTAGGACATTTTAGATCTGGGACATAGCTATCCTTGCTCCCTCCAAGGATGATGTAGTAGATACTTGCCTGAGGGTGGCATAAAAAGGGATGCCACATGTTGCCAATTCCAAATCTGTTCCTTCTGGTGTTGCAATAGTGGACAAGCACTGTCCTTCATTTCGTGCTACTAACCTCTGGAGAGCAGGACCCCTTTGCTGTCAAAGAATCGCTTTCAAAACTAGATAATACCTTTTCTTAAAAAAACCCAAAAATCTTTTGTGGGTAATATATTCCAGTTTCTTGAAATTTTCTGAAGTGTGTATTCAATTATGCTTGCTATATATATAATATATATATAATGACTTCTGACTCGGCTTTGGCCTGAAAATACTTCCTGAGCTTCTTTTAGTGCAATAAAACTACACAGGTGTTTCACATAGATACCCAATAGCAGAAAACGGCACTTTGCTAAGTGGTGTCTTGCCTAAAATAGATCCTGACTCTGACCAAAATAATTATTAATCTGTTGTATGGATTTAGAATTGGAGCTTCTACCATTCATTTGCATGACTTAATGAAAACTTTATCTCATGGCTTAACTCACAGCTGACTGTCCTATGAAGATATATTTAGATCATATTTCATAGCTGAACGAGCCCGAGTGAAGGTCTGCACCCAGTTTGCTGTAAATAATGTATATTACCTCTGCTGCAGACAAGTGCAAATTCAATACTCGGTTCTATACCTGGACAAAATAATTGCAGATCCTTAAAGGATCTTGATAGCCTCTTGGTGTGGTGACAGGCACACAAGAATGTGTGATCATTAAACATGATTTGTGGAGTGACTGTGGTTCATAACATCTTCAGTGTGGGCTCATCTGTTCATTTTGGCCACAATTCCTCTCATCTGCTGTTGCAGGGAGAAGATATTTTAGAGTTAGCAGAACCTAATAATTCCAAAACCTTTTCTAAGGTTCAAGGTTTGGAAGGAACAAGCTCACACTAGATTGCCAGCTCTAAACACCAGCTCTTAACTTAGTGCACTAACAAGCAATTTTCATCTGGTTGTCTGGGTGTTCCATTGCTGTGAGATGTTAAAAACATGCATAGTAAATACCCTTCTCTGTGCATGGGGATTCAAGGACAGTTAGATCAAGAAAAGTTTGTCCTTGATATTGGTAAACTTGTGTTTTATGGGGTTGGAAAAGCAAATGAGAGCATGCTGGAAAGAATAAAGCAACATCCGGAGAAGTAAGAGTATAAAAAACCAAACAACACTCGGAAAATAAGTTTGAAACACATGCTTTTTGTAATCTAATTGCAAATAAGTAATCGAGGCAGCCACAGAGGAGAACAGAAAAAAGTAGATGGGCAGGCCATGAGTACATGCCACTTGCCACATCATTTGACATGAATTACACTCAGCATACTGGGTTTGGTTGGGGTTTTTAATTTTTCTTTTTTTTATTTGAAAGCTTTTTAAAGACTTTGTAAGGGAAAGACAAAGATCTTGCCTGACATTTTATATTAGATAGAAAGAAATCCATGACTTCTCTATCAACAGAAGACTGAATAGGATAAGAATCGAAAGAATATGTTTGGGGTTTTTTGATCTGAGTGTTCTGGTGATTTACTGAAGAGAGACCCACAGGCTGAAGAAGCAGTTCCTGGGAAAAAAGGTGAATCTCCTGAGGAAACTGATTCTTCCTCAACAAGGTGATGTCCATGTAGGACCTTCGAAGCAGGTGTGCACCTGTGTTTAATAAATGGGAGTTTGTGACACAAGACAATAAATTCGGTATTTGGGACTGAAAGGGTAACACTTTCCACCATGATGTAAAACCTTTGGCCACAGGTGTCTGCTTTATTTACCAGTTCTTAGGAGTGTTAAAATTTTATCATGTGCAGTTACACTGTCTGCAGTATCCCGGCACTGAAATGTTACCCTGGAATTAAAAACAGACATGTGACTTTGAATTTGAGGAACAATTTTGATTCCTATGTGAAACATCACAGATCATCACTCACTAGAGTGTCTGTATTGACAAGTTTTTGGCAACTAGTTAGCCTGTCTAAAGCAGCCAGACAGTTTCTGTAGCTACACTGACCCTACAGCCTTAATAATCTACAGCTCTCCTTTACCAAAGTGTCTAAGTATGTTCATTTACCTTTGATTTTCATAGGCTGAATAGAATCAGGCTCACATTTTATCACTTACATGTTTTTTGCTGCTCTTCAGCCTCATTAAGCTAACACTATTTGAATTCTTGTTGCATTTTGCCTATATATTGTTTGTTGATCTGTCTATACATCTGAGGGTGGTCCAGTATTCTTCACAGGAAACACTAGGTGTTTTTTTCCCAGGAACACATGACTTACTCACACAGACATGTGTAGCAATGGAATAAAATAAAGTTCTTGCAGTGCAGCATCTTATTGCCAACATGGTCCTGAAGGAGAGAGGATCTCTGCTGCCTCTCAAAGATCCTTTCTATTGCATTCTGAAACTACCACCTGAGGGAAAGCTGCTCTAGCAAAACCTTTCAAAATTAAGCAAATGAGGTAATAAAATCTAAAGCCTTGGTCATTGTGACAGTTATTATTTGGCCATATTGACCTCACTATTTTGGGTTTGTTTTTTGATTTTGTGGGGGTTTTTTTGTTTGTTGTTTTTTCTTTGCTATTGCAGGATTCCCAGCAGGAGAACTACAAAAACCTTTCTTTTGGGGAACAAAGTATCCTAGGTAAGTACTGCACAAGGGACCCTCATACACCTGGGAATGAGGAATAACAGGGAAAAGTATTCCTAATACATACAGAGAAGAGGCCATGGAGAAGAAGGCTATGCTGCTGAAGGCAACCAGCAGGTAGTGCACAGGAAAATTGTGCTCTGCTTCTGTAGGGCAGTTTTGGTCCTTGGATTGTTCTTTTCTGCTATGTCCTGCTTTTACCATTGAAAGAACTGACTTAGAGAAGTGCTGCTTTGTGCCACAACTTTTCCTACCCTTGGGAGCCATATCTGTTGCAGTCAGTTGTCTTAAACTGATGACTGATTTCGCACAGGAATTGCTAATTAAGTGCACCCAAGAGCAAGGGTTTTAATGCTACAGCATGCAGATACAGCAGTGTGCACATGGCAGGTATTAAAAGGAATTGTAAATCAAGTAACTAACACTTCCTAAACAGAAGTGAATACCCTGAGAAGCCAATTATTATCAGTTTATTGTTCACTTTCTGCTAATATATAAGATTAGCAGTGGGCCTTTGTCTGTGCCTGTTGAGGTGCATAAGAATATCTCCATGTGCATAAGTGATTGCCTGAGCAGGCCTGTGTGCTGCTGTAGCTGAGGAAGAATAATTATAGGTCACACACATTTAATTTTGAAAAATCACTGCTTTGGTGCAGTTCAATAACTTTCTATTTCAGGGCAGAATAAGACCATGAAAAGTTTCTGCTGGCAGTTTCTGAAAGTTATTTTGCAGTTATATAAAGCCACTTACTGGTGAAACATTTCCTTAATAAAGCTTTGTTAAAAAAAAAAAGAAACTTTTCAAATATTTTGGGTTTGCCATCTTCCAGTCTGGATTGTGTCCTTGTAAACAGGAAATTTGGCAATATATGTAGAAAGACACATTCAATTGAGGAACGAATTAATTTGCATTCAAAGAGAATTCTTGTGAACCAGGTGACTTTCTAAGTGGTAACTGAGGGTAGAAAAAAGTCCTTTCTTTTTAAGGTGAACCTTTTTTTCTGTTATGGTTTTTGCAGACCTGTTTCCAGCTTTGCTTTCTGAATAGATTTCTCTGTATTCTGACCTTCTGCTGTAGTGATAAAATTGTGGTTCTTTCAAAGTATTATTCTTTGCTCATTTCTCTTCTTAAAAGGTTACCTTAGCTTAAATTGGCTTTGCTTGAGTATGTATCAAAATGAAATTTAGTAAACAAATGTAGCTGGTTTATATCAGACAATAGATTGCTTCTGTCCTTGAAATATTCTGGATGTCTTCCGTCTGCTTAGAAGAAACAGTACATGGCAGTGGAAAAGAAAAACCATCAAAAAGTCATCAGCACTTGCTGGAAAACTGATTTAGAAAATATTTAACATTTAGTGGTATTTTAGTGTCCAGTTCCAGCATAGCCACCAAAATCCAGTTACATCTGTTTGCATAAAGGAAAGCTTAGCTATCACTTTTACATCTCAGTACATGAAATAAAATACCATTCAAATGCCATCATTCATACTTATGAGCCTTCACTGCCAGATATATTGAAATAGAGAGTTTAAACTACCTGACCCGGTAGCTTCCTTGCAGTTCTCTGAGCCTCCCCAGTCCCAGAAAGTACTCCTTTGATGTGGTATCTCCTGGGCTGCACTTAGTTCCCTCCATCTCTATCCAACTGTGACTGTTGTTGAATTGGACAAAATACTGAAGGGGATTTACAGAAGCGGGGCCAAAATTCACCCCAAACTTCACTCCATCTTTTGGAGGTATAGAAAGATGTAGGAGTGCCAGAACACCAGCATGTTCGTTGTCCCTGCCCCTCATAATGACCAAGACCCTCACAGGACAAGTAAGATCTATTTAGTAACAGGGCTTGCTTCTTCTTGATATCTTTACATGTTTTATGCCATTATTTACAAACTTCTCCAGCTGCAAAAGATCCTGTATAGTCACTTCACTTCAGATGTGGAAAATAAGTCTAACATAGTACATTTATTAGGGGTAATTATCACTGTATGCTACACAAGATTACAAATTTATCACCAAAAGGATGATATTTCCATTGCTGAAACATATAATTTTACCCAGCATTTTTTAGAGTAGGTTTATAACAGTACTTGGGGGGAAAAACAGTAGGGAAGATTTTATCACATACTTGAAAGTACCTTTCAGGAATGAAAAAAATCTATGTGAAGGGTTGTCATGGGAGCAGAGGGAATTAAATGATATAATACTTTTTGGGCATGACTGAGATGAGCAATTAGTGTACTATGGATCATTAGGTCCAGTAATAACATGTTATTTCAAAGCACTCTGCCTTTATTTCAGTACAATGCATTAGAAAAACTATAAGCTACTTTGAAGTATAGCATCTCAGAAACTGAAATAATTAAAATCATAAAAACCAACTTTACAAATGAAAGATGCATTTAGTAGATCACCTACCCCTGTGATATACACTGCATTTAGCGTAAAAAAAGCCCTGAACCTTTCTCTCTTTCATCCGTATTTCTCTCAGAGGCATTCTTGTTTGGATATAACAAGGAAGATATAATTAATTGTCAATCAGGAATACAAAATATTTCTTTCTATTCTGTTTCTCTAAGACATTAGGTCTGACTGTGTGCCATGTCCTGTTCCAGGATGGGTGCAAGGAAAGTGTAGGATCTTTATTTTTAAAAGTAAATGGAGATCTGTTTAGTGCTTTACCAAGTATAGTCTTTGTTGTATGGCAGTGGAAAATGATTGGAACCAACAGTACAGAAGTTCACTGCAGCCTTTGATCTCTTCTCTTTTGGTGACGATGCTGACAGAATAGTCACACCTATAACTCTGTCCTGTTCCCAGTTAGAATATGCACAAGGCAGTCATTTGAAGGAGACATTTTGGAGCCTGTATGATGCTAATAAGGGATTTGGTTAGAAGAGTGAACTATCATAATGCTTTCAAAGGTTTAGATTAAATGTTGCTTTGAGAAGAGTGTAAAAAACTTTGAAAACTTTCAAAAATTTTAAGTCACATTGTGCAAATGTGATTTTTAGACCCATATTCCCCGCCTTCCCTATCCCTTTTTAAAATAATGATCTTTTCTGAGGTCTTTTGTCCTTTAATGTTCATGAGTGTGGACACTTTCTGAGGAAATTGTTTCTTTGTGTTACAGGTCACTAAGTTATGGTGCCATAGGAGTAATTGTCGGCCACGAGTTCACTCACGGGTTTGATAGCAATGGTGAGTGTTTGACTGCATGTTGTTACCTTTCTTTTTACAGAGCTGACAGATTAAAAAGCTGACTTCTACATGCTTTAGCTTTTTTATTATTTTAGGTTTTTTAACGGTGCTGAATTGTGTGAAAAAATTATAAAGTTGTATTTATTCGATTTATTTACATAGCATTTGTTTGTCTGAACTGGATTTTTTTGGTCAGAAATGGAACATTTCTTTCTATTTGTCTTGAATGAAAAATAAACCAGCAACAGATTCAGAAAGTTCTGACGGGGGTGAGTGGAATGGCAAAGGGGTAACTTCTGATTGATAAAAATTGCTTTCAAGAAAACTTTTCATTTTGGTTTTGATATTTTTCAAAATACAATTAGGAAGTTTTAAAATACAATACTGGAACAAGAGAGGTACAGAAAAGGTGTTGCAAAATATTAAAATAAAAGAAAAAAACAAAAGAGGAAAGGTAGAAAGGTGGGGAAAAGAAGATTGGTTTGAAAATGTCAGTGCAATTGTCCTGACAAACTGGGTGAATTGGGGCATTACCACAATCTAGCTTTGGCTATGTCAGTAAAGTGCTTTTAAAAACGGGGCTCCTGAGAGAAAGGGGGGTGGGTATGAGAAGTGGGGAGTGGAGGGAGGTGCAGAGGGAGAGAAATAGCGGCACCTCCAGGGAGAAATTTTGAATTTGCTTATGTTGTGTTACATTGAACACATTTAAGAAAAAAAGAAAAAAAAAAGGAAAAAGAAAAGAGAGAAGAGGGAAGGTTTGGGGAGAGAGAAGAGATAAGAGAGGAGAGAGGAGAAAGGAAAGGAAAGGAAAGGAAAGGAAAGGAAAGGAGGGAGAGGATAAAGGGAAGGGGGAGATAAAGGGAAGANAAGAGAAAAGGAAGGAAAAAAGGAAAAGAAAACCTTGTATTCCGCTATCTTTTTGTCACTGCTCTACAAGATTTTGTTACAGAAAACACTCCAGAATGGAGACATTTTTCTTCATAAACTCCCACCTCCTGAGTAGATGAGTATCTAATCTCCATTTTGTCTCCTGCCAGTCAGAAAGAAACCTAAGATTTGATTTCCTAAGCAGATTCCTACTTCTTGCCAGGCTCTTACCTTCCAAATACAGAAATAAATACATCTCTAGGGAATTTGCAATCTTGAACTAGAGAACACGGGGTGGGGTGGGGGGGAGAAATAAGAAGATGAAAGAAAACATCTTTAGTACGTGGTATTATGCCTATTGATTGTTCTTCACCTCTCTTTCCTGAAGTTTCAAAGAAGAATCAAATCACAGAGCAAGGCTGCATCCACAAGGACAGCTAAACTTGCTCTCAAAAAGGTCCAAACATGCCTTTTGTCTGACTGACTGGAATCCTGATGGAGATCACATACTGTTCTACAAATGACAGGGAGCAAGGACCTGATGCTGAAACTCCAATGAGCCAGTGCTATAACCATCAGCTCAGGGAATGGGATGGATATATTCTCCTCATTTCCATGACTAGGGTTCAAGGGTTCTGGTTTTGCACCAAAATGAAAAATGGAAACTTTAGAAGTTTCCATGAAATGGGTTGTTTTTCTGATCAAGTGTAGAATTAATTAATAATAAATTAGTTATCATTACATTTGCAGAATAGAAGACGTATGGGCTTAGGATGAAAAATACTCACAATTATACTTACAAGAAAGCTCAAATTCCTCTTACATTATATAATTATAAAATGTACTGTAGAACTCATTAGTCATTACTATCTTTTTTCTGCAAGTGGAAATGATGACAATAAATAGAATGCCAGCTTTTTGCTGCTGTGCTTGAGTGGGGTCAAGACTTTGCTCACTGATCCTATCCATTCTGTACACACATTTGCATGAGTACATTCACCTCTCATTGCTGTGAACGTGATAGATTCCTAAATTGGAAAAGTTTGCTCCTGCAAAAACATTTGTTTTCTTTCTTTCTTTTTTGAGGTCGGAAATATGACAAAAATGGAAATTTAGACCCTTGGTGGACAACTGACTCTGAAGAAAAATTTAAAGAGAAAACAAAATGCATGATTAATCAATACAACAATTACTACTGGAAGCGAGCTGGCTTATATGTATGTAAACCACCAGGGACTGAAAACAGTGGTACATTGGGAGTGTTCATTTTTGTGCTTGCCCTTTTTTTTCTTTTTAAGTTCCATTTTCATAAATCCAAATGTGTTGGGATATTAGGCTCTCAACTTCAATTCTCACAACAAATGATTTTTTGAAGTGAATAATTGTGTTAAAAATTGTCTGTCAGATTTGATTAGTCCAATCAAATACCACTACCCACACCCTGGTGACAGGGTTAAACCACTGCTCCCCATCACATTGTTTTGGAGTCAGAGGAAGAGGATGAAGGCACTCAGTAAGGCTGGTCTAATTATTGTGAGCATGTTAAATGTCTTCAGAAGATGAGGTCTGTAATGAAAACTGAGCAGTCACTCTCTTTAGAAAGAATATAATAGCATGTTTTATAGATCCTTTTAGCAATCCTGCCTGTTATTTATTGCAGCTATAAAATGGATGCATAAACCCTACTTTATTTCAGATTCAAGTCTTGCAATTTCTTCCATGCATGCACACAGACCCCATTTGTATGTCTAATCAAGGGAGTAGGATAGCAGGAGCTCACAGAAAAGGATTGAGAAAGAAAGTGCAAGGGAATGGTTTCTGTTTCATTCTTTATCAGAGCTATGAGCTTCCCTGAAAATACACACATTATATATGTGTCTTAAATGAAGATAAAGACAAATCCCAGACCTTCAGAAATAGCTGACATTCCGCTAATGTTGGCTCGGAAACAATTTTAATCCTAATTTCCAGCAAAAAACAGATACTCCAATTCCCATTCAATTCTATCACCTTTATTTACATTTTAGAAATACTATGAATCTTTGCCGTTTAAGGATGGAGACATCACATGGAACACTTAGCAATAATTTTAACACTTTTCCCAGGCTGTTTGTGTTAGTCTCAGAGACAACAAAGCCGTGTTGTGGTCCAGTCTGAAGTCCAGCAACTCAGACTTGAAGTGCGTCATATAAGCTAATTTACAAAGACAAATTCTCAGGCTCATTTCTATGTATCTGTAGGGCAAAAAATGTCAATACAAAAATGCCACTTACAGAAGGTCATTAAAACCTTCCCCCAGGGATGTGGCTGAGCCCTTTCCATGCCTCTGCCATTGCTTTGACCATCTCCTTTATTTTCTGCACTGTCTCTTGAGATGAGGTAGGTCTGAATCTCCTCCCAGTGTAGCCACTGTCTTTGAAGTCCAAGAATGAGTTTACTAAAGAGATTGTGTTACCCACAGCCTTGTTATCCCATTCCTTCTATTTCCACAGGATAACCAAAAGCACTTTTTAGATGATAGAAGAATCTTCGTCTTTTCTGCCATATTTTATAGCTTTCATATGAAGAGCTAGGCAAGCAAAGACCTTTTTTTTCCTATCTTTGCCTGTCACTAACATCAATACTCTGCAGGTTTTTTACCCCATATGAATATTTTTCATGGATCAAGAAACCTATTTACTCTTCTTCCTTCTCATCTCATTTACAATAAAAGTGTCTCCAGAAGAGAAGTGTAATGAAAGAAAAAGTGGGTATAGAAATAGCTTCAGAGTTCAATAATCACATAAAGTCATCTCATCAAATAAAGGGCTTATCGTGGTCCCTGAGCCCTGTCACAAACTGTCTGCACAGAGTAGTCTCAAATATTTGATCCAGAGCTGCCTGAGATCAGCAGAAAGACTTCTTCCACTTATTAAAATGACCTGTGGCCCAAGTGTCACTGTTAGGTTACTCTCATCTTATGCTCTAAATCGGTCTCCTTCCAAAGCTCACTGCAAGGAAAGGCCAGAAAAAAAGGCAGCTGGTTTGTGTGAATGTTCCCTGATTTACAGCACCTTTTCTCCTGAAAGTTTATTTTTCACCTCCATCTCCAACCTCCTGAAAGGAGGGGAGAATTGACAGGAAAGGGTCGCACTTTCCTCTATGGCTCCCATTTCTCTTTTATTACACCCTTGGGTGTAAAATTGTACCCAAGGCATCAAGCAAGATGGTCTTGAATGCAATCGGGGTGCTCATCTGCAGTGAGTGGTGGGACACAGGCACCCAGCTATCCCCTTGAGTTTTTTACCTCTTCTGCCCCACTTATCCCTCTTTTAGCATCCTAAAACTAAGGAGAGCTTTGATGCCAAACCTGCTATACTGATCCCTGCGGCATGGGCGAACTTATTGCTGCAGGCCAGCATCTAACTTTAGAGCTCTGCTCAAAGCTGTGCTCAATTACCTTGCTTATTTGAGGCATAATAGAGAATAAAACTGCTTAATTATAAATAACAGTTAGTAACACTAAGACCTTAGTCGGTTGGGTGTGCAGAGAATGCTGATCTGCAGAAATTAGGATTTCTTCATAATGGGATTGCACTTGGTAGTGCCAAGAGACCAGTTTTCTCACAGTTTATAGAGTGCTGCTTCTTGCAATATATTCTTGTTGCTCTTGCTGTTGGAATCAATATCAGGGAGAAGCAACAGGAATCCTCTTTGTAGATATTTTTAGAGCACTGAATATACTATCAATTCCAATTCTGTCTCTGACAGTTATTTTTAATTATGATTGTTTATGTTATGACTTGAAAGTTATTTTAGTATCCCAGTATTATATTAAGAGTTATATAGAGAAATAAATATAACCTTTTAGATAAAATTTTAAGAAAGGGGCTACTGGATCTCACATGTAACCAGATAAAAACAGACCTCAGGGGAAAACTACTGACATTCAGATCAAAGATTAGGAGGGACTGGATTCTTGAGTGCATTTTTTCTACAATATTTTGTGCTACATAGATCTAGGACCATAGCCAGGGTAACTCATCACAGAAAATTGTTTACTGACAGTTTTCACATTGAGACTCTGTTTCCTTAACCCCAGTTATGATGGTTGAAATTGGCTGAGGTCATTCTCTCCTTGTTTTACTTTTTCCTGTTTCTTGAAGTTGTTCAATAAGGAGGTTCAGAATAAAATGACTGATGTTCTTTTGTTTTGTCAGGTGAAAGGGAAGAGGACATTGGCAGAAAACATTGCAGATAATGGAGGTTTGCGAGAAGCTTTCAGGGTAAGTAGACAAAAAACATCTGAAACACAGTATTATTAAAAAAAAGGCAAGAAAAAAAAAGCTGTGGTTATCTTCATGTTGCTGAATGGCACTTAGTATCTCTTTCTTATCAGGCATACAGGAAATGGATTACAGAAAAGAGGGGAGGAGAAGAAGAGCCTTTACTGCCAGGCCTGGAGTTCACACACAACCAGCTTTTCTTTCTGAGTTATGCCCATGTGAGTAGTAAAAATGGGTTTCGAGTCCCCATCTATTAACCTGCCCAATGTAAAGTGTAGAGATGAGCCTGCTTTGTTTCAACAATCGACATCATCCAAACCCAGACTTTTCAGAGTATAAGCAGAGACTTCTCACAGGACTATTCTTTTCTGTTTTCCTCTTCGTTCTTATCTATCCGTTGTGCCAGAACTGCTGAAATTATTCTTGGTTTTGCACAGTGTTGTTACAGCAGCTTGCCTTCTTCTTGCTACTTCACTCCATTAAAAGGGTCTTTTTGTGCATATAGACTCCTTAGCCTCCTTCAGTTTTCCCAGATTTCAACTTCCCAGATTTCTGGTGCTTGCAATACACAGTAGTTTCTGATTGCTTCCAACACAGACTCCTGTTGAAAATGTACCACCACCATTTGTTACTGTGCATGTTGTTCAAGGAAACTAAGCAGTGGTGAAGAAAGTCTTAGTTTATTTTTTCCCATCTGTGCACTAAATATGCTGTAACACAACTTTGATAAGGGATGTGAGTTTTTCAGAAAAACTCACTCAGAGAAAGAGAGAGGATTGGAAATTATTTATTTGGTTAAACAAGTTGGGACAAACTCCCTACATGGGAAGCAAAAGTTGGGTTATAAAACTTTGTGCACAAGTCGAATAAATGAATCATCCCAAACTGAAGAAACAGGACCAAATGCAACCAGTTCTGGCTAAAAATCATTTCTCTGCTGAGAGTCAGTGTAGCAGCCTATGAGCCTATGGCCATTTCAGTTTGACAGTATTGAGCACAGAAAAGATTTCGCTCTGGTCGTTTATGCTGAATACTTTCACTCTGTGTCAGTTTTTCTCCAAGACATTTTTGAAGCTATAGGGGTCTTAGAGGATCACTGCAGCAATTGCATGTCCAGTGGACCCTCACAGGGGAGGTACATGCACAGTGAGAACAATGGGTGCAAGGTACTCTTGAGCTCAGCCTATTTCCACAGAGCTCAAGACACTCGATGGACTTACTCAAACTGTCAGGGCTGTCTTCAGCCAAAATAAAATTGCACTGAAGTCCTATGAGCTATCTGGCTTAAAGGATTTTGTTCATAGGAATATTCAATAGAGTGGGTTAGGTAAGGTAGGGAAAGCTTAAATGAGATTTTTCATGCAATGGATACAGCATAAGAAGGATTATTCAGTTGTGCAAATATTCTGTCTACCCTGTTTTGTGGTCAGTTACAACTGGGTTAAGTATCTTATCAGAATTAGTGAATTAGGGGCCACTGATGGAAATGTAGAAAATGTGTAATTTCAAAAGAAACTGACATTCCAATGTGGAATAAATATGTCAGGTAATATACCTGCAATTCTAGAGATGATAAACATCATTATGTGTACCTTTTATACAAATTACATAGCTCCGAGAACAAGAAGTATTTTTGGTAATTATTAGGGTGTGAGATGCTGCAGCACGAGCTGAAAAGCAAGCTACCATTATAGAGAACTTCAAAAAAAGAACTAGTAAAGTGAGTGTGACTGGGTGATGAGAAAGAGTAGGTAGAGAAAAACAGTAGGTGGAGAGAGGAGCCATTAGGGGATTTGAAAAACAAGAGAATATACTAACAGAAAACTGCAGGTTAGCAAAGGTGACACAAAGCAGGAATTTCTAGTCTTTCCATTTTACTTTACTTACTAAGTCATCTCAGATAATATGCCTGTTTCTTTTTTTTATTTTTTATTAGGTAAGATGCAACTCTTTCAGACCAGAATCTGCGAGGGAGCAAATATATACTGGAGCTCACAGCCCTCCACAGTTCAGGTAGTGCAAATAATGCATTTCCTTGGTATACATACAGAATCAATCACTGCAGAACACAAGTGCAGAAATTTAGCATTTTAAGAGGGGGTTACGAGCAAACACAAAATTGGACTGTGCTCTTGGTTTAGATTGAAATTGAACTGGTTTTATTAGCTTATCTTTCACTGTTACAAACGCATTTCTGTAAAATTGAGGACCTTGCATCTACCTTCAAAAGCATTTGAACCAGAACACACTCTGATCCCTGTGATGCCCTGTAATCATGGCCTGAGTACATAAAATGCCTCACCTATCACTTTCTTTCCCTAAGCAATTCTAACAGTGAATATTAGGAGGGTCCTTGATTTAATCTACCTGAGTTCATTAAAAGCTTCTAAGTGAGCACCTTGAAATATATTGACAATGCAAAGCAAAACATGCCCTGCAAGCTCAGTTTGAGACCAAACTGCCACTGGCCATCAAGTGATGCTTTGCTTGAAGGAGCTCGTCATAGTCCAGCCATAAGAGAGTAACTGTGTCTTTGCCCAAAAGGCCTCCCACAGGCTCCCCCAACCACAGGCACTCATGAACTCCAAGGAGAGGTTGGATGAGGGAGAAGTTTAAAAGACTATATAAGAATTAGTAAGCCAGGGTTTATTTCTCCGCTTCTTCATAGGTTTTGTGTGACCAAGAATTAGTTGTTTCTGTTGGGATTCATGTCAGTTGCATTTACTTTAATAAGAATGGTATGTTTGCCCTCAGTCAAGTACTACATTATCTCTTTATCTGGAGGAAGGATGTTAACTTCACAATTGAATTCATAGTGGAAGTGCCTCCAATATAGTAATATATATATATATAATCTTTCAGCAAGTAATAGATTTAAATTACTTAGACTCTGCAAATACATTTTTCTATTGATTACCAAGGGAGCTCAAAGTAACCTGTTCAGGGAAAGGTGTCTCTGCTATAATTCAATGGGATGAAATCCGGACAGCCCACTCTGATTTCACAGTTAATGTGTGGCAATATCAAACCATGGGGAGAAAAGTGGCATGCATGCTCACATAAAAATATTTCACTGGAATATTCTGGTTTTATTTGTTTTTAATTGGCAGATTTTCAGTATTAGCATGTGTCTTTGCTATTTTTGAATGCCAATTTCAGACTGAAATCCCTGGCATGGCAGGCAGAACTCTCATCAACTTCAGCAGCAGTTCTGCATGACCAGCTCTTGTTGTTCAGTTCCGGAACATGTATCTGCAATGTTTTTACAGTAAAGCTGTATATCTCATTTGGAGCCTAACCTCTTGTTGTAATCCTCCCTAAAAAATTGACCTTTAGGCATTTTTGTGCCAAATGACTGCAAATTTTCATACTCACAGAAGGTCTAATCAATGTAATAAGAATGTTTTCTACTATGCTGAGCTATGCTGAGAAGTTGATTGTCTGCAATATAGAAAAATGCCTTCTCAGTGCGTAACAAAGACGATGGAAAGGCATACCATTAATAGCTCAGGAGATATTTTTCTGCTCTTAACTCAGGAAACTCTTTGATACCATTGCAAATTTCAGGTTAGTAAATTCCAAGATGCTTAAAAGCATAGGAAAAACATCAAACAACAAAATCTCAATCCAGCAATGGTAAGAATTTCTGACAGCACCAAATAATGCAGACATGGAAGTAGAAGCCATGACTGCATACAAAGAGTGACCCTATGCCTGCAGGTGCCAGTTTGGGATGCAGACACTGTATTTTATGTGAGGCAGGGATGTGCTGCTCTTTCAGCATCACACTGCCTGTGGTGCAAGCAAGAGAGCTTTGGCGCTGGTCAGGGCAGAAGACTCAGAAAATGTATTTCCAGAATACCAGAGGAGCTGAGATGTTCACAGGTAAAAGGCTGAGCTGCCCGATAAGAGGGTCTAACTGCCCCCTCAGGCTGCAAAGTCCCAGGGACCCAGCGTGAGTGTGTGTGTGTGTGTATGTGTGTGTGTGTGTGTGATGGGTGGCCACAGTGTGTTATGAGAACCTGGCTGACTTGAGCCAAAAGAAACCACTGCCAGCACAACCCTAGTGTGTGCTTACATGCTCCTGCCTGCTGGACTGTAGCATCTGGCAGGTGCTGGAAGAAGGATTCCACCATGCAAGGCTTCTGCTGATCCTCCACTTTTGCTGCCAAGGGTCAGATTAGAAAATCATTCTAGAGGACACATTTGTTTTTCATTGAGTTTCTAGCAAAGCAAGATGCTTCTCAAACCACCAAACAAAATAAGACTGTCTTCATATTAACTTTAACTGGCAGTGCTTCTCCTGAATCTTTTGGGTTTGTCTGTGGAAAAATGACATGAAAGCCTGAAAATTCAACCTGATGCGAACACAGCGAAACACTTGCAGACCTGTAGTGTTTAACAGAAGGAACCTGCATGTCCACCACTTTTCTCTTTGCAGAGTTATCGGAGCCATGAGCAACTTTGAAGAGTTCCGTAAAGCTTTCAATTGCCCAAAGAATACAACAATGAACCGTGGGGCAGAATCCTGCCGGCTGTGGTAGATGTCCCTTCCACATCTTCTGTCAAGACGAGTCTACAACATGAACTGCTGAGCTCAAGCCGACTGCTAGAGTTTCAGAATAATGTTCTGAAATCTGGAGAGAAGTTACTTCAAATGCATCTTCCTTATCCATGCTGAAGACCTCCATGGATCGAATCACTCTGTATTTAGAGCCTAGAAACATTCCAAATAGAAGAGGTTTTCTTTAACGATAATAATAAAAAGTAACTCCTTTTATCCATGAAACTACTCTTACTCATCTGCACTTGCATTGCTGTTGATGGATAACTGCCATTATCAATTCTAATTCCTGATTTATAGTTGAGCAAGAGGTAAATGCTAAAATCCAGTTTTAATCTATTGCTCTGCAGGGGTGCTATGCAGAATGCTCCCACACAAAATTTATTCCTTCTGGATGAAGAAATTCATGAGACCTGCTATAAAGCCAGATTCTGATCTGTTGCATGATACAGAATTTTCATAACTTAAACTGTCACAGCTCAGCATGCCATAAACGATGTTGCGTGATGTAAAGACACTAGACTTTATATAAATTCAGTTTAATATGTCAGATTAGTGCCTCAGGTTTTGGAACAGTTTCAAGTTGAGGAAGTACCTCGTGGTATCCATCTGTTATGACTAAAACATAAAGGATACTTGTCAGATTGTGGCCTCTTCTAATTTTAGAACAGCTTATGATAAAAATCAATGTATGATGAAAATCAAAGGCTTGCAGAGGGAATTCCCAGCACCATGATACTCATAAATATTGCAACATTTGCGCTTGTTTACACTGTGGGCAGTTTTTTTTCCTTGTGCTGCAGATAGATCTACCTACCTTTATTTTTAAGCCTGAAATACTAAACTAGTTTTAAGTTATGGATTTTTTAGTGTCTAGGTCTTACAGAGGATTGTAAGTAGTGTATGTCTTTGTCCTCATGTTCTTGATGGAGTAGGATGATTTGTGGTTTTAAGGAAAGAAGAATGTGTGAGAGAAAAACAGATTACCAGCAGCATTTTACTTTTCTGGATTAAAAGACAAATTTAGGAGTAGAGGACTTATAAATACACTAAAGATGCAGACCAGTTGAGCTTTTAATTTGATTTCTAACAATATTCATGCAAACATGTTTTATTGTACAGAAAAAAAGTAACACATAGCTATTACTGGGGGAGATACATACATGAAACAACTCTTTCCTTCCTAACAAACAGACACTTATTTAAGTGACATATATATTTATACCTTGTGCATTAGTTCATTTTTACATGGTGGAATTTCTTTACATTTAATTGCTGAAAATCCATATATGTCTCTATGTGTATTTAATTATATATATATACATACAAAAATATGAATCCTATATGCTTAAATTTTATTTTATCAGTATAAAAATGTTAGCAAGATAAACTTCTTTTTACAAGGATTGGTCGAATATTGTTGGGTAAGGAACTGGTTGGATGGTCACATGCAGAGGGTAGTGATCAATGGCTCAGAGTCCCAGTGGACATCAGTGACAAGTGATGTCCCTCAGAGGTCCAGATTTGGATCAGTGTTGTTTAATATCTTCATTAGTGACATACACAAAGGGATAAAGTGCACCCCCAGCAAGTTTGCAGATGACACCAAACTGAGTATTCTGGTTTCCACACCTGAAGGACAGGATGCCATCCAGAGGGATCTGGACAAGCTTCAGAAGTGTGCTCACAGGAATTTAATGAGGTTTAAGACCAAGTGCAAGGGGCTGCACCTGGGTCAGGGTAACACCTGGTATCAATCCACGATGAACGGATGGAGAACAGCCCTGCCTAGAAGGGCTTTGGGGTGCTGGTGGGTGAGAGGCTGGACATGACCCAGCTGTGCACACTGGCACCCCAGAAAGCCAAATGTGTCCTGGGCTGCATAAAAAGCAGCGTGGCCAGAAGGGCCAGGGAGAGGATTCTGCCCCTCTGCTCTGTTCCCACTTGGAGAACTGTTTCCAGCTTTGGGGTCCCCAGAACAGGAAGAACATCAATCTTTTGAAGCAAGCCCAGAGGAGGCCACCAAGATGATTAGAGGGATGGAGCACCTCTCCTGTGAGGAAAAGCTGAGAGAATTGGGACTGTTCAGCCTGGAAAAGAAAAAGCCTTGAGGTGGCCTAATTTCAGCCTTCCAGTACCTGAAGGGAACCTAAAAGAAAGAGACACACTATTTACAAGAACATGTAATGACAGGAGAAGGGAGAATAGTTTCCAACTGAAAGAGGGTAATTTTGGATTAGATAAGAGAAGGAAATTGTTTGCTGTGAGGGTGGTGAGACACTGAAAAGGGTGGCCCAGAGAAGCTGTGGATGCCCCATCCGTGGAAATGTTCAAGGCCGTGTTGGATGGGGCTCTGAGCAACCTGGTCTAGTGGAAGGTGTCCCTGCCTGTAGCAGCAGGTTGGAATTAGATGACCTTTAAGGCCCTTTACAACCCAAATCATTCTATGATTTTATGGTTGTCCAATAGTCAAGGTGGAGGAAGGTTTACTGAAGCTAAGTAACTGAAGCAAATGGGATTAGTTTCTTATTTTTCTTTAGAAAGAAGAGGGACATAATGGAAACATAATTTGTGGAAAAAGACAGGTTCTCAAACTACCTTCCAGAGCGAAGGAAGCAGGCATTCCTGAACTCAAAGCTCTGTTGCCACTTTTTGGGAACAAAATACTATGGTTTGGAACCAGAACATTCTTTTATCAATTTTCCCTAGAGAAGTCAAAGTTTTCTTAAGAGGAAAAGCATTTTTGCTTCTTTCATGCTAGTTCAGTTCCTGAGTTCCATGGGTTGAACTGCCATTACTAAATATTTTTCCTGGAGATATTTTTCACATAAATTGTAATGGCAGTATTTTCATAGAGCTTTTCTTCAAATAAGAAGATACGGGTCCTTAGCAAAGGAATACTTTTTGCCTGCTAGTGGGAAAGTTCTTAGCAAATTGAGTACTGTAATGACTTAATTTCTGTGCTTATATGAGCATTGACACAACTTGATGTTGAGTGCTTTGGAACAACTACACAAAATTCAGTGTTGACATCCTGGCCACATTAAAGGTAGTACCAATACAGTCCTTGTCCTAAGAAAAATCAGGACATCAACTCAAACATTTATCTAAATTTTCTAATTTACTGGACTATGAAAAGATAGTTTCACACCAATTTTCTAATTTTATCTCTCAAATCAGAGATGCATTTGCAAGAACTCCTCTCTCGTGGTTATTTTCCAGTGGGATAGATTCTGTCATTTTATGGTTTATGGGGTTGTTCCTCTGTACTGGACAGCAATTTCTTCTAAAATGTCTGATGTTTCTTGCCTTAAATGTCACTATCGCTGCTCCTTGCTAGGCTCAGGTCTTTCAAATTTAATACCAAGGATTTTTCAACTGTGGTATGTGTATTCCCAAGGAATTACTACAAACTCTTTTGTCCTTGCTAGGACATTTCCTGTAGAAGGAAGGGAGCAGGTTCTGGGCTGGGAGGATATAGGAAGCTGGAGGGTTTGGGGGCTCTGCACTAGAAGAGAGGAAGAAAGTGTATGACTAGATCCTGTACTCTGATTTTGGCAGTTTAGAGGGCAGCTACACACTGCCAGGAAAGCCAGAAGTCTTTGCTGCTGACTGGGACATTCATCAGTAGTATCCTAGTTTGGAAATTCCTTGCTGTTGACTCAAGTTTTCAGTGCCTTGGGCTTAGGCCTTGCATATGTCCACACAGGACCTTGGCCTGCCTCGCCTGCCTGCTTTTGACCCCAAACCAAACAGCTGATTATGCAATTTACCGTTCACTTTGAAGTAAGCTACTTATGTACCATTTGGAAAGCAAAGCAGAAGGTAATTAAACACGTTCTTAAATCTTTTATCACCAAAGACAGCCAAGACATTAGTGATGGTTTGTGAGGACTCTTCCCATTGTCTCAGTTTTATCAGACTACCTGGCCATGCTTTGTTTTCACGTTGTGCCTCCTGGGTCTGTGCTAGCAATGCCTTGCTGTGTTGCTCTCAGGGTCACTTACTATATCTATGCAAATGGATCCTTCATCATACATATTCTTTTCCTAGAGCTTTTAAATTGTTAGTTTTCTAATTGCCAGTAATACTGTGAAATGTTTCTTCCTGTTGGCTCAGTAATCTTCTCTTTCAGTGACCAGCAGGGGAAGGGTCACCTGTGAACAAAACATTTGTATCTCTATATTTGAAGAGCTTTTTTATTACTGTGTACACAGAAAGAAACAACCTTCTCTCCTGTGCCATATCTGCTTCTTCAGGTCCTAGAAATATGGAAACATTCTAGTTTAGTGTACTCTAATCTAGTCTGTTCCTTCTTTTTCTACATTAACCTTCAAATGCAAAAACACCACTTTATACACTGTGAGTATTTCTGCTGATCATACTGTGGAAGAGTTAGCTTTACTTTTGAGTACCTCTCTGAAAAGGCAGCTGTGCTACACACCTGTGTAAACTGCTTAGGTACATGAATGATTTCCAAGCTGGGTCTGGATACTGAAGGATCAGAAAATTCGGGTGCATTATAAACCTCTACCTAGAGGACTTCACCATGCTTTAGGTTGAAAAGCTATCATGACACTAATTGGTTGAATTATTTATAAAATAATCAGGTAGGTTTGCATATAAGTTTTCAGTGTTATATGCATTGTTATGTCAACTTTTTATTGAGTATTATTCAATTACAGGCTTAGAAGTATATTTCATAACAGTGTTTTATATACATATGTGTATATATCTTTCTCTGCCTCCAGAGAAATGATAAAAGCCTGACAACTCAAGAACCAGAATTATATGGAGTTAAAAGGCCTTTTCTATTTAGGTCTTTTAATCTGGATTTTTTGTTTTCTAGTCAGTCTATTGTACATTTTCATTTTTGTTCTTGCATTGATTGACTGTTTTAAAGACAATTGTGGGAGCCAATAAAAGCTGAAGTGATGAAGAATTTTCCTATGCTCGCAGTATGGCAAAAGCTGCTTGGCTTGGCACTGTCCAGCTCTACAATGTTACTTCTGTAATATATAGTCATCATAAAATGTAATAAAGAGTATAATGATGTGGGCCTGGGTTCTCAATGATGCTGTCACTGCTTGACATTCTAAGAAGGACCTCCTCTCCATTCCTTGCTTTTCAATTGTTTTTAAGCATTCTCTGGAAGTGCTTTTGATAGGATAGCCCTTGTGCCGTGCCTGACTTTGAACTTCAGCTCAGTGCACCATGAGCCTGACTGGGCACTTGTTCAAGGGCTGATTGGGCACAGGGACTCTACCAAGGCCTTATATATTGCCAGCTTGGCTTTTCTGGGCTAAGTACCGACCAAATTTTTTGTGTTCTGTTCACTTTCCTGACACTGCTTGGGTGGCCATAAGCAGTGATACTGGTCCACTTCAAGACAACATAAAGCCTGTGAGCATCAAGGAGCAATTATACCTGGACGGGATAATGGCTGGCAGTGGCCTTGCTGCATGTTTTGAATGATGCTCTGTGGTGACAAAGCCTCTTGAAGCCCACGACTCTGTGCAGGCAACTGTCCACACAGCTCTTGGGTTTGGGGTGGCAGAGAGATTTTGTCTTCAAAAGCCTGCATCAGTTCTGTCACCTACTTTATTGTGCATCCTTACAACATTTCAGTGGGCTAAAACAAGGGTTTCCATGGAGGAAGATGAATGAACAAAGCAGATGTTGGGGGCAGAGTCTGAAACCAGCCTCAGCATGAGGAAAATCTGTTGCTTAACTCTCATGGGTTTACCAGCACCTTGGAAAGATGCTTTAACAAAGTCTATAGATCGCTCTGAGGAATTCTGGGTTTAACTGCTGCAGCAAGAGCCTGCTTCGCTAATCAGACAATTTAATCCCATTTAAATGTAATACATATGAACAAAAAAGAAAAGAAGTTAAAGATACCCGGGGGATTCTCCAGCACAGCGTTGTATTTTATTAAATATAACATCAAAGTTGGAAGTTTCTGAGAATCAAGATAATGTGTTACACTAAATTGTGATCAAAGAAAGAGATATAATGGTATAATTTTAATCATCCATGAGCACCAAAGCTGAAACAGCTTTATGTACTAGGTTAAACACATACACAGATGCATATAGTAACTGTGGTTGGGAACTTGCATATTTTTTAAAATGTCTCTATAAGTTTTATCATATCCATATCTACTGTCCAAACTGGTGAAAAACAACCTGCTTAACAAAGCTTGGGTAAACATTTCAAAAGCAATTTCAAACTTTTTTTATCAGAATTTTTATTTAACATACCAGTACTGCTGTAAGCAATGACCGATTTGGTTGTTTTATATGGGCAATGCATCCTCTTCTGAAATGTGAATAGCAGATATTTCAGTACAGGAATCTGAAAAAAACATGATGTCACATCCCTTCAACACTAGGAAAGTATTTGGGTAAAACCAGGGGAAATAAATTATGTTCTCAAATGCAACAATTAGGGAAACTTGAACATATGCCACAATACGCAATAAGAAGTAAAAATCTCTTGTAGAAAAGGCAGTTGCCAAACTGAGTGAGGGGAATGGTTTACAAACTTGACACATAAATTCTGCTGGGAGGAAAACCTGAGTGCAGGAGACCTGTTTGTCATTGCAACTTCCTGGGGAGTGTGTATGTTACAGTTCAGTCTTTTGGTAGGGCTCACACCACTGTGCCTCCCCAGAGTTCACTCCAATTACTCCTGGGGCTGGAAGGGCTGCTTGCTTTCTCTTGGGCACTCAGGAAGACTGTGTCTGTAGTTCTGCCACTGATTTCTAGTTTTATGCATCTTTTTTGTTCTTTTCACCAAAGCATTCATATCATATGAATCAACTAATCTCCATATCATGGCATTTTAATTGAAAAAAGGGGTGCTTTTATAGGTCTGCACTGTAAAAAACTGCTGTGCTGCTGCATCACAAAAAACACTTGTATGTTTTGTGGAATAGGGCAGCTCTTCATCAGATCACACATATGCTTTCATGTCATTCTGCTAGAATGGGGCATTAGTGGTTTGCACTGGAGAGAAGAGAGCAAAATACAAAGTGAACTCTGAATAGAGTGATAATGAAAAATTAGAAACCCTTTAGTGTTGTAAATCAGTAAAATATTTTAGAAGGGCATTAGTACAAGTACTGCTATTACAGATTATATATATAGACACAGCACAGAAAGTCCATGCTACATGAGTGTATATAAAAATGTCAGAAATATGAATTATTTTTAAACAAATAGAGTCTCAGGGTAAAATTCTGACCTCAGTGAGTTCATGAGTGATTAATGTCTGTGGGGCCAGCATTTTACTCCATCTGGATAAATTCACATAGAGTTTATTGATTTATAACTACTTGGGTCACACATTTTCTTGTACACAGAAAAAAATTTTTAGTCTCTGGTATTTTAAAAATCTGCCCTATCTTCAGTCATTTGCATAGGACTGACTGTTTGCTCTTGTTTAGCAGCTGCTGCATTTTCTTACTTTTAAACATTGTAAGGCTTACTTTATTATTGTTTCAGAATTGCAAAGTAGCTTTTTCAACTTAACTCTTTCAGATAGGGTTCTATTAATCATTAAAATAAACTTGATGTGTCCTCTCGAGCTAAATGTAGGCTAATTTATGACACTGTTTTTGTATGTTTTCAATCTCCATGATGAGACAGGAAAGTTTTGTGTTACTGGAGGTGGTTCCCATGGCAGGAACAGTGCTGCTGGGGTGTGGGGAGACTGAGGAGGAGGAAGGTGATTCACCACAGGCATGCAAGGCTGCCAACCAAGAAGGCAGTATGTGCTTGCCCTGTTCACTTTACACCACATCCAGGACACTAAAATGGTACCACTTAGCAAAACAAAGAAATATTTTGTCCCGACCAAGAAACTGCAGTAAATTTCTTGGGAAAATCAAAAAGGTGGGAAAACACAAACCATTGTGTTGACTAAGGCCAGTAACAAAAGGCCCTGCATCTTACTTTTGCAAACTCCAGCAGTGTTATAGCCATGGGCATCTGCAGAACTGTCTCTGGCTGCAGGTGTGTCTCTCCCTTTGTTTTGAGATGATTCTCAAAAAAAAAAAAATCTCAAAAACCATCTCGGCTGGATGGGCTCAGCAAGGAACAAAACTGCTCACTATGGGGAATGCAGCGCAGAAGGAGGGCTTGGTAGGAAACAGGGCACCCCCTTGCTGCCCAGAGAGGAATCACAGTATCACTTAGGCTGGAAAGAATGATTAACCTAACACTGCCGTCCACCACTAAGCCATGTTTGTAAGTGCTACATCTGCACGTCTTTTAAATGCTTCCAGTGATGGTGACTCAACCACTTCCCTGGCAAGCAGCTTAAGCATCGCTTCCCACTTTAGCAGTGGGTACAAGGCTTCCTCCTCTCTGTCAGGTACAACCCCATTCAGTTAAACCTCCTACTTCCTTATGGAAGGCTGACTGTGAATAAACAAGTGAAATGGGGAAGAGGAAGGGGCTTGGCCCAGAGAGATCTGCTTAAGTAGCTGAGCACACTTGGGTTTGCATGAGCACTGACACAGGCAGTGGCACAAGGGCTGGTGTGCCACCTCCCCAGCTGTCAGGGTTCATGCATTCCCCCTCCCTCCCCGTGTGTGCACATGAAATGCACGTGTGCAGCATTCATGTGTGCAATGCCTGTGTGCAGTGTGTGTACATACAGTGAGCAGTGCATGTGTGTGGCGTGCTCTGCCTACCAGCTTCTTCTCATCCCTTCTTCCTCACAAATCACGGCCAAGAAGGAGCGGGAAGCACGCAAGCATGACCCTTTCCCAAGCCACCCCAGAAAGGCTAATTCCCTGGAAGGCACAGCTTGCAGCAGCAGCATGAAGCAGCACTACCTCATCCCAGCCCCAGACAGTGGAAAGGTGTCAGGTCACTTTAGAGACAATATAAGAGCGTGTTTCCTCCTAGCCTGGGTTAAAGTAAAATGTCATGGGCTGACGTCAGCTTAATAATTATTACTTTAGCTCTTCAATGTATGATAGAAGGGCAAAATATGGAACTTTTCTTTAGTGAACACTTTCATCTTTTCAGCTGGGTTTTCCTTTGTTCTGCCTCAGTTCAGTGACAGGCAGCAGCTCAGACCTGCTAGCACAGTAGTCCTTGAACGAACAACATGTGTTAAGGCAATCACTGTGTCTGTATTCAACATGCTTATTCAGCTTTGTTTTCATAAATCCAGTAATAGACTTTCAGAGGCAATGGAGGGAAAAGAATAATTTGGAAACAAAGCTGTTGAAAAGAATGCAATTCACAGACAATAGAGAAGAGTGGGATTTTGGAGGTCTGTGCAGCTGTTTTATTTCTTTAGAGGATTTTAATCAACCTCATTACACAGGCAAGCAAAGGGATTTTAAAAGTAGTGTAGTGATAATCAGTAAGTAGAGAAAACAAAGGGGCATTTTCCCTTTCTCATATCCCTCACTTTTGTTTTCTCCCTTTCATGTGATTTTACAAGTGAAAGTGTCAGATTACCTAATGTTAATTAAAAAACTATCCATTCTGGGGTTTTGCTAGAGAAGCAATTTGAGTCTTTGTCCACTATATCATTTAATCAAAGATATCCTAAATACCTTCAAGATTGCCATGGCTGCACCAATCTGATTGCCATCAGTGTAATGGCTTTCCCAATGGATTGGAAAAAACTGTAATTGGACATGACCCCATCCTTTCAAGTGGGATTAGCAGCTCTGCTGGAGTCTTCCCCTAAATTTCAGGGTCTGATGTTTTTGTCTTGCTGCTTGTGTACTTACTGCTGCAAAGCAATCCTCCAGTGCCATCTTTTGAGTTGAGCTACACAGGCACAGCCAAGGGAAGGAGTGTGGAGCTGCACAGCTGTGAGAGGCCACTTCTCTCTGTCATTGGGAGGAATTGGTGTCTGGTTAAACCTGAGGCTGACCCTACACCATTGCTTAGAAAAGAGAAGTATGTGTGTGGTGGGAATTTGCTACCTGTCACTCCTAAAGGCATTTAAACGGATTTATCCAGCACCTTGCTCCTACCCAATGATAACAAGCACGATACAAGAGGAGCTGACAATGGCTTTGTTGAGGCACCTTGCCCTGTTGAGTTGGAAGGAGATAATAAGCCTAGTATTTGTTCTGCCTGTTTTGCTAGAAATACATTGCAGAAACACTAGTTAATAACTTGTTCTGTTTTGGTTACCTGGACCAAAGTCTTTGGACCAAAGTCTTCTCATTATAGAAAATATTATGGAGAGACCACTGGGCTATGAATCACATAATTTAGATGTTCAAACTAGATATAGCGGGCTTAGAGCCAGGACTTTGTATGCTTGAAGCAGGTAGATCAGCAAACACAGAAAAGTAAAGAATTCATTATTATGTACAATTCAATGTTGTAACCACACCTCTAGAACATATAAAATGTCTTGCTTTGTCTCATCAAGTCAGGCTAGTGTGTCTAGCTAGAGCTGACTAGCTCCTGGGGCTGCAGTAAATACCTTTGCTGCTTAAAGATAAACTGTCTATAAGCAGTTCCTTATTCTGAGCTTTCCCAGCTTCACTACACCCCCTCCCCAGTGGCATATCAGGACCCTTAAACAGAGCACCAGCAGCATTTCTCCTGCAAATCCCACCTGGAGGCTTGGTGTTTGGCTCCTCTCCTGTCCTCCAGTCCTGCACCATGCATCACCACACCAGCACTGTTGACTCACAGCACTTCCTGCAGAGCATCCACAAGCAGGACCTTTCACCAGGGTGAAAACGTGGCCTCCCTGTGGTGCACCACAGGATTAAAGCGCTTTGAGACACACTCCTGTGAGCAGAGGATCACAGAAACCTTGAGAGGTGTGGGACTTCATGGGCTGCCTTGCTCTCTGCCTGCTTTTATGGGTAAAAAAGTATTTCATGCCTTGTGTCCAGAATCCAGAGCTGACCCTGCACACACTATTTTCACTCTGCTCTGTGTTAGATAGAGAACTCTAGTTCAAAATTTAGCTTTGGCTTTTCTGTCAATAATAATTATTCCTGAACTGGTTTTTTGGCCCTCCCACAGCGTCAAAACTTTTCAGAGCCTAATTTTCAGTGGACTGTTGTTTGCAAAGTTATTTAGGCATCTACATTGCCAAAAGCACAGGAAGCCCCGAAGATGAATGCTTCTTTGGTGGAGCAAGACCTACTTGCATGGAAATCAAAAGCACATCCCTGTACCACATCTGGGTCACAGGCAGAGGGTACAGCAGCACCAAAGCACCTGACTCCTGACCAGCTGACAGGACAGAGGAGTGTAAAAGGCATGTTTCAGCTGGAGAGAGATGATTTCACACAGGAAGATATGGGCTTACAAAATGGCTGATCTGAGTTTGCTGGCTGCTGTGAAAAAAATTCATTTTAGGGTATTTCTAGATCAGTTTGTTGGATTGGTGTTATAACAGGTGACAGCTCAGGAAACAAAGACAGATCAGGTGGAATTGAAGGTGACAGGTCCTTCTCTCCAGGTGATTGAGTGAAATGTCCTTGGTGTCAAGACTACAGAGGGGAAGGCTCCAAATGAAAGAAGAGAAACACTGAATGTCTCCTTATCAAAGTTAAATTTCCCAGGAGTTCAGAGGGCATATGAAGAGTGCCCAAGACTTGCTTGGTTTTGCTGGTGCAGACAATGGATATCACCAACAAATGCAACTATTTAGAAGGAACATTTACTCTTGAATAGAATTGGCTTTGATACAAGTGATTTTTAAAAACGATTTTCAGATAATTATGGCAGGAATTAACTAACTATGATTATGTAGTACAGGAACAGGAAGGGCCCTGCTCCCTCTGTCAAGAAGACAGAGGTATGGTTGTAAGTGTGGTAAAACAGAGAAATGAAACTATGATCGGACTCTTGAATGTTTAAAAGCAAGGATTTAAAAGTTGCTCTCACAAGCAGGACAAAAGGGACAGGTACTATGTGGGATTTGAGTCAAAATATGAAGCAAGAATACAGGAAGAGCTAAAATGACCCCCTCATGAAAGCTCTTTCATTTGCCAGGCAAAGCTTTCAGACCTTGACTGCAGTGACTAGATGCTCATTAAACAGGATGGCATCACTCAAAATACCACATGAAATGAGAAACAGAAAGGTGATTCCCAAGCTAATATGGGAAGAGGTTGTAGGAGCTAAAACAACATGGGTGGTGTAGGAAATCCAGATGCTGACAGCCATGTCAACCCAGCAGAGTATTTCATAGGGGCAATGTACAACAGTGCAAGAGGTGATGTATAAATGGGCAACTTCAAAGCAATGCATCGGTTGTCATTTGACACTGGAAAACAACTGGACACCTGCTGCCTCAGATCCTGCCATGGAAAGAGGAGTGTGCCTGGAGGCAGGGACTACAGGAGGAGCCGGGCTGGCTCTAGGCATATTAACACACCAAGCAGCAGATGTCAATGTGTAACAAGGTGTGGGCTTTGTTTTAGTGGAAAATGAAGTGAAACTAGAATTTTTCCTTATGCATCATTGCAAAAATTTCAAACCCAAAAGAGATAAAACATTTGCCATCAAAGGCAAGAGGAGATGATTTTGGCAAGACAGCTGATATGAATTCTACTCTTAGCTCTACAATGACAACCTCAGGCTGGAGTCTCTTAAAAAAAAAGACAAGAGACCAGTCCTCCTTTGATAGTCACTGTTTTGTCTTCCTGCTATTTTTATACCTGATATATTTAATGAGAAAATGTCACGAATTTCCTGGAGCAAAGACAGTGAATATGTTGAACCCGCTACGAGTTACAGCATAGTTCACATGAAATATGAAGGTTAATGCCTGGTAGCAAACTAGAATCTTTAAAGGAAAGATTGAGAACACACTTTATCTTCTCCTAGGGTTATTATATTTATATGTAGGGAGCATCTTAGTCTCTCATTGTGAAGACTAATGGGACTATAACCCTTACTGTTTTCCAAAATTTTGTTTGTACCAAGATGCTCCTAGGAAGTCCTTAGGGAGCAAGGGTTTGAAGGACACGATGCTTTGTCCAAGTGTATGCTCAACCATCGATTTTTAATTCTTTTTTTTTTTCAGAGCTGTCTTTCATCTTTCCTAATAATGATGTTTCCTACTTGGCAGAAGTGGTAGCACTCCCAATCATCTGAATTCAATTCTGGGCAGCTTAATTAATAAAGTGCTTATCTTATGCCCGATGGGGAAAAACCAACAAAAGTTTTTCAAGAGAAAATAGATATAATGTGCTGACAGAATATTAAAATACAATTGGTAATTAATGTGCATTGGGAATTAAAAATATAGAACAGGAGTCAGAATTTGGGAAAGGATTTGAGTTGCACAGTAACAAAAGAGAACAATAAATTTTCTTTCTCTGATGTGTCTTATAAAATGAATTTTCTATGAGCTGTTTTCTTTGAGGATTTGAAATCTTCCATGGAGGGTTGACATCTGGAAATTGTCCCTTTCCATCTGGTTGCTGCTTACAAGTCTTGAAAGATTTAGATGCATTTGTTTGTTTCCCATGTGAGAATGGCTCCAGTGAGTTCTTCCTTGGAGTTTTTCTTCCTACCAATGGGATGAATTTAACTAATTTACTGTAATATAAGAAAACATAGAGATACCAGAAGAGCAGCTGGAGTTGAAATTAGCAAGGGATGTGAAGGACAACAAGAAAGGCTTTTACAACAGAGTAGAAAAATGAAACTAAAGAAATTATGAGCCTGCAGCTAAGTACAGCTAGAGACTGAGGGACAAAGGATGTGGGAAAGGCAGAGGTAGTCTGTGCCTATTTGCCTTTTATGCTGCAGAAGACTTGCCTTCAGACCTCCCTTGCTCTTGAACCTGGTTGCAGAGTCTGTGAGAGTGCAGCAACACCCAGAGGAGAGGAAGATAGAGTAAGGGAGCACTCAAGCAAGTCGGGCATATGGAATACTCCAGCCACGGAGTTGCAAGCTCATGGGCTCAGCCAGGAGCTTTACTTTAAAATATATGTATAGAGCAATTTAACCCCTTGAGATAGCGTCAAGACAATAAGCCACAGACCTGTTCCCAAGAGCTATTTTTATTGGTAATTTAGGAGAGAAAATAAAGGAACCTGGCAAAAGTTCAAAAGGCCACCACACAAGATAGACAAAATATTCCACCACAATACTGACCCAGCACATACTATTCCAACCTCTCCAGTTTAAGTCAAAATCCAATCTCTCCAGTTCCAAACCACTCAAAGCATCATGAAAGGAATAAAGTAAGGAGAGGGAGCAAGAAGAGAGAAGGAGAAAGAGGGAAAGACAGATTACATAGCTAGTATTGGAACCTTGTCGAAGACCAGCTCTCACATGTCCACATGTCAGGGCCATGACACGTGGGACACCTATTCCTTTGGGTTTATCTGCTTTTGTCCCTGATGTCAAGCCCCCCAGGTGGGGCCCCTGACTCACTGGACACTCTGGGTTTCCAGGCCAGGGTGAGAGGCCGTGTTCTCACTGTCCCTGCCAGTCTGAGCCTGGGTCAGGGGCTCCAGGAGGTGTGTGTTGAAGTTTTCCCAGGCTGCTTGTGACTGACAGCTATTCTGGGGCTTCCTTCCCTGTGTGGGCTCCAAGGGCCTGCCATTAGGAATAGGATGCCACCCCACCTCCATGAAGGTCAACCCATCCCTTCCCTCTCCACACATACACACACCCATACCCATACCCACCCACAAGCTTGTTGTGACACAACAATTACTGATCTGGTGTCTAACAGCATGTACAAGCCAGATGGCCTGGATGGGATGTCTCTAGCAGCACAGAGGAACAGGCCAACATTACCATGTGGCTGCTCTCTAGCAGCTTTGGAAGGGCATGACAAAGTTTTTGAAGCAAGTCTTCTTGGAGGTCCTATCCGGGTGCATGAACACCTAAAAGGTGACTGTAAACAGCCAGCATGGAGTTACCAGCAGCATATTGTGTCTAATGAAACTGATTGTTTTCTGTGACAAGATAGATGACTCACAATGAAGAGAGAGTAACGGATATTGTATATTTTGACATTGGCAAAGCCTGTGGTGTGTGTTTTGATGGTATCCTGAGAGCCAAATTGGTGAGATATGCTTGGCTAAGTGGACAATAAGCAATGAAGTGAATGGATCATTTCCTGGACTATGAATTTTAAAGAATTTTAATCAACAGTACAATGTTGGTGGTCACTAGTGATGGAACAGGACTGTTTATGTCTTTTTAAATTACATGGATAATAGGACAGGGCAGTCTCAGATAATTCACAGCTGACATCAAGTTGTGTTGAGGGAGATCTTACTTGACTGGAGCAATGCATTGATAGGACCCTCATGATGCTCAACACAGGGAAGGGCAAAGTCCTGAACCTGGGAAAGGAGAATCCCTGCAACCATATGGGCCAGGGACTAAATGGTTAACAGGTAGCCTTGCAAAAAAAAAGGAGCTAGTGATCCTGGTGATACAAGTCAAATATCAGTGAGCAGTGTATCCCTGTGGCAAAGACAGACAATCACATCCTACAAAGTTTCAGCAAAATTATAGCCAGCAAGTTCAGGGAAATTACTATACTCATTCATTTGGTATTTGTAGGCTGCATTCAAAGTTCTGCACCAAGTTTTTGGCTCCCTACTACAAGAAAGATAGGAGTCTTCTGAAGCAATTCCAATCACCAAGATGGTCATGGGGCTGGAGCACATAATATAAAGGAAATACTTTGCAAACTGAGGGTTTTTTTCAACTTTGAGAAGATGAGATGAAGGGGAAAGCTTATTGCTCTCCATAACTACCTAATGGGAGGATGTAGAGAAGACAGAGCCAAACTCTGCTCAGAGGGGTGCAGTGGTGAGAGGCAACAGACAGAGTAGGTATAAGGAAAATGGTAAAAAATAAGAAAACAATTCTTCACTGTGAGGGAGGTCAAACAATGGCACAAATGCCCAGGGAGATTGTAGAATCTCTGTCCCAGGAAACACTCAAAGACTGACTGGAGGCAACCTAGGCAACTTGCTCTAGCCGGTCCTGCTTTGTGTAGGAAGTAGACTGGAGATTGTCAGAGTTCTCTTTCAACCTGAAATACTCTGTAAATCTGTGACAGTATTAAACCTATAATACTAACACTGTGTGAAACCAGAGGATGGTGGGTTAGAGGTCACCATAAGAGCAACTGGTTTGGTTAGCCCATTTAGCTATGGGGATGTTGATAACTTCTTAGATGCAAGTGTAGACACAAGAGAACTTTGAGATTTGTCCGACATGGTGAGCCAGTCATGAAAGAGGTTGGGGAAGGAACTGATGCAGGGGCCAAATATAATGACTATGAAGCCACTAAGAGCCTTATGGAAAATCCTGAATAGTTGCATGGCTGTAAATGCTGTGCACATAAAATTACAAGCAATAAATATTAGCACCATTTGGGAAAGATCAGCATTTCATTGCTGGCAACAGTTCCCAGAATGAGCAGGACTAAAGTTCCATATCAAATGCTCCAGAGCTTTGAACGCAGTTCAGCTTGAGACCTAAAGAATATCTTTGAGAAAGGACAGGTGGTTCTTTCATCTGTTCTCTTGTATGAATAGTTTTTCCTGAAAAAATACTAAAGTGAACAACTTTAAAAGATAGCTTATTTAGTGAATCTGATCTTCAGCATTGTCAGTTGAAGAGCAATGATTTTTAAAATGACTTTGATAAGTAGTTTGTGTGACTACTTATTATGAACTGACGGAAGTCAGTGGCTTGCTAACCACGGCTTTAGCTCAGATGTTTGCCTATCCAGTATGACACCCAGTCTATCCTCCATGACCTAAATGTATGGTACTGGTCCTCTTCTTTGGAGGAAGGCTCTAATTAGTATTGCATTTCTCTACAAAGTGTGTTTTGTTTAATTGTAGAATAAAATTAATTAATTCCAGGAATTAATTTTCATGACTGCAAGTAATATTTCAACATATTACTAGTTATTACCTAGAAAATGGCTGGCAGCATCATGTCACAGGCTAGTGCTTCCTAGTTGTGACTTGCAAATTTTTTTTTGAGCAAGGGTGCTAATGCAGTCTGGTCATTACCACATAGCTAATAATTGAAAAGGACATAACTACCTGGCTTCAGGATTTTCATTAGTAAAATTACTATTCTCAGAATTCTGAAAGGGCTGTGTCAAATGGAATCTGAAAATGCTTCTCCACAAACTCATTTTTATCAGCAAGCTCACAATACTGTTTCTATCTCTGCTGACATATATTGATCCTAAGTTTTCACGACAGAGATAATGGCTTTGCTAATGGCACAGTAAGTATCACAATTTACATCAGCTATAAATCATCAAGCATCTCAAGAGCATATAATCTACCATGAATGAGCTGAGTCATAAATTGTGTCCCTGTTACATTTGTGCCAGTCCAGCAAACCTATATCACTTATCTCTCCCCAGCCTCCACATTTCAAAGTGCTACAAGGAAAAAAAAAGACAACAGATAACTCTAGAAATTGATTTCCAGACATGTAACAACAGATCTAAGAAAGGTCAGCTAGTAAACTCCTTCTTGGGCTTGTTGGCAAAATAAAGTAAAATTGACACAAACTGAAAAAAAGGATGACAGCAAATTTATCTGTCTGCCCCCTGGCTTTCAAATACACCTGTGGCCTCATCATTTAGGAGGAAAGAGATGAAGCCCAGAGATAACCACACACATGGACAATGCATTAAAGTGGACTATTGTCCTTCATCATGAGCAGGTGGTTTTGTCTTCAGAAGTCGTGTGGCACTTTCCCAGCCTGCTGTGGAGTAGTTCTTCGTGGGCAGCCAAGGAGTTAATTTAAATGATGTTCTCTCTGCTCCCTGCCAGAAAGATGAGCCTTCCTGGCCAGGGCAGAGGGCAGAGTGACCTGTTGCTACAAGGGACAAAAATGCAGTCTCAATTTTACATAACTGTTTTAAAAAATTTAAGCTGTCATGCTTCAAGACACAAGGACTTGACTGAATGCAGGGAGCAACCCTTGGCCAGTTTTCCACTAATCTCTGCCCTAACTGCCGTGCATTTTATCTGTGTCTGGCATTGACAAATGTAGTGGTTGTAAAAACTTTCTGTAAAAGGAAAAGATTGAGGTAGGGAAGCAAATTAACACGAAGTTTAGCCTTAAGCTGTTCTCTGCTAGATGTTTTCCTGGTATTCTTTCTGCTGGGGCAGTGCTGCCTTGGGGCTCAGGACTCTCTGTGATATGCTCTGTCATGTGGGCTTTTAAATTAGTTGGTATCTGGTCAGAATCTCCATTTTTCTCTCCCATGAGCACTAGCAGTTGTGAACAATGCACTTTTCAGTGTTTCTTTTCAGACTTTCCATATCTGTGTCTAAACTGTTTAGTACGTAGACTATATCACATCAAAGAAGTCACGTTGGGCTCTTTTATATTTTAGCCTGGGGTAAAACAAATCAGTCTGCTGGATGGTTTATCAGGTTTGCAAGCATGAATTACTCTATTTTTGTGGGTTTATATAGGGTTTTGGTGGTGTAGTGGTTTTAGCTAGGCCTCAGATTAGCTGGCTCAGAGAATCTATGTGGATTGGTAGAGACAGCCATCACCTGACTGGGTAACCAAGGAAGTATTTCATACCAGATGACGCAAACTTAAGATATGGGGCAGCAGTGGGTGGTGTTAGTTCAGTTCCATCACGGCTGAACTACAGGAGAACATCTTGCAGCTCTCCTAATGTGCTAGGCCCTGCTTCGGCTGCTGCTTCTTGCATTTTGTTTGAGTTCAGGGAAGTAGAAACATTTTGTTGTTACTCTTTCTGTTTCTTGCTAGGTGTCTTTTAGAGTGCTTATGAATCTAGAGTAATACACTTTGTATTAACTGGGGAGTGGGAGGTTATTTCAAGTTATACATAACTTGTGTAAGTGTGTGTATTATTTTGTAGTTTTCTCTTAATTTTCTCTTTTCTGTATAAATACATGTAGTGAGTGTCAGCATAAACCTCGTTTAGAAGTTTTTTTTTTCCTCTCCCTCTTCTTTTTCTCTTGGCTGGTTGCGGGGGGAGGAACCCTTTTTCTCTGTTCTTGGGCAGTTGGCATTTTGCCAGCTCAACCCAAGACAGATGGAATTAGCAATGCAAGCCAAGTTTTGCTGATCATAGAATCATAGAATGGCTTGGGTTGGAAGGGACCTTAAAGATCACCTAGTTCCAATCCCCCTCCCCAGGGATGCCACCCACTAGATCAGGTTGCCAAGAGCCCCATCCAGCCTGGCCTTGTCAGAAACAGCAACAGAACCAGCCTGACCGCATGAGATGCAAAACCATTTGACATGAATAACAAGAAGTGAGTCTTCAGAACAGTCAGCCCCAGTACTGCCTTTTAACATAACTTCAGTGGCAAGCTGGGTCCATGCAGAATATTTTTAAATGCTGTGATATCATTCCTGGGCAAGGAAAACCCAACGGATCACCCCACCCATGCTGCAGAAAAGTTTTCAGCTAATTGTGGAGGATGCTCATTTCAATTAGCAGGATATATTGTGCAAACAGCTAACACTAACCTTGATATGAACTGAACTAAAATATTTTGAGGGGTAGGTGTTTACAAATAGCAGTTACATCTCCTGATCATCACAAGTATCTCATATTAATTAGAAACATTTTTAATGGAAATTGGTGCTTGTAGTATAGACTGTACATATGCTAAAAATTTGCACATAATAACAATGAGATAAATTAAGTTGTTGAATCATTAAACAATTAGCTAATTTTGTGCAATGTCCTTTGCTGAAACCCAGCAAAGCCACAAGAACTGCAGTTACCCTGTTTTACTTTAAGTCATTGTAAGATCCTTTGCTATTCTGAGCAGAGAAGTGCAAGCTAGTGTATGGAATTTTCTTATTTTATGCAATGCAGAGAGTTAAGCAAAAATATTGTTCTGAAGACAACAGTAAGCACAAACCCTATTAAATTACCTTCACATTGGACCTGTGCAGTCATTTCTCTGGTGTTGAAGACATTTCATAGGAGCTTTTTTTTATTTTACTTTGGCTTAAACTATCCCTGTATAAAGCCTGCTGTCAAGCCCATGTTTCTTGGAAACAGAACAATTACTAGCTAGAATGCCTTCAAATTCACAACTATATCATGACGGAGTTTTCTACCCTGCTGTGTATGCTCCATTAGCAATAACTCATTTTCTTTGTAAGTGAATAATATATGATCTTTAATATTTGAATAGTCTCTCAAACTGTAAAATAAAGTACACTTTGAAATGTTTTACTCTTAAATAATACTATAATTAGTACATGTTTCATTACAAAGTTTCTCAAGAATTTTCTTATTCCTTTTCCTAAGGAGTACTCAATCAAGTTCAGCTATTCTGGGACTGGAACACGAGAATTACTGGGTGATAAGTTTGTGACGCAGTGTGCCTGCAGTGGAATGGGAACATCCTAGCTCTGTAGAAAGCCATAGTAGAACTGGTCTCTCCACAAAATGTTTTTCATCTATGAAGAATTGTACAGAATTTTGTTAATTCTTTTAAAAGTCTAGCATTTGGAAAGAACTAAAGTTCTTTTTTATTTTAAATTTTTCTTCAGCAAGATTGTTTTAAGTGGAGGCTATATTTCAAGAAAATATTTTCATGAAAAAAATGCAAAAAGTTTTTATAATAGCTGTCACCTCTTTTTGTTTCATCTTCAAAGTCAAATATTTTACTTTGGGCCTTTTCTCACAGACTGCTGTGATAAATAATAGATGCTATACTATTTGTTAAATGCTATTTTTGTGTTCTTTCTATTTCAGCAAATCCTACCCTTTTCTAATATTAAGAAATCTCCATGGCTGATATCTAAAAATATTTTTCAGCATAAGAAAAATGATCTTCACTTTCATTTACTTACTTGTTCTTGAAAAAAGTTTATGGGTGCATTTCAGCTGAAAAAAAATTAATACCAGGATTGGGACTCCCTTGATATCACTGCAAAGAGCTGTGGGTGGGAGGAGGGAAGAAAAGAAAGGAATGATTGCTTCTCTATAAATAGAGTATTTTCTGCACATCACTGATTCTGCACAGATGTCTGTCAATGACATAGATGCTACTTCAGAAATTACTTAAACAGCTGCATTCCAGGCAGAGGAGACAATTAACAAATGGATTTGGGCTGCAAAAACATTTAGTTTAGTGACAGATGTTTGGATACAATCTTACTTTTTATTTATGGAATAAATGCTCTTAATCTGATTCCCTCTTATTATTTGCCAGAAGAACATTTGTAGGTGAATGTGTTTATATCACAATCTAAGAGTCAATAATTTATTATTTCAGTAGGAGAAAATAGATCCCTTCGACGTACTATTTGACTAACCACAGACCTTGTCTCTGGGCAAGGGCCAAGAACAATGTTTCATGAGGGAATATACAAAATCTGAGACAGGGGGGTTATTTCCACAGACAGGACAGACCTTCTCAGGGAGTGCTTTTTGAGGAGTATGTTGGTCCATCCCTTATGGGGATCAATACTCAATTTTTGGTGTATCTAAACCCAAAGTAAATTTCTTTCTGGGAATTCACTAGTAAATTAACAAGTCCTAGATTGTTATATAAATATGTTTGCCTGGAAAAGAATTCTTTACATAATAAGAAACTACTGGACATCCTAGGGGAACTTGAGACAAATTCAATATCCAGGATTATGCACAAAGTCAGATTAGGTAACCTACTTGTGCCTCCTAGTCTTAAAATCTATGCACCCTTAACAATTTCCTGGATAACTTTTGGATTCTGATAATGAGTGCCACCATATACTGTTTAAATCAAGTTGTTCAGAAATACTCTGGATAAAGGTTTACATTGCTTAGTAGTTCCCTCTCATTCTATCAGTGACTGAAACAAGCCTAGTGACTGGAATTATATTACTTACTTTTTAAGTTATTTGCCTGAAATATTTTTTCCTTTTTTTCTGACCTGCTTTGCTTAATAATCTCAGTGGTTGTTCCAGATCAGCTGGCATTGACACGGGTGGGGTGAAGGAGACAAGGCAAGGGGAACTGGAAAGGCATTTCAGGGAGTGTGGGGAGTGAGGCAAGTGCAATATGAAGGAACTGGCTGCTGCAATTTGAAGCATGTGGTATGTGTTAGCATGGAGCAAAATACATGCAGGGAGCTAATGGAGCCGGTGTAGTCTCTCAGAGGAGTTAATTTGAGTATGCTGGATGTTTTAACTACCTTTTTTAAAGCCTGAAATAATTTGGTTCTAATTTCTGAGCAGGGACTTGCAGCCCACACAGCAGTAAGTCTTGATAATTATTAATTATATGTTTTTCCTCTGTTGTCTGTGACCTTGTTTGTAAAAGCTGTGTGGTAAAGCTAGAATATTAAGAGGTTTACGGGCTCTGGCATGCCACCTAGCTGGAAAAGAGGAAAATATTTAAAGAGCAAATGGATATAACCTTGAATTTGCACCCTTTCATAAGGCACTGAAATCTGGACTGCAGTTATCCTGTGCACACGACCACTGAAAGAGCAAGTAGGTGATTTTCTAGTTTAGCTACAAATAAAATTCACACACACTCCCATCTTACAGCCTGATCTAAAATAGCAGCAGTCGGCAAAGGCATATGGCAAACTGCCCATGGAGAAATTCTAGCTGGAAAATCTCCCTCAGCTTTATCCTAGCAGAGACCCAGATACCAAGGCTTAGGCTCAAGCATTAGAGTGTATTACAAAAGGAAAGACTCAAGTACCATGGGGAATCCAAATTAAATCTGAAGAGGAGTAGCTTTGGGATGAAGTTTGTGTTCCTACTTCATGTCCATTACCTTGTAAGGAGCTGCACTACCCTCCTACTGCAACCTCACTGTGTTCTTCTCAAAACATGCATGTTAGGCTAATAATTCAGCCTTCTGTAAACATGAACACTTAAGTTGTTTCTTACGTTGCACTTGGAGAAATGCTGCCATCTGATCTTTCTCCAGTTACCTGACTCCCCTCAAAATATATTTTTTTTCCCATTAGAAATAATGAAGCAATTTGACTTGCGATAGGAGAAAAATGTCCTGGAAACCCTGAAAGCATTTTACTTGCCAAAGTTACAAGGAAATAGTACCATTGGACCTGGATCCTGAAGAGATACATATTGCTTTTGACTGCTCTGAAAAACCAATTGGCCTTCAATCCTTGACACATGCAGAAGAAAACACTTCCTTATTAGCTCTGTCTTGGTTTTCTTCCACAGGTCTGGAACATAACGTCATTCTCTGCTTGGTAGCTCATACAGTAAGTGAATTATTGCACTGTTGTTGGGAAGAGGCCCTGAAGAAGTTCAGGCACTAAAAAAACAGTGTCTGCCCACGCTTTACTTTTAGCATTACTGCAAAACACAAGCACAGAATAGCTCAAATTAAGTTAGAAATCTCAAACATTTTTTCTCTTGCCCTTTTGACTAACAATGTAATGTGCTTCTCAGCTCTTTAAATTGCAGAAAGTGGTCTCACTAGAGTAGCAAACTTCTGTGATAAAGATTTATGCACAATTATGACTAGTAAGAAGGGAAAAAGAAAAGCAAATTTGTGAAAGCATAGATGGCTGCTGCAAAAGGTAGATGGGTTGGCAAAGTTAGGAGAACAATAGGACACCCTTTCTTACCTGAGCAATATTTTAAACATGCCACTGCTTGCAGTGTGATGAGTGCTGTAAAGAGGTCACAGCTGGCTCTCAGAGCTGTTTGGAAAAGGGAAGAAATGATGAATTCTGCTGGCATCTTGCTTTCCCTTTGCCATCTCCATATTTGCTTCATCTCTCACTTGTTTCTTTTGTCTTGGGTTGAGCTGGCAACACGCCAACTGCCCAAGAACAGAGAAAAAGGGTTCTTCCCCCCCAACCATCCAAGGGAAAAGGGAAGAAGAAGGAGAGGGAAAAAACCTCCAAACCAGGTTTATGCTGAAACTAACTACATGTATTTATACAGAAAAGAGAAAATTAAAAGAAAACTACAATATAACACACTCTTACACAAGTTTTATATAACTTCCCACTCCCCAACAAGCACAGATTTTACCATTGTGACTACAAATCATTCTAAAAAAAGTCAATTCCCCAAAGACAGACTTAAGCAAAGAGAAGAACTAAGAACAAACATTTTACTTCCCTAAGATAACATGATGGTGAGCCGGTGCTGTGGGCTTGGGCCTCTCCATCCCTCCTGGGACAGCACAGTGTGTCCTGCTGGAGCAACAGCTACGAAGCAACTGCCCAAGCCCCTCCCACACACTGGATTCCACCCCCACCCCCCCGAGACGATGTAGTATGGTATGGAATACAACACCATTGGCTAAAAGAAGCCAGCTATTAGCTAGCCCAGCCCAGCCCAAGTCAGCTGACAATTCTAGGCCCAATCTGAGTTTCAAAGCCTAAATTTAGGCCCACCTGGCTAAACCATAACATTTTTTGGTGAATCCACAGATGTATCCTCTCTGAGATGAAGAACTGCCTTTTTTTGCCTGACTGGGCTCTCTAGCTGCTAGTGAATATGGAAGCAATGTATAACATGACAACAGTGGCTTGGCTTCTCCTGGTGAGAACTAGAAACCGAAAACAGTTATTAGGACCCCTGACATTCAGATTAAGGCCTGCCAAAAATTTCTGTCTGGGAAAGACTTGGAATAGATGCACCTGGGTCATTAATTTTTTTTTCCCCAAATAAAGTAGCTAGCTAATGTGAGAAAACAAAGGTTGAGTAAAAATAGGAAGAGAAGAGACCGTTACTGTGCCCACCTGCTGCCAGTCAACTGTGAGACATCACCACTAGATACAGCTCCTGCAGCTTGTGAGCACATTGAGGGCAAAAGCAGAAGCACAGACAAAAAACCTGACACCAAGCAAAAGCAACAAAGTATTGAAACTAACCTTGGTGTCACCAGTGGTTTGGCCCTCAGTCATCAGGAGAGCAACAATTATTGGTGAAGTCTGTGTGGATGGGCTTTAGAGAGCTGGAAATCTCAGGAAAAGCCATTTTCTGGGCAGAAAAACTATCTGCAACATAAAATCAGGTCTGATTGTGTGTATTTCCAGATCAGTTCCAATGGTGACTGCAGAGATGCAGTTGCTGTACCTTTTACGGTGGTTGATAACACAGATCACCTGGAGCATCAGGTCTGCCCTTCCATTGCTTTATTCTTAGGATCAGTCATCTCTCCTTTCCTTAATACCTGCTCATAAGTCTCAAGTGATTCACATTTTCTTGTCTTCCTCTTAATTTAGTTAGATCATAATTTGGAAGCCCAGGTGTGATTTAGGCAAAAAACCCCCATAGTTCACGCACCCATTACTTCATTTTTACTCCCTGCATCAGATGTTACACTTCCAGTTAAACATTCTTAAAAAATACCTAAGTGCTAGAAAAGTTACCACAGGGTTATGTAAACAAAGCAGTTGGCCTAGAGGAAGATTTATCCTGCTGTAATTTGTTATCAGAGGGATTTTGCTGCATTAAATTGAGCATGCAGTGACAGAACTGTCCACATCAATGAATGAAAATTCCTCAGCGAAGGGAAAACACCATGGAAGAAATGCAACATATAACAATCTCTTTACACAGTGTGCACTTTTGACTGAAGTCACCTGGACTCAGATATAATACTGTGCCCCAGGTTATTACATTTCCACTGCATGTCAGGGATATTACTGATGCTTTAAATACTGAGCTTTTTACAGCAATATTGTACAGAATCACATACCTGTCACTTGACAGTGTAAGAACACCCAGAGTTAATGATAAGATCTTTTCTTAATGTTCTCTTCAGGTCCTAAAACTTTAGTGATTTTTTTTCTGACTAAAATTAATGTGTTTCTTATTTTGTAGTATTAGAGTGCCTATAACTACAGCTGTCCATAGCAGTCATCTGTGGTAGAAGAATAAGGGTTATTCAGCTTTAATGTGTGATTCAGCTGTGAGAAATTGGGTGTCTGTTAACCAAGTTGATGCCAATGAAAATCTACTTTTAAAATAAGCCCTGTACATCAGTGAAGAAAGATGGCAGTGTAGTGAGAACATATTGTCTGGCACAACCAGACCCCATTAGGTCTGGCTATATCCTTCCTATGGTATTATGAGCAAGGCAGCTAATCGCTCAGTGCCTCTGTTCCTCAGCTATATAATAAAGGTGATAATTCTTTGCCAGGCTATTCCTCTCTTCTTGTCTCTTCAAGGCACAGTAGGACCATCTTACAGTGTATTATTTTTATAGCAGTAGTACCTTCAAACATGACATGTAGGCTAAAGCATCTGGGTTTGTTGTTATTACTATAATAAAATAAAATCTATTTTAGATTTAGCAGGGGCTTCAACATAGAATATAGCTGAGTGAGCCATCTATTTAGAATTACTTTTGAATTAATGCACATCAGGTTTTAAATAATTCTTTTTAAATGAACTGTGATGGCATTTTGATAACGAAGGGTAAAATCTTCAAGTTTTACCTTTCTAAGGTTGCTTGCCTGTTTTAGTATGTGGTCCCTGCTGCACTGATTTTGGATATACAAAGCATCAGGGTGCTGTTTTTCCTTTGCCAAAAAGAGAAGTTCCATTTCTAAGCACAGAAAGAAAACATAATGTTCAAATCTATTGCTTTAAATTATGGCAGCATTTATAATCACTGATGTTTATCACCAATCACCTGCCTACTGTAACTGGGATTGTGGAGGGGATTTTTCCTCCACTGGTGGTTTATAAGGGCACATGGTGGGTGAAGGAGAGCTGTTCTGCAGTGTTAAAACATCCAAACAGAAAGTAAGGCAGAAAACACAGAGACATAAAAGCATAAACTTGAGGTAACCAAGGGGGAGCAGCACTGCAGCCTGTCCCACTGCAGCAGCTGCAGGCAGTGAGTGGTGAGAGGCACTGGCAGGAACATGCAGGGAGGTGCAATGGCCCTGAGTGGGAAGCTGCCATCACCACAGCACAAGGGACTGTGCAGGACAGAGAACTCATGAAAACACTTTGACCTGCTTATATTAGACAGGTAACATGTTTTGGAAGTGCCACATTGCCTGCAATCTTTCAGAGCCTTTTGGACATATTCACAACCAGCTCTACTGTGTGTTTCCCCTGGCTGCTTTTCCTCTACACTTTCCTACTCCATTGCTAAACTGGATATGCTGACAGGGATTTGTGCCACAGGAGAGGGTAGCCAATTGTATTTTCTGTTAGCTCATGGTATTAAAATCCTCTATAGTCTGGGCTTCTCTGGGTCAGGCAGACTCACAGCACATCTTGCCAAAAATAGTGGAGGAGACCGGAGAGGCTTTCACACCCAGAGGGATCCTGGAGACATACGTGGGCACAGACAGGGCCTATGTAGTTCTTTCAGACAGAGGGATGGGCAGGATGGATATTCAATTCCCAATTTTATTAATTAGCTTTTATTAAGCCAGAAATGTTTTTTAGCTTTGTAGATATTTTTACTTCACCCTGGCTGTTTGTGTATTAACTTGGAAGGTTCAATAAATTCCAGTCTATGCTTGTAAGGTTTGAATCACCATGCTGTCCTGCACCTTAACCTTTTATCTTGCAGCTACAAAATGAAGACCTTTCTGTTCTCCTCAGGACCACAAGCGTATTATTTTAGGCAGCATATTGTTTCTTTTCCTTTCTTCCTCCTGCAGTTTTATTTTGTAAAAGACAAGATGCCTTTGCTGTGAGCCACAGGGAAGCACATTTTCTTCATAGATGCAGTTTTAACCTGCGTGATCCAAGCCACAAATGCCATGTTTTCTATAATCACAGGGAAGTGGCTGCAACAAATGATCAATACCAAGGGTTGAACCATTTCCCTCATTTGTGAATTTTCAATAAAAGGCCTGGTTTTAATGATTTGTCTCTCGTTCTAAAATAATCAATCAGAGAAGAGACTGTAAATTAGTCACAGCAGATTCACCAAGAAGGTATGGATGCTAATGCCTGGAAATTTTACAGACAAGGAGAGGGGAGTCCAAGAGCTTTCAGGAGCATCAAGTGAACAGCCTTGGCAGAGTACTGCCAGGAGCTGGCCACTGGGGAAATGCCAGTCAGATGAGTTTTAAATTCTGCCTGCGGGGCAGTCTGGATGGGGCAGTGGCATGGCCTTGCCACATGTCCAGTGACAGAGAACCTGCAAGTGTTTTCTGGTAAAGAATAGAGCAGAGAACAGTATCCCTGCTTTCCTGGTACTTGCTTTGGGGCTTAATTAGTGTGTTGCCATCAGACTAACTTTTGCATCTGTTACTCTGGATGTGTTTGTTGCGTGGGGTTTGATATGCCTGGTACATTGGGCAAAGCCTGTCCCAGAGCCTTACCATGGGGTCTGCACTCTCTTAAAGGAGCATTCTGGCTTTCCCTTGAAAATTCATGATCCAGCAGAATATCTAAAACATGTTTCTCTGCCTCCTCTTATTTTAAATGAAAGCAGCAGTGTGCCACTGCACTTTACCATAAACACAAAAGTGTCCATTTGGTTTAGCTCTAAAAATGCCTGACAGATCAGTACTTACGATGGGCTCTGGTGGGAAGTCATCTTCTGCCTAATTGTCCAGCAGGGTTAGCCTCTCTTCAGGCCCCCTCAAGCCTGATAGAAATACCCAGGAATAGTGCAAATCTTTATGCGCGTGTGTTGGGGAAAATTTGAACTTAGAAGCATAAGTGCACAACCCAGGCCATGCAAGGGAAAACGGGGCCCCTGTATTTTAGAACTGTTGCAAGAACAGTAAACAATAGAAAGAATGTGGCAGCCATTAGAAGGAACAGGTAAACACATTGATAGAGAGGGCAGAGCTTTGAGAAGAGCACCAATCCATGGGCATGGAGTTGCATGCACACCCCAGCCATTGACCAATAATACTCCTGTACTACTGTTAAGTGTGTGTGTAATGTAAACAATAAACTGGAGCAGTTTGATGATACTTCTGTGAAGACAATGTCCTGACTCTGGCGTCATAACCTGGATGAGCTCAAAAACTGACATAAGCTTTTCTTTCACTTCACGTGTGACTTTTCACCAAAAGGGTAGCTTCCCTCTTTGGGTCTAGCTCTTTCTCACCATATAGTAGTTTTAAGGTTCATGACAGTTCTTGGGCTTGGAAGCCCCCAGGAGTTGTATTTTGGGGGTTTGTGATATCCTATGTGGCATGAAGCAGCCCTGGGCAGGCTGCTGGTACCATGTTGCACAGCATCAGCTGAGAGTGGGCACTTGGAACTGGTGGGGACTGCAAGGGTTGTGTAGCAGCAGTGAGGTTCTTGGTGAAAAAACTTTCCATACTGATAGGGATTGTCATTTCTGAGCAAGTTTCCTTTAAGCACCTCTTTAGCATTCCCCCAGGTTTTAAAAGGTTTTAAGGTTATTCACATGACCAAGATCAAGCTGCTGGTACCCTGTCTTTGCTGAATATAGCTGTGCAGTCCTGCAGATAAATACCTGACTCCTCCAGCCGGGTAGGTTATCCCTCCATGTCTAATCTGTCACAAAAGATTTGTGTTTGAAAGCAAAATAACAGTTTTCTTATTTTATTTTTTATTACTGTAAATCTGTCAAAGGAAAGCAGCTGGAGGAGAGCTCTACACCCAGAGGGAAAAGAAGAAAAAATATTGTTTTGATGGGAAACTCAGCTAAATCGTTTAAATTAAGAATTACTGACACTGTGGCTGCTGGAGGTGCAAATAGAACACCTAACTGCTTGAAAGAAGAGTCTGGGAAAAGTCAGAGAAGATGAGCAAAAGAGAAGTTGTGCATAACACTGCCTCTTCTCTCCCACTTGCTAACCTAGGATTTTCCTCATCAAAATACCATGGGCCATTGTATGGTGAGGAAATGGTCCATTTACTGTTGAACCTTAGGGCTAGTCTGAAGAAACTGTGAACAGACTATATCAGGGAAGGAAGTCAAGGCTTAAGTTTCAGATTTTGTCATCCAGTGCTTCTGTGTGTGGCCTCACAGCTATGAAAACTCAACCTCATCCAACATCAGTGAGCAAGAACTGCCTCCCTTGTCCAAGGACACAAGGAAGGCTCTGCACTGGACTATGTCTGTGTCAGGCTGCAGAGGTATCCTGAACCAAAGCATTAGCCAGACCTGCTGTCTTTCCTGACATCAGATACAAAGAGGTCTGTCCATACACCTTTTAACTCACAAGATGAAATCACGTGATGATGTGAAGTACCACCAAGATTAATTTAGTGATGAGCATTGTCTTGGTTTGAGGAGAAAAAACCAAAAATGTTTACTCACAAGCGGGGGAGGGGGCCTCCTCCACAATAATCACGCCACTCTTTATCAAATTTAGAAGANCTATGTCTGTGTCAGGCTGCAGAGGTATCCTGAACCAAAGCATTAGCCAGACCTGCTGTCTTTCCTGACATCAGATACAAAGAGGTCTGTCCATACACCTTTTAACTCACAAGATGAAATCACGTGATGATGTGAAGTACCACCAAGATTAATTTAGTGATGAGCATGAAAGCGAAAGCACTGAACATCTCACAGCAATGTTCACAGTAGAGGCAGATCAAAGTCAGGACCACGGTGTGTCTCCCCACAGGTGCAGGAAATGGTCAGGCTCTGTGACTGTTGGCTGGACAGGGAGGTGGGAAAGCCATAGACCTGATGGTAAGGGGGTGCTGAGACAACTGAGCTGCTGAGGTAGGTACCTTTAATTCACACCAGGGGCTTCACCAGCTGCCTTGAGGTACATGTGGATCTCTAATTTCCAAGCTGCTCCAACAGGTCTCTCCTGCAGGACCCTACTCAGGGCTGCTTCATGCAATGGTCAAAACACTTGGGTGCCTACTGTGTCAGGGATCAGTTTAGTTTTGTCTCTGGATTATAGTGAACAAGACAAAAGCAAAACAGGAAACTGGTAAATGACATTAGCCAGATGTTTTCAGAAATTACTCTCCAGCCTCAGATAAAGGGGGTGGGTAAAGGGGTGCCCCCAAGCTGCATCTGCCTTGTGCAGTGGGGCAGGGTAGCTTTGGGACAGGGTGGTGCACTCACACACAACCACTGTTTTTGCTGCTGCCAGGAGAAGCAGCTGTGCCAGGGAAGCAGGAGAGGCCTTGCTGCAGCAACAGGAGCTGCCCCACAGAAATGGGAGACATGAGCTTAGCTCTCCTCACCGCATTGCTAGGTAATGCAAAGGCTGGAGTGAGTTCCTTCTATTCCCCAAGCAATTTCTTTCTAGTAACAGATGTTACATCAATTCAAGACTTTTACTCCTGTTGAGAGCTGCTTTACTGCATAAGCAGTCTCCTGGAAGACCACCAAACCATTTCTAAAGAAAGACATGAAAGTCTGGACAAATTGGTGAAGACAGTGATATAAAATGATGCTGCACTTCACTGCAGAAGGTCCTTCCCTCCTCTACAACTACCTGAAAGGTTGTTGTAGCCAGGTGGAGGTTGGCCTTTTCTCTCAGTCAACCAGCAGTAGAACAAGAGGGCATGGGCTTAAGCTCTGCCAGGGGAGGTTTAGATTGGCTATCAGAAAGAAATTCTTAAGAGAGAGAGTGGTCAAACATTGGAATTGGCTGCCCAGAGAGGTGGTGGATTCACCATCCCTGGAGGTTTTTACAATGAGACTGGATGTGGCACTGAGTGCCATGATCAAGTAATCACAGTGGTGTTGGATCAAGGGTTGGACCTGATGATCTCAGAGGTGTTTTCCAACCCAGCTGATTCTGTGATTCCTGAGCAAAGACCAATGTACTGAGCTATAAGGGGACCCAACTGCTGCACTTTCCATCAAAGTTAAATTCACAATTTGGAGTTGGACATTCACCTTCCCCAAGTAATTAAATAAAGACCTCAGCAAGGGCTTCAGCAGAGACCGCACCCTACCTGGAAATATAAAAGGGTGGATGTAAAATCCTTATGTGTGAAAAGGCAATATTGATCGCAGACTGGATGTGAGGGAGCACACAGGCAGTATGACTAAACAAGTGTGTATGTGCCTCACTATTTATGATAATTAAAGTTTGAAGGTCAAAGTGGGTCTTGGATGCAATTTGTTGCATAGATCTCAAAGCTCTTTTTATAAACAGTATTTATATGTTACAGAAAACTTCCCCTCAGCTGTGCACATGCCACCTTGTTGATAGCAGGGGCTCTTCACGTGTATCCTCCTGACCATGACCCGTCTCTGAATGCCTGTCCCAAGCATGCCAGCTATGTTGAACCAGGAAATGTGAGATTATTATAACACCCCAAAAGAGTGTGCACTAATTACTCAAAAGCAATAGACTATTTTTATGACCAGAACACAAGACATTAAACATTTTTATGACAGCTTCACATTTCTTCAAAGTCATTATTGCCCTGTAGTACGAAATCACTTAGATTTCAGTTTCGTTTTTTTTTCCCCTTCTCTAAATATACCTTATCCAGTGCAGTACCTCCAAGGCACACATTTCAATTTTATTAGCTGGGCAGTGTGAGTCATGCTATTAATCGGTAGCAGTAGCAACACATCACCAGACTGTCCTTTGCTGCACAGTCTATATTTAGAAAGGGAATGAGACTGCTGCTGGGTTATGTAATGATGCAGCTATTTATAGATCTCCATTATACCTAGAGAGCACCATCTCAACTGAGAGCAGCCAGGCTGACAGAGGTGTGATTATAGCTTTGGCATGTTCCCTACCTTTCCCTCAGACACATTTGCAATTTTGTTTACCTGTCATTATTTCTGTTTACTTCACCTGTGGTAAAAGTACATGTGAAAACCTGTGTTCAGGCAAAAAAAAATTTCTAACATTTTAGAACCTGTTATTACTTGTGGAAAGGTAAAAGAGACAGCCACAATACAAAAAACACCCAAAACTATATTTTCATTTACCTTCCTTTTTTGTTGCATGAACCTAGCCAAATAGCGCTGACTTAAAAATATACCCATTTTACTTGCAGCACTGCATTAAAATGATCAGATTCTGAGGTTTTACCACGTTTTTTCCCTTTTTTTTCTGTACTGATTTTTGGTGGCTACCAGTAGAAAAAGCAATGAAAACAGATGACTTATTGTTGGGCCTGAGCAAACGTAAGGATGGGGGAGGCAAGCATTTGTGTTGGAGGCAGAAATATGGTTTCTACTGTATCTATCATGTCTCACAACAAAATACTGGTTCAGTCCTGCACAGCAATTGGTTCAGATGAAATAGATTTTCAGACAAGTAGTTCCAAACCAGGTATTAACAGTTTAAGGTGAGCTTACATATAAAAGGCTCAGGGCAGAGTCTTCATGCTCACACACCTGAGGCATTTCAGACCTTGGGTGTTCACTTGTAAATTGTCTAGAACTCTAATTTTACTTGTAGAATAGTAAACAGACCAGAATCCTGCCCTGGCCTCTTAGTGCCCAAGCATTCCAAATAGAAGGCTCAGCCCTGGCTGGAACTGCTGGATCAATGCAGTCAGCTCACACTGAGGCACAGAGTCATCTTACAGCAGTGCATAAGGCTTTGCAGCTGGTAGAAAACTGGGAATGTCTGGTGCAACAGAGGGTTGTACTGACATCCAGAGGGATCTCAAAAGGTAAGGGAAATGGCTTGTCAGAAACGTGGTGAAGTTTAACTAGAGGAAGTATAAAGTCCTGCCTCTGGGAAGGACCAATCCCAGGCACCAGTATATGCCACGGGCCATCTGGCTCAGAAGCATCTTTGCAGAGAAGGATGAGGGGGTCCTGGTGGACACCAGGTTTGTCAGGAGCCAGCAATGTGCCCCTCTGCAAAAAATGCCAACAGCACTACAGGCTGCATTAGGCAGAGTGCCACCTGCAAATCCAGGAAAGTGACTTAGCCCTGGTGAAAAACGTCTGGACTGATGGGGGTTGAACTTGACCATCCCTAGAAATGCCCTCCCACCTCAGTCTGTCTGAAGGCCTGGGAAGGGTGTTCCTCATCTGCAGAATTGCTGCCTTGATCTTTAAGCTCCGTTCCAACACAAGGCTTTCTATGATTCTATACCTGTCCAAAGGACAGTGTTAGCCTGGAGCAGTGAGTGCCAGGCCCTGCTTGCTGGAGGAATCCATGTCATCAGAGTGGATCCTCTATAGATTCTCTATGCAGTGAACAGATGGGGTGAGGTATGTTAGAATGGATCTGTGGGATTTAAAGTGTCAAGAGCAGAGCTACCAAAGGTAGTTTGATTTTCAGTTTCTGTCAAATGTCTGTCTCCAAAAGGGATGCAATATGTATTCTGGAGTTGTGCAGCCCCTCTATCAGTAAAGCAGGCAGATGTTTGTCCTGCTGTGGAATAATTCAGCAGTTAAAGGTCTCCATCAGGCTGTGGCAGATTTGGATCTGTGCCTCATTCTGCTCCCAGGAATTTATAGCCTTGAGGAGCAAGTGAGAGCTGCTCAGAGGCCTGCTGGTTGAAGCCCAGTTGCACACAAATACTCAGGAGAGACCAGTGACAAGCTGTTGTAGTGGCTGAAAGTAATCAGTTTCTAGATGGTGAAGTCAAATGTGTTTTCTTCCAGCTCCCTGATTTTCCATACATTTGTTTCTCCCCCAGCCCATGGAGGTCCATGCACCAGAGTGGAACACAGGGAACCCCAGAGCAGTAAGTCCAGGTGTGCTTGTGCTGTTGAATGTAACAGTGCTTGTCAGGGTATAAAGTCCAGCTGCTGCTGTTTAGCTGCTGTGTGTGGGCTGGGTTATGCAGTGCCAGGAGTTGTGACAAGGCAAGGTGCAAATATACCGAGGTCTGTGTCTGGCAGCAAGTATGCAATGTCTAGTAAGACAAGAACTTTTCTCTGTCTCCTTTTCTCTTTTTTGTTCTTCCCTTTCTTTTCTTACTTCCTCCTCTTGTCTCATCAGGGTGTTAAATGTGTCTCTTTTAACTGTATTCAGATACCCAATGTTCAGAGCTGGTAAAAGTAGCTCTTGTAAACTCTGTCAAAGTTACTTGAAATTAGCTCCTGATTCAACAGTTTTCAGACATACAGACACAGGTACACGCAGTGCAATCACATAAAGATCAAGAAACCAGGATTAAAAATATTTCCTCATAATATCAAAATAGTTTATCTCTAGCTGTAGTACTATTACCTAGTACTATACTACTATGATCTACTACCTATGCCTAGGGGTTGTTTTTTTCTAGATTTGCAACAGTCCATGTCATCACATTGTGTCATCACAAGCCACTATTTAAGGCAAGCACAATATCTCCAGCTTATATCATCAGATACTATTTAAAGTGCTTAAAATACTAACTATTGGACTATTGCCTCGTCATTGCAATTATAAGCAGCTTCCTTCTGCAAATTGAGATAGGTAATGACACAAAAACTAATGAAATGGCATACATTTTGTTCATGGCTGGGGTTGCATTTCTCTCAGGTCCCAGGATTTGTTAAATTCTCTCCTCCCTTTTTGCTTGTATCTGCAATGCATGCATAAGCATCACAAGAGAATTACAATATAAAGAGGGGCACTGTCAATCTGATGGCCATTAAAATATGGTCACTGACCAAACCCTTAATATACTGAGTAACTGCTGTTGGCTTTAAACACACTTTGGAGAGGATTAACTGCAAAACATGTTAAACCAAGTGCATATCTCTTATCCTTAGCTGACACAAATGGGATGTAAGTTTTGCATACAGAAGAAAGGAGAAGGATTTTGACAGCTGAAGATGCTTATCTTTCCTTACTACAGGGAAGGCTGGACAAGATGCTGCCTGCCACCTTTCAAGGCTGACATTATCTACACATCAGCGAAGGTGCTGAATGTCAGTCTGTGATAACTGGGGAGCACTTGCTTCCATATGCAGAGTAGCTTGACACCACACAACAGCAGCAGATAATGATTTTTGAAGTGGGGAAGAGGAAGGAAGGCACAAAGCATGCATTCAGAATACACATCATACTCACAAATTATTTTGATGACTGTTTATTAAAACATGCAATTATATTACAAATGCCTATGTTAGCTAGAAATCATTATCCATCATAACTTATTAATCCATTGATATTTAACTTACTCTAAGTCTCTTGTTAGTACATGAAGTTTGATTTACTGTGGCAGGTATTGAATAGTAAAAAAATACCTTTTCTCCTGCAATGACAATAGGTCAAAATGCTGTGGAAGACAAGAACTGTTGCTTAAGTGTAACAGCTTTTTAATGTCCTGGAAGCAATTCAGGCTGACCTTTTATGACTGGAGGTGGCACAAGCCCTGGCTGTCGAGCCACTAGGGAGGGGATGGGTGCCATTTTGTCAACATTTGATGCTTCTTTGAGGTCCAGAACACCACTGTTTGGAGAAGAAGCTTTTCCAGATCCTATAGAGAGGTTCTCAGAATATAATAATTTACCCTGTCAGGATGTTATTGTGGTGCATTGCTCTGTGGGCCCTGTTTGCATATAGTGCTGTGTCTTAACAGTTGCGTCCTCCCGTGGTATAGGGCACTGCTCATGCTTCTTGGTTGGGGAATCCCTTCACTAGCAAATAATGCTTCTTCCCTGTCCTGGTAGTCTCTTCAAGCAAGGATCTTATGCAGAAAAGAGTTCTCAGTTTTACTTCCTCACTGTGTAACTATGAATTTCAAACTCAAGAGAACAGGCTTCAGTGATGCCAGATAAGGAGTAACTTCCAAAACTTCTTTTTCTGCTACATCATAATGAAACTAATGATACAAATGACACAGGGTACCACAGAATCACAGAATCAACTAGGTTGAAAAATACCTCTGAGGTCATCAAGTCCAACCTTTGACCCAACACCACCTTGCCTACTAGACCATGGCACTAAGTGCTACATCCAGTCTTTTCTTAAATACCTCCAGGGACAGTGACTCTACCACCTCCCTGGACAGGACATTCCAATGCCCAATCACCCTTTTGTAAAGGACTTCTTCCTGATGTCTAACCTAACCTTACCAGCTCCCTGCATTGTGGAGTTACAGAAGCAAAAGGCAAAAAACAAGCTTCTACTCTTCATGAGAGCAGGGCTTGACTTGTGGGGCAGGCAGGGATGAATGGGGCCACGCACAAGGGGTGGCAATGAGGTCTCATTGCTTTACTAAGCAGACCGCTTGGCAGACCTGCTTTTCTTTAATCACTGTTCAGTGTATTCTCACTGAAATGTCTACAGATGATCCTTCAAATGTATAAACAATTTTTTTTTTGTTTAATAGACACATAGCTAGTAAAATAGTGATTGCTCATTCTTGCTTAAGTGCTGGCAGGAGTTTGAGAAGTTAGAAATAGCTGATATAAAGGGTTTGAAGTCAGGATCCTTTGAGATTTTAAAAGAGTTCACTGAGTTTTTAAATAGTTTTAGTATGCTGTCTCTCCCTGCCCTTAATTAGTGGGCTTTGTATCTTAGGATCCTGTTGTGCATGAAGTTGTGCCTTACCTAAAGGAGAATAAAACTGCCCTTTAGCAGATATATCACTTTTCAAAGCAAATTGGTTTCACTATATTTGGAAGCCCATATGTGCTGAAAAAATGCTTTGACTGAAAACAGTTACTCAAAGCCCATAAAATAAACGTACAGTAAATGTTCATGAGCTCAAACCAGGGAGCTGTTTGGTTGAACTGCAGGAGACATAACACAACTGCAGAGCATTGTTTTATCTTTTCCTTTACATTCTGCTTATCATTATGTAAAGCAGATTTTATCTAATGGTAGAAACAAGTTTTCTGGCTATATTCCTTCTGAGGTATTTAAAAAACTGATACAATATAAATTAAGAAAATTCTCAGGCTTTCCTCAGCTTTTCAGCTATCTGATTTTAAAGACTCCTGTTATACTGTATTGCTGATTGGCAAATTGTATGTCCTTGTGTGGCACTCACTTTGGGGCACTCCTTGCATGCATACGTATGCCTCACATTTTTTGTGAATCTTAGGAGACCAAGGAGAGCACAAGGACAACCCTGGGCTACTGAGCTTCAGAGAACTACCAGAGAGCTGGACCCTGGTACCACTGATGAGCTCTTGGATCCCTCAATGTGAAAGCATTTCCCAGAGCTGTAGCTGTGTGGGTGTCTGTTCTTAATGTCCCAGGGAGTAGAAGACAGGCAAGGGCTGAGTTACCCTGGGAGTAGAAGAGCTCCCTGAGAGCCTTGCCTTAATTGTCATGCATTGTGCATCACAGCCTGGAGAGAAGCTGCCCTCCTCTCTCAGATACAGAGGGAAACAGAGAGCCTTTTATTTGGGAGACAGAGGGAAATGAGGGAATGTGACTTCTCAAGGGAAATTTCTTAACTATAAAATCTTTACAAGGCAGATCAGGACTGCTCCTTTGCTGAGACAAGGAGATGGCTTGGGAGCCACACCATATGATGATACGGCAACATTCCATCTTTAGCCCACATTTCGTCCCGCCTTCAGAAGCATTCTAGTTCTTCTGTACACTGTTCATTGACTGAGAGAGGCAAACACAACATCTAGTTCCCTGGCTTTTGGCATAATTTATTGCTGATACCAGGCAAAACTCAGCCACTCATGCTCTGCCCTTGCATGTCCCTATCCCTCTGAATTATTGCCTCAGATGCTGAGACAAGCTCTCCTCCCTTGAAGTTCAAACAGGACTTTCTTACCAGCAAGCCACAGCTGAAGCTGTTTGGCTTTCCTTTCTCAGTTCATCTGGAGCTGGTTAGGGACAAATATGGGTGAGCTGACAGCTCTGAGTAGCTCCTGGAAGAAGGAAAGCGGAACAAGCTGCAGGGGAGCAGTAATATTTTGTCTTTGCAGGGCTGCAGTAGGCAGAGTAAGTAAGAATACTGCCCTAGAGGGGTGAGTTGTAGCTGGGGAGGTTTAGCTGTCACAACCATCTGCCTTGCCTCTCTCCTGGAAGCTGCCTCTCCAGATGAATGATTCATGAACCACCTCAATTTACAGTTTGGCATAGTCACAGGAATTAAAATTAATGTGCACTGGCTTTGATACATTAAGCTGTAAGTGTAGCATTGCAGGGACAGAAACACATCCCAGTCAGGGAGTGCCTGATATAAACAGGGATATTGCCTCTGCAAGGATTGTAAGGTGGGTCCTGAGAAGAAGAAATCCATCAGCTTTTAGTATCATCCATGCCAAATATGCACCTATAACTTTACCACCCCCAAACTGTTTTTCCTGTGCCGAAGTATGAGAAAAACAATGCTGTGACCTACTCTCAAGACAGTGTCCATAACCTCTTAAAAACTCTCAGTTCAGGGGACCTTTCTCTAAGATTGAGTATTAACCCCACTTTTGAGCCCAAAACAAAAAAGGAATAAAACTGCTCATCTGTATCCATATGTTGCTTTTGTTCACTTTTTAAGAATATCCATCCATCTCTTCAAATACAATGTTTTCTCAAAAAAAAAAAAGGGATTGTGGGAAATACTGTTAGATTATTTGATTCAAGACTGGTTTCCTCAGTAAGATTCGAATATTTTTTCTGTTTCTTTCTGAAATGTTTGAAGATCCTGAGTTGCAAATGCATCCAAATATAACATCTCTAACAGTTAGCTTGCACTAACTCAGCCTGCTTTTTATCTCTGGTTTCAAACAAAACAGTACCATGGCTTGTAGTCATGCTTACTGTGAGGAATGATCAACTATCCTCATCACTTCTATGTTATCTGAGATGATCTTGAGATAAATTTTGGCTTTTACTGGCCTAGACCTCTGTACAGCAGAATCAGGGATAGCACTCATGAGCTAAGTTATGTGCATCTCTTCAAAATCTACATCGGGTTTGATCTGCCAGGTATGCCTTCGGAGGGCATTGCTCAGTTAATCTGATTTGTTCCTTTCCAATGTATCTAGTGAGTGATCTCAAAACCTCAAAAGGCACTGGGGAGGCAGCCTGTGGGGTTTCCTGGAACGAGGAGATAAACTAGGCAGCCTCTAACTACTATGAACTGAAGAGAGAGGACAAAAGGAGACCTAGGAACTCTGAAAAAAACCTCAAAAGTAATAAAAGCTTTCTTTGACAAGTTACAAAGATAAAACCAAACACACATGAAAAACCAGAAAACATCTTTTGAGTTGCATTTATATCCAGCTGGTATTGTGAGTGATTCAAGGACAGATTCAAGTCCCGTTGCCCTGTTATCCTTCCTCTTCCTCCTTCCCCCTTTCCTGCCTCTCCCTGCTCCCCAGACACGCACACTGCGCCCTCTGCAAGCCAAGTGTGAAATAGCTGCCTTCATTCATGTGTGACCTGCATCAGCCCTCTGGGAGCGTGGAGGGGAGGGAGCTTCTCCTCCTGATTGTTGAGTGCACAGGGTCATAGGCAAGACCCATAAAGACAGCTATATTGCCTCATCTTCTGTGTGTGAGGCCCTCAAGTTCCCTCATAGAAGTACTCAGAATTACACCATTAGGGCCTCCGAGCTGCATGGATCTTCTGCACTCTACAGCCAGCTGAATAATTTTACGGTGATGGGAAATGCTTCAAGGTTGGGGGAGCTGGAACAGAAATACCCCTGGGTATCATTGATGGACAACACCTTGCCTGCTGTAGCTCATGTTCCCCCATAACTTGTTCAAGATAAAGTAGAAAAGATCAAATACACATGTCCCCAGTCTGCTTAGTGTCATGTGCATGTCTGAATCATCTAAAAAGCGCCACCTATTTTATTCTTTTATATGTTTCTGAGGTACAATTGCTGTGAGTGCAAGGGGAGGGTTATTTCTTGCTTAGGAGTGATTTTTCTAAAAAGAAAGTGGTGATACCTCTCCTGTTATCTACTGCTGCTCCCTAGAATGCAAGTTCTACTAATATAAGTCAAATCTTGCAGTGACAGGGAGCTGAAGCAGCCCAACACCACAAGTATGAAACTGAAAAATAAATGGAAATTGCAGCTTTGCTTTTATCAGCTTGCAGACAGCTGGACCTTTTTTGTCTCAGCTAGTAGAAGAATCCCACCTCTCTTCTCCCACAATAGATCTGGGCCTAAGAATAGACATGGCAAGTTCCTCTGATAGGGTTTAGTGGTGCCTCTAGAGAAAGAACAGGCAATCACTAGTCCATCAAGTTAAGAATCTGAGGAGAGAAAGAGCCCAGGAAGCACAAGACAAGCATATTGAGTAACTGCCTTGTTCATAATTTTTAGGTGCCACTTGTTGCTGGAGAGGTTTTGTTTTGCTCTCCCATGCTTGATTGCATCAACATGCTATGCTTCCCTTGCTACTTCCTTCCTCCTCTTCCTCAAAAAAGAAAAGAACAATTAGGTTTAAAGCCATGCTTATCAGGGAGGCAAGGTTGGATTAGCTTATAAAAATAAAATTTCATGGTGCCCTGGAGACAGACTCAGTGAAAAGAGGAGCATTTCATTAGCAGCCTTTGTGCAGTGCTCTGAGCATTTGGAGTGTGTTACCTTGACCTCAGCGATCAGCACAAGCTTCCTGCAACAGAGCTTAGAGACTGCTGTCTGGGGCTGCTGATGGGGATGTTACAGCTAGTTTAAATAAGAAGACTAGTTATGGCTCATTCAGCTGTGGAACACCTAGCTCATAGGTGTTCCACGACTGGATAAAAAATGTGGAAAAATTTTTATTGTTTAAAAAAAATAGCTGATGCTAGTTTTCATAGGAATGATCATGAGCCTATGGAGCACCTTCATAGTTGTGCTGTCAAGAGCAGTGTGCAAGGACCAGTTTGGGACTCTTTTGAAACCGCAGGTGCTACTTTGTCCTCTTTTCCACCTGCATAGTACAACCACATTTTTGAGGAATAATAAATGAAATTATAACTTCACAAGAGCAAGGGGAGAATGCTCAGTAGACTGCTTTTCCATAGGAATGTTGCCTAGGAAACATCATCCTGTGGTAGCTGTATGTTAGTGAGGATAGATTAACTTTTTCTGTCAGGGAGCATGTCAAGAAAAGGCTTCTAAAAGGAAGGGGGTGCAGGGAGACAGATCCCCATCCTTCAGCCTGTCCTTGCTCTCCCAGCAGTTGAGGCATATCACTTACCAACAGCTGGAGCGGCCAAAGGACCTTGGGCTCTTCTGGTACCCACTAGTACACTAATTGCTAAATTAAGGTGATCTAAACTTCTCTTTGTCTTTGGTAAAGATCTAGAGGCACTTGACACACATGGAGTATGCCTGAGATGGACCTATCTGCACCATGGTGGGGGCACAGTGACTGGGGATCTGAGGATGGCACTGACCTTGCTCCAAAACACCTCAATAGATGCAGAAGTAATCCTCGAAGAAACTCTCTGCTGAGACAGACATCATTAAAGAATGAGAGGTGACAGAATCAGATAGCAGTGAAGACTCTGTCAATAACAAGATAGCAAGGGGACAAGAGAATAAAAGCTTTAAGGGAAACAGGGCAGCTCTCAGGAGAGAGGGAAGCAAACCCCACTCTTCCAAAGGTACAAGAGTGTAATTAAAAGCATAAAGAAAACAAAGGACAGCAGTTTCAAAACATGCTGAAGTTAAGGTGATATTATCAGTCAAGGAGGAGATAAGCTACCTTTTGTTCTTTCACAAAAGCAGTCAGAAAGCTATCAGGTGAATAAGGAAATGATTTGCAATATGAGAAAACTTTAAAAACAAATCAACAAAAAAAAGGGGTTGCACAAAAAAAAACCACCCAGGGAAAACTGGAACTAGTGAATGAAGGACTTCAATATGAGCTGAAAATAACTAGATGCCAAAGGTAGCTAAAATCTAGTGGCATGTGTAATGCCAGGTGCGATATTGATTTCCTGGAAAGACAGGGCCAAGAACAGGTGACTTACAATTTCAGAATAAATACACTTTTCCATCCAGCACTGCAATCATTGTAGCATCTCTGCCTCTCCTGTAAGTGCAAATACAATAATTCCATAAAGCCCATTTCTCTTCGCTGCTCAGAAGCACTCTTTTTTTCCTTGACGTGTTCTTTTTTTCCCTATATGTAATAGTTGTACATACATGTAATAGAAAATGAAAGATTGAGGTGCTGTTTAGAAAAACAGGGTCAGAAGTGAAGTGGGGTTTTTTGTTCAATACTTTGCTGTAAATCACAAAGACTTGGGCATCTTCTAGGACTACGTCTGTATTCTGCAGCCATGCAAAATAGTCTCTGCTGGTTTACACTTCCACCGGAACTTTGCTTTGTGATTTGCCAAAGAAGACATTATCAAGCAGCTAAAGCCAGTCCAACAGAAAGATTCCCAAAATCTCATAGAAATTTAAAAACAGAGACAGAAGAAGCTACCTACTCTCTGTCTTTTCTCCTGGCAGGATTTTGTGTCTTTCATGACCCACTTTGTCTACCCTACCCTTTAGAGTCCTCCAGTGGTGGAACACTTGGCTGTCCTTTTCATCAGGAAACATTACCTTATGTTTATCCTAAAGTTATCTTGCTGCTGTTTAAGCTCACTGCTGCTTTTCCTAGCACTGTTAGGGATGGGGAAAAAATTGGGTTTGTTTTGATTCTATATCTGCATCATATAGCCAAAAGCAATTTTCAACTACCTTTCCAGCCTTTTCTTTCTTGAAAAAAAACCCTAAAACTTAAGCATCTCATGTACAGTATCCAGTGCTCAGTGAATTCTCCCAAGAGATCCCACAGGTTTAATGATACATGCTGGGTATCAGTCACATTAACTCCAGCCAAGTTCTTCCCAGTGCTAAATAGGATAGGGAGGTTATACACCCAGCTACATGGGTTTATCTATTTTCTCCTGAGTCTGATCCTTTCTTTTTCCCTGAAGAAGGGCAAGGATATTTCATAGCAGCTTATAATCACTCGAAGTGTTTTAGTCCAAGGTGCACCATGTTGGGGTTATGCTCCTTGGGATCTCAGGGCTGGTATCAAAGACAAAATCCAGCCAGAGCTTTCTCTGCACTAAACAAGGTCCTTTTCCAAGGTCACTGATTGCTTCTGCCAAACTGTATCATTCACCTTGAATACAAATGCAAGTGACAGCATGATCTCATGAACTTGTCCTATAATTGCTCCTATTAGTCCAAGATTCTTGACCTCCTGGACTTCAGAGGATGCTTGGATTCTTTTTTAAAAACTATTTTTGCCATCATTATAATTTCACACCATGGTCCTGGTTATGTTAGGCAGTCATCAATGATCTTCAGGAGATGGACTGACTTAATAATGAGTGTAGTAGATGCCCTGAGGAAGTGAAGTCTCTAGAGTAGATTTTTGGGATTTTTTTAAGTGATTCGACCTTCCTACTTGCACAACATGCCCCTGAGCTCTACAAAGGAAGCAGGGATCCAGCACCTGTTAAGGCTAAAATGAAAATGAAACCTGCAATATGAATAGTTGATGTTAACCGTATTGTCAGATGTGTGCCATTCCTGGGAACTCCCTTCCACTCCAGACTCAGTTTTTGCAATAAAGAACTGGGTGTATATGTAAATTTCTGGATTATCTCAAAGATCCTGAAAACATCACAGGAACAAATGGACACTAAATATGTGGGCAAGTGTCATGGTTGTCAGTGGAGAGTCCTTTGTTCTTGTGAAGATCATTCAACTTTCAGCAATTACGACCTGAATGCAGTGACAGGGGGAATTGCCTTTCTAGGGAAGAATTTAAAAAAATGACCTCTCAAAGACCTCTCTGCAGGTTCTCTGCTGGTATAAACTGGTACAAAGCTGCTCTAGCAACTGTGCTATTGAGAATGGTAATGAAGTTTCTCTTCTGCTTCTCTTCTGCTTCATTCTGTAACTTTACACAAGGTGTCACGGCACCTGATAGAAGCTTTTATCAGGCCATGTTTCCTTTCCTGTAATATCTCTGACAGGCTAAGGCTGTCTGCAGCACTTTGCTGAGCTCTTTTTGGAAGAATGTTCATCACCTGGCTCTCCCATTTGCAAAATTTCCCCCTGTTACTCCATGTACTGCCTTACATCTAGTGACATTTCTAGTCATACAAATTGGCACACCCAGTTTAACCTGTCATCGCTGCTGAAGTGCTGTCTTCATAGGTACTTCTTTTGTTCACTTTCTATGTAAAACAAATTGATCATTCAAAATATCATTCATATATTCACTTTCCAAACACATGCAGAGTGTGAAGATATGCTGATAAAATGTTCTTCTGACACCACCTTGCTATTTTTTCCCAAAGAAGAATTACATATTACATGACACATAGACATGTGTCTAGTAACACCTCTGGAACAGGGAATAAGGAACTCCCTCTGTTGTAGACCAAAAAGGTCTTTTGTAGGCTACAGACTAACACATACTTCAGTGATGTGAGAACAGACATGCTGGGTAAGAACAAAAGGCCATTCAGTTCTTTTTCAATATGTGCAAGGAAAGACTGTAAGAAATGAGAAATATACTGTGAGGATTTTACATGATATGTTTTCTCAACTTTCAGCAACCTCTGCTTTAGGGAAAATAGTAAGAAATAGCCAGTGTTCAGAGGACAGTAATAACAGGTGGACTGGAGGAGGGCACACAAACCAAAAGTAACATGGTGCAGTCATTTGTAGTGAAGACATAGCTACATCCAGCCTTTGGGAAGAAAAGTTTTCACACTTTTAATAGACAGTAAAATCATATCTGAATAAAACATGAGAAATGTTAGCAGCTGAAGGGCAAAACTACTTGACTATTACAGTCTCCTCTGACTGGCTTGGTACTACAGATCTGACAGAGAGACAGGAGCTGTGCATTACTGGTAGCAAAGTTTCTTGAGGGGGAAGCTGAGCTTTGTTGGATTTAGCATAAGAACTGATGCAATGAGCAGAGTTTCTGTCATTCTATGCATGTGAAGGATGTGCATGTGAAGGGAAGGGAGAGAAAGAGAAAGGGAAAAGGTGGGATTAGAAGTTGGAATGAATCAGCATTACTACTGGCTTTGACAGAGCTCTGGTGGAGCTCTCCTGAGTGACCCACATAGGTAAGAAGCAGAGTTAGTAACTGAGCTTGCATAAAGAAATAAAATAACTTTATATGGATAATTGTACAGACTGATAGTTATAACTTATTTTCTGACAAGGAAGGAAGCCATGCAGCTGTCAATTTGTCCAGAAGGGTTACTACATAAGGGGTCTGATTTTTGGATGTGGAGGATGGTGGCTTCAGTGGAGCTCTGCCAAAATTATTAAATGGCAAACAAACAGAAGCAGTTATAATTGAGGCGGGTGATTTTGTTCAGAATAGAGTGACTGATCCAAGCTGCTTTTCTGCAGTAGAAATCCTGACTGGCTTGCTTCTGGAATTCCCAGTACTTTGTGACCTGAGGGTGTTGAAACATGTAACAACTGAAAGTGATGAGGCAGTTTATCATCTGAACTTGTCTGAATGTGAGCAAAAGTTTCAAATTAGGTTGAAAATCATTCATTCACAGGAATGTGTGTTGAATTAATTTGTTTTAATCTGCTTTTAATAGACAAAGCTGCCATTTATTGATTAGAAAGAAGCATGTCACCCTATTACTCCCTGACATCCTGTAACTCCAGGACACAACCATTTCTGCATTAACAAGAACATATTGATGAAATATTCCAAAACAAGACTTTTTGGATTATTTCCCAAAAGCTCCAAATACAATCATAATGTTCTTCGAGCTATCATAAGCATTGATTTCTCCTTAATTTTAAATGGGCACACTATGAGTAAAACATTTTAACTTTACTTGTTCAATAGCAATATTTTTATAGAAAACTCCCTAATTTGCTTGTGTGTTTTCCATTTTCTGCTTAACTGTGATAAATGACATATAATCCGGGCCAAAATTAACATCATTGCAGAATTATACTGAAGAAATCACTCTTTTAAATTTGAACTTAACTAGTTTCTCCTGAAAGAGATGAAGCATATTTCTGTCTGACATACTGGGTCATATCTAAAGTAAAGTCATATGCATTGAGTTTCAGGGAGAAAATGCTAACAGCTTTAATGCTCCCATACTCAATTTGACAGGGGTAAATAATGGAATTTTTATGCTAAAAGGTTGGTTTTGGAGTAAATCTTTGTTTCTGAGTGACAATATAGGAAAGACTGATATGATGACCATACTTGATAGTGTTTAGGGAAAATGATGATGCATCTGTCTCTCTAATGGATTCCCATTCTAGCCAAAGCTGGCAATACAGAATCTTGGGGATACTATTGCAACTTCTTTACGCCAAAAAACTCTTCAGTTCTTCTATCTGAGATATCAAAATGGGATGTGGGAGTACATGGGTGTTTATATGTGTGTGTGCAAAAGAGCAATTTTGAAATAAATAAAAGGCAAATTAGTGACAGGTTATAAATCCATTAAAATGAAATTTTATGCCCTTTATCTGCAAGATGGCTAAAAATTAATCAGCTGACTACCCTGAGGTGCACCTTGAAGCCAGAATTTTTTGTGTTCCATGGAGGGGACCATGTTCTGCTGTGTTCTGGTGTGTCAGACCAAAAAGCCAATGAATTACACAATCATCCCAGTCACTCTAAGCTATTCATATTCTTTTAAAATTTCATGTATATTTTAATCTTTCACTTCACATTCAAGTAGGCTGTCAGTTATGGAAGGTGGAGGTACTAGAATTTTTGAAATACTTTCCGACAAGCAAATCACTGTATGTTTTGATGAAAACTGTTCTCAGTGAACTCATTAACATTGCTAATTACATTGCCACTTTTAGGTTTCAGAGTTAATAGTTGATGGAGATGAATGGGAAGAGTCACACCTCTTCTGCTCCAGCTTTTTCAAGATCTCTTTCATGATCAAAAAATTTAGCACTCACTTCTCTTAGCCATAGTAGTAATATGGTCTGCATTGCTTTGCAGTCAAATGCTCTAGTATTGAATAGGGTCTGAGAGCAGAATGAGGCTCCGCACATTTGGAGCCCTCCAAACATGCCTCTTTAGTTTGGCTCTTCTGTTACCTGGTCAGTGGGTTCTGCAGGCAGCAGCCTTTTCATCCACAGGGTTATTTAGAGCTTCTCTCTCTCTGAGCCAGCTCCTGATTTCCAGGAAATTGGTAAAAACATGTCATTTTTTATATGGTTTTCCTTATCGAGTAAACAGATGTTTAATGTACTTAAATGCACACAAGAAATGGTTCCCTCAGCAAGCAGGGTAGATGACACACCATCTCTCTGGGTAGCATCAGGATGCACCATTTTCTTCCAGCTGAGAGTTGGGGCTATATCTCTTCCCTGTCAAAGGCTTTGACAGTAGATGATAAACCCATCACTGCTAGACAGAGGCAGCCCTGCCTTGGGGACAGTGGAGTGCATGCCAGCTTTGTAACCTTTGATAACACCTTTCTGAGCCTCTGGTGTTTTTTCGAGTTTTGTTTGGGATTCGAGGTTGTAAAACTCCTTCTCTCTTGGTGCACCTGCTGCTTGTTGCGTGTGTCTTGCTGTTTCAGTTTGCTACTAACCTTTACTTCTCACCCTTCCCTCTTTCTGTAGAACCTATGGAATAGATTGTCTGTTTGGGAAAGGACTGACTCCTGTGCTGACTCATACCCATCAACAGTTCTCTTAACAAACTTGTAAACAGAGGACCAGAATTACGGCTGATGGTCCACAAGGAACAAAATAACTCTGCTTGATATTCAGATCCTCAGTTAAACAGAAGTGGCAATGGGGACAAAACAAGATATTTGCAAATTGACTTAACAGATGCAGAGTACTTACAAAGAAAGAATGCCACTTTAGAGCTACTTCTTATGCACTAGCAGAATTTAAGCAAAAAAAATCTGCATACACCTCACTGAAAGATGCTTTCACAAGCTAAGAGGGCACCACTGGATCGGTGTAAATGTCCATTACTTGAGCTTTCTTCACCTGTTCAGTCAGTGTGAAGATGAGGTGAAAATAACCTGTGTCTTGCCCTCTACCTGTGAAGTGAAATTTCCTCACTTTTAGATATGCATTCCCAAAGGAGAAATGAAGCAATGTGATTTTCAGAGCAGCAACACTTAACATTTAAGCCTCGTTGAATTCACAGCTTCTGCACTAGGTATCTGGTCTAACACACACCAGGCAAGAGGGCTAAGCAGCACTGTGCATGTTCACAGCAGCCGGCAGGCTGTGGGGAAAACGGCCTTTCCAGGTTAGCAGAAAAAGCTGAAGAAGAGGGTTTTCTATGTTTTTTCCCTCAGGGCTCACCTCAGGTCAACCAGAAAGTACCTGTTACTCTCTGGGAGGGTGAATATTTGTATCTTCTTGCTCATAGTTTTCTTTTTTAAAGACTGAGGTGGTGGAAGTCCTTTCTAGCAGTGACTGGAGACCACCCCGAGCAGCACTGGGTTGCTCAGTGTTCAGCCCCACTACTGGCTGGATAAACATCCCTCCTAAGTGGGAGAAGGAGAGGAAGCAAAGAGCGAGACAACAATTCTGCTGTCAGTGATTTAATGCCTGCCTGCCATTAGTGTGTTCTCAGAGCAGTGAGGATTTTTCCTCTCACAGGGAGATTTTGGCAAGCATGCCTATTTGGTGTCTATGGATGCAATGACAGGTTATGTCAGGGACCTGACCAGTGATTTAAAGGTTTAACTAGATGTGTATTTGCTGTGTAATTTAGGATAAGGGGGGAGTTTCTCGAGTAGAAAGTGTCAAATATAGAAACCTAAAAGTTTCTGAAAAGGATATTGTTTATTTATTAACGTTGTTATTGTTAAATATATTGATTATGGCTTTTATTGTTTACTAACTGTTGTTCCAGGTGGATTGATGTCACAGAAGAGTCCCATATTTATATGTTTTCAGATAGATTTAGATGTCATATGGATAGCTATATTATTCCTATTAAAGAAAATGTAAAAACGAAACTCACCCTCAGCCATGAGATGCTATTAATTAAGTCAGATATATTGTCTAATGAGATCCTTTGAGCTTTGAACATAGCTTCTGCTTTATCCAGAGCTTTAGACACTCACTTCAGTGCACTAAATACTGGTGACTACTGTGATGACACAGGACTAAGAGTGTCCTTGTCACATGATCAGTTCCAGCAGACAGTCTGGATTGCACCACACCATAATTACTGCCCCACAAAAAACCCGAAACCCAAGTGCTGGGGAGTGTCATGATCAGAACTGGCTATATGAATGAGAGGTTTGGTCAGAATGTGATTGGTTGCAATCCAAATCAATGTTATTTATTACTTAATTCCCTACTTAAGAAATTCTGTAATGGGAAATCAAGCGACAGAAGTTTGCAACACAACTCCTTTTCTTCCTTGGGATTTTATCTAACATTTTAAACCATGCTTGTGGACTATATTAAGCAATAATTCATTATGGGCCTCATCCAAGGGCCATTTAAGTCAATGAAGGCAATCCCATGTAATTCAGAGGCTACCATTCACTACAGAGGGCTTTGGATCAGCCCCAGCAACATAAAGTCTGTGCTGGAAAAGGTCATCCCCAGACTGTACAGGAGCTCTGTATAAGTGTGACCAGAAAATCAATATTGGAAATTTCAGTTTCTTTTCTCTGTTTTGATTAATACTGGCATGTAAATGTTCCCATCTGCAGTTCATTAGATATGTTAAAATGAGCAGCTGTGATCCCCAGGTTTGACTCTGGGATATCATAATAACCTCATCCAATGGTCTGCTAAATGGCAAAAGGAGTCAGTCCTTCTTTACTCCTTTCAGACTGCACCTGGAAAGCTGGCATGGCTATAGAAATTATTTTTTCCCATTAAATAAGCAGCATACATTCACAGAGACTATTAAAATGGTGCTGTTGCAGATGTTTACAAGATACAAGATGATGCAGAGCTCCTTAAGGTCCTCCACAGGAATTTAAGGGAAACAACCAAAAAATAGAAAAGAAATATGAATGCTACTCATGTCTTCCTTTAGTGTGCATTCAGATTCTTCACAATAAAAGCTAAATTTACAAAAAGGCTTCCCTATGATTTCTGCTTCTGCACACACAGCTTTTTCCCTCTGAGTTGTATATAGAGGATGGATTCTAAATGCATGAATCCAGCTGTGCTCCATTTTTATAAGGCATGTAAGAGTTTGTGTCGACATAAATTATTAACACAAACCTCTGTGAAAAATCTTTACTGTCAAGTGAACTGCACATACAAGTAAAAACTGTGTTTTGAATCCAAGTCCTTTAAAAAGCTAACTTTTAAAAATGGTTTCTTTTCCATCTGCCATTAATTTGAAGAGCATCTACCCAGCAACTATAATCTGTGGAGTTTAATGCCAAAAAAACTTGCATCCTGCACTTTTTATCCCCAGCTTTCTAGCAGATAAGGAGTGGGTTTTTTCTTGAAAATATCCTTTCTTCATTTCATATGGTACCTATTGTAATCTTTCAAATTCTCTGAATGAAGTAGCACCGTTTCCCGAAGGCTGAGGTAGGATGCTTAGGGCCAGCTCAGCCTGTCATTTCCACGCAGCCTTGCACATGGATTGGGGAGGGAGCAGTGGGCAGCAGGGAGGCAGCAGGGAGGGAGCAGTGGGCAGCGGGCAAACCCGACCAGTCCAGAAGAGCAGAGATATCTTTTCTACCTCAGTGATGAAGAATAACTCTTGGAAACAACAAGAAGCTGATTTGGGGGGAGGGGAACCAAAATTCTCAACATACCGTCTTGTATAGAACGCTTTAACAACAAACCACTTCTCTTTACCCTGCTGAAGAAAACACTCATAATGTAAATTTCCATTTACATTATGGAGAAATCAGCCTTTAAATACTGCAATTAAATTATTTTTGTGTATCACATTTGTCAACCAAAACTTTGAAATCAACTTTGTTTTTTTCTCAGGCTGTTGGCTGAGAATAAAGCCCCAACAAATTCTGTAAAAATTACCATTACTTATCTAGATTTTGCTTTTTTATAACCTCTGTAAAAATAAGTTAATTGAAGACACCATTTTTATTTTAAGGAAACCATTAGTATTAAAATATGTTAAATCATAAGAATGTAGTTTAATTTTATTTATCTTTTCATTTTTACATTTTTTCTAGGCAGCATGGATTTGCCAGAGTTTTAATAGGAAAAGGGAAAAATGTTATTATGAAAGATGTGATCCAGAACATTACTAACCCATGTGCCATGGCCAATGCCTTAGTAATGTTTGGTTGAGGCAATGAGCAGACTTAATGGACCAAAAGTAGGAGTGTTATGGGATAGCTGGCTAATTTTCTTACAGCCTTAATTTTTATTACCCTGACAATTACTTTGTAAGCGAAAAGTTTAAATAATCATGCTAATTACAATGATTAGTGATTGCTACAGCATTTCCCATTAATGATATATCTGTCCTGGGGTGCCTCACCAGCATTTTACAGTCAGCTCTGCTCATGAGAAGATGTTTCACACCATTGAAATGTTTCTGGTCAGGACATCTTGTTGCTCTACTTCCAATAACTTACCCTGTTCTACAGGCAGGCCTGTGTGTGCTACATTTGCACCTTTAGCTGACCCTTGAGGTACGTTTTGATGGAATCAGGACTGGGTTTAAACCTCAGTCAGGTTCACACTTGAAGTTATATTTGCTTTCTGATTCATCTTTGAGTTTACAAAAATGCAGATTTGGATTATACGTGTTAAGGCCAGGCAGATCTGGTGATTTGAAATGCACCATTACATCCTGGATGAGCACAGGACAGCTGACTGTGGGAGATCTCCCTGCCCTGAGGCTTCAGAGAGCAATGGCCAAACTTTCCCCATGGGGCACAGTAAATCGATTGGTGATACCTTTTCTGAGATCAGCTGTCAGTCACAATAACATCTTGTAGTACAGTTTATGCACTGCGTAGGGTAGATTTAACTGTGGGGTCATGGCCTGATAAGCCTTGATGAGTTGAGGGAAATGCCTCAGCCCCCTAGAGGGATGCTGATAAGTGATGGTGTTACCAAAGAATGGAATGTTATTGAACTAGCATGGCCTTTCTTTGCTGCACCCTGTGGCACCCTGCAGACCCAAGGAGCCACCCCCTCAGGCATCTGTATCACCCCCAGAACATTGACTTTGCCACACAAAACCACCTGAAGAAAAAAAAAGCTATAAAAGAAGTGGAGTTTAAACCAAAACCGGGGAGAAATGCCATTGTCTCTCCTGGGGTAACTACTAGCAGCTTGTCCTGCCTCCTCCCACCTCTTGGAACAATGTAGGGGTGAGAAAACTGTCTGCTTTCTATACTTTATGCTTTATATCTTATACTTTACTCTCTTACAAAGCTTATTCCTTTATACACTCCATCTTACATCTTATGCTTACAGCTACTTTGATTCTTACTCCACAAGCACCTTCTTTACTAACTGTGGTTTTCTACTTTAATACTAATAACAGTAACTTGCTTTACACTTTGCTACTTTATATTAGTTATTGTGTTCTTTTGCAATGTGCAGTTTCTTCTTTTCAACATGTGTGTTTATGAGAAGCAACTCTGTTCTTTCCTTTTGTTTTGTGTTACAGAGAGAGTGGTGTGCAAACTATTTGATTGCCCTATGTTATTGAAAGGATGTCTAGATAAGTGGTTTAGGTGGCTGTGTTTCTAGTTAGTAGTTCTTTGTTGCTAGTTTCTGTCTGTTGTGAAAATGGGATACACTGCTGTATTGAAACTTAAGTTTGCTGTGCTGGTCTCTGTAAAAAATGTGTTTTGTGCTGGTTTCTTTTGGGGTCTTTTATTACCAATTAAATACAATCTTGCAGCTAAACTTTATCATTGGCAATGCAAAACCCACAATAACTGTCACATACTTGTATTAATAAATGTTATTTCGGGAGCTGTTGTGGGGAAAGTTATTTTCTAGCTATTAAGTGTGGTCTCATAGCAGAGGTTAGAAACCCTTCCAACCTGTGTGCTATCCATGTAATTAGGCAGTGTTGGGAAACACAAGGCTCTAATTATCTGGAGATGCTTATATAGCTATAAGTTCTCCCTGGCTTAAGTGTGGTCCTCATATCAGAGGTCAGAAACCCTTCCAACCTGTGTGCTGTCCAGAGTTGGCAGGCAGTGTTGGGAAACATAAGGATCTGACTGTTTGGAGGCACTTATTGCTAGTAAGTTCTCCCTGGCTTAAGTGTGATCCTCATAGGGGAGTCAAAAATCTTTCCAGCCTGTGTTCTGTCCAGAGTCGACAGGCAGTGCTGGGTTCATAAAGCTTTGATTGTTCTGAGGATGCTTATAGCTAGTAACTTTACATTAATGCAAGTGAGACTAGAAGTCTTTTCATTTCTGTCTCCCCCCCTTCCCCCCCTCCCCTTCATGTGACATTTAATAAAAAACATGTTGGTATCGTGATGGTACCTCTGGTACTAAACCTGAAGGCTATGAGACATTTGAAGCCAGCCCAATGCTCAGTCCACATCCATATCACATTTTCTTATTATGGTCTTTTTTGAATGAGTTATTCACTTGATTCGGGGTGAATTAAAGTGATGCCCCTGAGCTGCTGCAAGAGACAGTGCTTCACCACACACTCACACATGGTTTATGCAAACACCATCAGGATTTCTGAAGGGAAAGTGACTTCCTCCATCAGCTATACAGGATTTCAAAGCTGGCTTCTTAAATGTATAAAGGTTAGGTTTACTCAGCTCTTCTTTGTGTTCTTTCATTGGAGAGAAAATAAAAGCCAAACCAGTAAGTACTTAAACCAGTTGAAATATCCAACAAGTGAAAACAAAAAAGCTAGCCTAGGCTGAAAATAAGCCCTCTGCATTTTTCCCCACTATGTTGCACACTACTTCTTGTTGAACTGCTCTTTTGATATTTACACATCTTTTATTCTTCACCATCTTCTCTACTGTATTTCCCTTAATCTGCACATTATGCCTAATTCATCATTAGCTGTATATCCAGCAAGAAGTCAAGCCCTCATTCTGCTCATTGGCACAGAAAGGTTTATCTTTAGAGAGGAGGTTCATGCACACATTTTTTTCTCCAAAGAAAGAATAAATAGACAACCAAACCTTTAAAAGAGTGGTGCATTTTAGAGGACAATTCATGATTAATTTGGGCTTTAAATAAATAAATAAAAAGTCTGATACATATGAAATCTACTTTAAAGACATGTTAATATAATTTTGAGGGGTTTCTTCTTTCATTGTAGTGGATCTAAACAGAATTCACACACAACTCTTGACAGAAGAAATTATCATCTACTATGTGGCTATTCACCAACCTGACCAGTAAATCCAGAACAACCATTTAAATATCATTGTAAAATATCAGTTGGTTTCAGATGAGAGAGAAACTGAGCTGAAGAGCAAGCTGCAAAGACTAAATTATGATCAAGTAGTGGAAGAGAGCTCTGAGGGTCAAATTATGTTTTCCATGCATCTGTGCATGTTGACTGATGAGCTACGTGGTACAAAAGAGGTGTCTTCCCCTTTTCAGTTTGTTCTTGGTAAGAGAGTCTATAGTCTTGCAGCTCTTCATGGGCTTTTGCAACATGAAGTTTAAAAAAATATTTTTTTTTGGTTGTTGATTATTGCAGAACTTCAGGGGTAGTGTTACCTAATATTGCTCAACAATACAAATTCAACTGCAAACCGAACATTTTGGACTGCTTCCTACTTCAGTGCTAAAGGACTTAAGAAGTTTACATATAAATATTAGGCTTAGAAACGTATGCCCTTAGAAGAACTTCAGTGCTGGGGGAGGCTGTTAATTATCTTCTAGGTATATAAAGCCATGGATTCTCCCTGAAGGTCTGGTACCAACTGAAGAGAGTTCCTTTCTTGAACAAAACCCAGCAGCAAAGAGAAGATACTTGTAGTTCAGGATTTCACTTAAGAAAATGAACTTTTGTCCTTCTGTGTAATATACAGAATTCAGTCTTAGCTCCAGTGAAGTTTCGTGGGCCTGGGTATTCTTGCATCCCAATGTTATGTGATCTCTCACCAGAACCATGAGAACACCTGAATGGCCTGTATTTCCAGTAGGGTCTGACGCTGCAGATGCTAAAATACAATTATCACTAGAGAAAGACTCATTTATAATCCATCTCCTGGGATGTGGCTTTTGCATGCATGGCAAATGGGAGACATTTATGCTGGTGGGAAATGTCCCTACCTGAGCACATGGGATGGCTGAGTAGGATCCAATACTAGTCTAAGTTTGGAGTTTTCTAAATTTTTCAGTTTGGCAACTAAATATATTTTTAGATGTATTCTATTGCATTTAACTCTTGCATTGTCCATAGTCCAGCATCACTTAGGACATCAGAAAGAACAAAAAGAAGCTTACCGATAATGTTGGATTCCAAAACACATGGTAAGCAGGTAAACAGAAATCCGGTAGGACTGCACTGGAGGGACGGTTCAGGTACCAAGATATTTTACTAAGTGCCTAGGGGTTAAGATATACAAATACCCCTTTTTACAGGCCTCTAGGATTTCCAGCAAATGATATTTTCTGTGTTTGCATGACTGGACAATCTAGCTCAGAAACATAAGGGATGGGCACCTTCTTTACTTGTTGTAACTCCTGTGAAGGAGTTATATGAGTGAAATGGGGAGCCCCAGAGAGGTTGTGGTGTAGCGGGAAAAATGGTGGGGTTATTCAAATGTTGGTTTATCGGCCTCTTCTAGGCTAGGACGACCGGAGTCAGGACATCATCTTCTTAGAAGTATCGTTAAAACTGCTCTAGTTTATTGTTTACAGTACATTCACACTTAACAATAGTACAGGAATACAATTGGCCAGTAGCTAGGGTGGGTATCTAACTCCATACCTCTGGATTAGTGTCTTTCTCAAAACTATGCCTTCTTATTCGTTACTAATAGAAACTGCTAAATTCTTCTTATTGTTTACTGCTCTTCTTGCTACTGTTTTAAAACACAAGGGCACTGTTTTCCTTTTCTCCCTGGCTTGGGCTGTGCATATAGGCTTCTAGTAACACATTATGGCCTGTGTTACTGAAATATTCTCCAACATTGTGGAATCCTCATCCCTGAAGGTGTTCAAGACGAGGCTGTATGGAGCTTTGAGTAACCTGGTCTAGTGGAAGGTTCCCTGTCTGTGGCCAGAGGGCTGGAACAAGTTGGTCTTTAAGACCTCTTCCAACACAAGCCATTCTATGATTTGATGAATTGTATGTGCTTACCAGATTTGCCCCAGGGCAATAGGCACTCACAACTAGATCCTGCTCAAGTAGTAGATCCAGTTTCCTGAAACTGTCAAACTGAACTGCAGATGTGCATAAAGGCGTTCATGATGTCCAGCCAGAGTCATTACAGGGTAACACCACTTGTGTTCACATATTTCAGAAAAAAATATAAAAGAATTATTCATGGAAGCAAACTCTGTGTTAGAGCCTGAGTACATCCCGTGTAATATTGTGTTACTCCACAGCAGTTCAGTAGTTCTGAATGTACTTATGCAGCAACAGAAGTCTCACGAACTGCTTCAATTACCTAAAGTTACATTTTCTGTAATCTAACATGAAAGGAGAGAGTTTCTTCAAATTATCTTCACTTTTGATAACATCTTGCAGCTTTCAGAAAGGTGCAGAATAATAGAAAATTCAAAACCAGTTCAAAATCATACCATTAATAAATAGCTCTCCCATGACTGATTGCCCAGAACAGCTAAAAGAGTGACCACTCCTTCTGGATATTCACACACTAGGAAACTCTCATGGAGAAAGGGATTGTCAAATAATTGAAGAAGGAAGGAATATGGGCAGATTAAATTCTAACTGTGCCTGTACAACTTTGAAACAATAACAATATGGGTCCAGGATGTGGCTCATCCCAATGTGGGGATCCAGGAGCCAAGTTGACTTGTTTCTGAAGCATGCAGGTAATTTTTTTTTCCAGCTAAATGTCATGGACTAATTGAAATACATTGTCACAATACTTGCAGGTTATTGTTCCATGTGGCTGTACTCTTAGCTGGGAATTTGTAAGCAGGTCATGACTAAAAGCAATAGAAATGCACTCAGCTATTCAAATATTCAAAATATATCATGCTATATTTATTGGAAACAAAGTCTGACAAGATTATGTGTATACTAGGAACTGATAATGAAACATTGCATTGGCAATGGCAGTGTCAGCAACAGAGAAATTACAAACTTTAAATATTTATATAGTAAAATGAAATGCAGCTATTAATGCTTCCAAGAAGCTTGCACTGCAGTGCTATAGATAGACATGAAGAATAGAGTTTTGGAATATCTCTAACAGGACAATTTATCATTTTTGCAGAATAGCTCCATGTCTTTGGAAACACAGTCTTAAAGAAATTAGAAAAAGAGTTGCAAAGGTCTCAACACAAAAAATGGATGTTCCTAAGGCTTAAATACACAATGGAAAATTAATGTCATAAGTAACCCATTTTTCTGGATTGCTGATTTATTTATATTGATTTAAAAACAGTAAGTACACATATTTCTTTAAAATGTTTTGAAGGCCAGTGGTTTTTATCATCCTTCAAAAGATCATATACTCATTTTCTTTTCATTACTTTAATTCTTTGAAAAACTACCACTTTGATGGTTATTATTTTTTATTTCAGAAGAGTAGGAATAAACAGAACAGCTCTTAAACATAGAGTTAATGATGCCTAATCTCAGTTGTTTTTTAATTGTCATTGCAGGAAGAAATCCTGAAGCCCTGTGTAGAGCATGAAAAAGGAAACCTGAGACGATATAAGATCTGGCCCATTATATCATTTTCTTCAGCAGCGCCATGGACCAAAGCTTCTGATGCAATCCCAACTTCATCAACTACTGTAAACACAAGGACTACAGGAGGGCTGGGATTTTTGTTTACTTAATCCCCAAATGGGATGAAACTATGGTGATTTCTGCCCAATGAGGAGAAAAACCTACTTTATTGCAACACTAAGTTAGTTATTTAAAGTCCTGGAAAAATATGCATATTGATTTGGATTGTTTTCAGTTGTCTTGTCTGAGCTGCTGGTATAAAATCGTAGCATTTTTTAGAGACAAGAAGGACTAAAGGATATGGTGTGGAGCACTGTGCATCAGTTTCTGTTCTCTGCATTTATGTTTTGGTTGTTGTCTAGCGTAAACTCACTTGAATCAAATCAAAAGGTGAACTAGGAAGGGGTCTACTCCCTTCTAAGGGAGCAATGGCCACAGCAGTGTAAATCAGACCAATTACCAACTGGGGCTGCTTGCTCTTGTCTTGCCCTGCACAGGCTGGTACCAGGAGAGCATCCAGCTGAGACCTAACCCAGCAAAATGAAGCAGTGCTCAGTCCGAGGCCAGAAGAGATCCCTGAACATCTTACCACACAGCTGGGTGAACTTCAGCATCGACTCAGACAAAGATGGAATTGAGTATCACTGTGATACTCTCAGGTTACATCATCTTAAACTGATGGGGAAGCACAAGCTTGGTGCTCATACAGCTGTGACAGAGCTTTTGGTGATTGTTGCCTCCTTAGCTCCGCTTCAGCAGAAGCATCCACGTGGCAATCAGGATGAATATCAGACTCTAATCACAACATATGCAAAATGCTATTTTTTCCCCATTACCGTATCTCTTGAATCTGAAAAATCAATGCCAAAAGAAGAGAATGTCTTGTGCAAGTTTTTCTTTTGTCACATATTTTCCTTCTCATGCATTGGACAAAATGTAACTTTTCTGTTTTGTTTCATCAGGAGAGACATTAGACCCTTTCTGAAGGCTATGGAAGAATGAATCCAGCTGAGAAAGGCAGCACACCCACACTTGTGTTACATGGTCCTGAGACTGTCCCAGGCATTGGGAATCCATGATGGGAGAAGGAGAGGACACAGTTTGATCTGTTCATTCTAAGACAAGCATGTTCTATGCTTAAGGCCACACTATGGTTTCTGAGCTCTGATCTACTAGACAATGGATTGATACCATGTTCCATGTCTCAAATGCCATCAAACAGCTGCTGGGTCCTATGAATATGCAGTGAGCCTCAGGTCTTCAAGGTTTAGCCAGGCCTAAAAGTTTATTTAAAAGCAAAGGGATTTGTATTGAGCTTCACAACCCCTGACCATAATTTAGTCTGTCATTAAATACCTGTACTTTTTTCAACTATAAGATTCAAGTTAAAAAAAAAATAGACTTTTTTCCTCATACAGGCATGGAAATACTATTGCTAAGCTTAGTGTCTATGGCATCATATACAAAGAAACATGAGCTCAGGTTAGTAGAACTTTATAGTGCCTAAATTGCATATTTTGCTTCTTAGCTTACGAATAACGTGGTACCTTGCTTCAGTTTCTCTTGTGGATGATGGCCATTTACAATTCTGAGTGTGGATGCTCCTTACATGGTAAAATAGTTGTTCTGCATTTCCTCCTCNGTATTAGAAATATACTTCTAGAAAATCTGGCTGATTCCAATTTTTAGGCTTAACCATCCCTTAGCTTCACATTTGAACCCAGCTAATGGATATTTTTCAGCCTGGATCTCTCTTCACTGTTTGCTCCTCTACAATCTAAGCAATCTACTTGATTAAACTAAGCAGAGAAATCTAAGGAATTCAGATGAGTCTACGGTCAGAAAATACCACAGCACTCAAAGTAAAGAGCTGCAGTAATTATTTCCCTTGCACAAAAGGGCATAAGTCTTGTTGTCTAATTTTAGTAAATGGGAAGGCCCAGGCAATGAGGAAAAATATACTTGCATTATGCATATTCTTCATGTGTAAAAGTCTCTCTGTGGGAAATACTGTGGTAGAACTGGTCATGAATACTTTAATGCCTTTGGGGAATTTGCAGCCAAATGTCTGTTCCATTTTAAGAAAAATCCTTCTTGGTTGAATGTGCCACAGTAGGTTTGCCTGATTCCGGACTGGGGCTTCTTTTTTTGCCATTAAAGTGAAATATCAAATTACAATTTACAAGTAAATTTGCAGCCTATAGTGATATCAATATATCATCTGACACATACAAGCATTTCCAGAGCTCAGGGAAACAGCTCTCTGCATTCTCAAATGTCTGAGTATTTCAAATGCAAACAAGAGTGTCAGCAACAGCACTTTAACCCTACTTCCCAATGGGCAGTAGCAGGAGGAAGTGGAAGGATATTTCACATCCCATATTTCACATCACAGCAAAATCCAATATGAGCAATGGAGTATTCATGTATATTTTAAGACTTGTCATTATGCTGTAGAGTATTTAGTTTATTAAGTAATGGTTCATTACAAGAAAAATTACAGTATTTCATATCACATATCATTTTTCTACAGATTTTTTCTATTTTGTTGTTGTTCCTGTGAATTTTTGTTTGGGTCTTTTTGGTTGAGAACATGCACGCAAACAAACCCCTATTCACAATGGTTTAGAACATTTTCAAAGGAAAAAAAATTAGGATAAATATAATCTTAAACTCTAGGCAATATTAAATCGGACAGCATATTTCAAAATAGCACTGCATATATGTATGCCTAAAACTAAATGATATATGTTTATACTTTGATGATGAAAATTAACAGATTAATAACATTCATCAATTAGAGAAAAAATACAGTAATCACTATAAAGAGATAAGGAGAGTTTTATAGGTATTTTTGTTATACAGTGTCATAACTTTGACAGGCATAATCATTTTATTATAAAGTGTCATAACTTTACTGCTCAATGCCATGGATGAACATTCAAAAAAGAAAAAAAATGCAAATAATTGAAAATTTGAGAGGTATTTTCATTACCTTCTTGATAGTTTATAAATATGTTATCTTGTGATGAACCTCTTCCATGTCTCTGACTGTTAAAGAGCTGAGTTCCCTCTCTTTATAGTTTTGTAAGGATTAAGAGTATCCCTACTACCTAATGTTGGTAGCTTTGCTGTGGCATTACAATATTGACATCATGTAATGTCTGCAACTTAATGTTGTACAAAGGGCAATAATTCCCTGTTCTGCTGAGCTTGTTTGGCAAAACATGATGCTTTAACCCAATTTTGATGCAGTTAGCAGAGAGGAAGAAAACACAGATACAGCAATGCCTGTCTAAGGACATGAACAGACCTGCATGGCAATGACACTGAAGTACTTCCCTGCCATAATGTGTACTTGTGTTTTCATCTGGGAGTGATTTCATTCCATACAGACATTTTCTAAACCCTTGCTTACTAGAAAGATTGGCTTAAGCTTGCTTCCAGGATGTTATTGTAACAGTCCACAAACACAGAAATCCCTCAATCCAGATATTGCGTGACTGTGAAACATTTTAAAATGGCTTAGGCCCTTTGAGCTAAATTGTAATGGCATTTCTGGAGCTCTGTGTTGGCTCTTAGGCAAACAGGGATCTGCTCATGTTCACATTTTCAGCTCCTGTTTCTTCTTCTTCCAGCACATACCTTTGCTTTCCCTAAGCAGCACCTGCTGAGGTGGTTTTCTCAGCCTTCATTCCACAACAAAATTTAACAAAGCTGACAATGAGCAGTAAACATTCACGTAACATCAGATTTCAAATCCATTATGATCTCAAGCTTTCTAACTGAGCTTTTACCAACAGACTAAGAGCTTGTCAGGGACACTGCCTGTATATCTCTTGGAGATTTCCCATTCTGCTCCCAGAGCCATTTGTGCCACAGTGAAACAAACCACACTCACCTACACTAGTTTTGGGTGTGTTTGGGGTTGTTTGGTTGGTTCAGGGTTTTTGTTGTTTTGTTTTTTCAGTTGGTTGTTGGTTTTTTGTTTTTGTTTTTCCCATTTGACACCCATAAGAGAAATAGTCTCTTTATCCCTTTCCCTTTGGAAGCTGGAGGAATCCAAGCAATTTTTTGGTACAACACCGATCAGCAGTAACAAGCCATGTGTCACAAGGAACCATTTTGTAATAGCATGCTAGCTTTTAAGTATGGATGTTATTAGAGGTACATGCTGCCTCAAATTTTTTAACAATGAGAGGTTTCAAAGCAAACTGATGAATTCTATGTGGTTTTCTATAAACCCATGTCTCATCCTCCCTGGAGTATTATCTATTTACTTTCCTCTGTGCTGTCTAGCATAAAAGCATCTTTGGTGTTGAACAAATGCAAGCGAATTTTAGTCTTAATTGTTTTGCAAAGAACAGGACATAGATAAAAAATTAGCAGCCCGTGCTATGAATGATACATTTCAAATATCTCACCAGGTCAATCACCTCTGTGTATACTTTGCACACACAAAACAACACAAAGAGATAATCTAAGTCTCTCAACTTAACTTCTTGGCATATTTCCATTTGTTTTCTTATAATCCATAGCTGAAACTCATTAAAATTCATCAAGGCCCACTTCTTTCTGCTTGATAATGTTATTCCTCTTCTTTCCAACCCTAGCAGTCTTTGAAGAAAGCTTTAAATTCAAGATTCATCTAAAACCAAAGATGAACCAAACCTTTCAAGCCTTAGAACCTTTATTTCTCTTCTGTCAAAGGGGCTTAGGTAACTTTGGTTCTTTTTCTCTCCTTGAAACTTCAGCATAACATTCACTAGTATTTCCTCATGATTTATACAATTCAGAAATTGGTTATGGTATGTTGTAGTGTGTCAGTTAAAATAACTTCTCCCTGCTGAAGAAGCAGGAGTCTGAGTGTAGAAACAAATCTGCAGATATGTAGGCATGCCTTTCTACCAGGCAATATTTTAATTCATAGAGTTTACATTTTCATCACAATTGTTGGTTAATGAATCATTTGGAAACCAGACATACTCTTGCTTGAATCAATACCATTGTTGCAAATATCCACCTAATAATTCAGCCAGTAATTTTTAGTGGATGCAACGTTCATGACTGAGTGCTTCACATGCCAAGGCCAGTTATCTATGTTAAATGCAGTAGTTTTCTTTTTATGAGTAAAAGATTGAAATGTTTTAAACAGAGCAGTAAAGAAAAATGAACTTCAGGTACCAGATTTGGATCAATACCTGCAGTTAGGTAAATTAGACAACTGAGACATACTTACTAGCCCATGACAGTGGTACAAATACTTATGATTACTCAATATCTTAAATTTTGTTAGTCAGAGAGAGCTGGAGTCCTGTGAATGAGGATATGCAATTAATTCTTTCATAATTTACCATATACAATATGTTTAAACCATAAAGTCGTGGTAAAAAAGACAAAGTACTTTTCCATACATGTCTGTCTCATTCAATGGAATAAAATAGACTGTTCATTTATGGACAGTTAATTAAGCATTTTGTTTTCTCATTATTGCCCAGTGTATATTCCACACCATATTTATTGCACACAATACAGTCTCCCTTTCAAGACAAAATAACTCCAGTCCTCACAGGTATTCCAAAGCTTTGACACCTCTTTTTGAAGCCCCATAGTTGTTTCCATAGGCCCTCAAATCTTTATGGAAGATTTCCATCTATGTAGAACCGAAATAACAGGAGATACAAATCATTCTGTAGAATTAACTTCTGCTTGTAATTATTTTCCAATCTGGTAATGTTTGTGTCATCTAAAACCAGTACCAGCAATGATTCATATTTTCTTCCATGTCATAGATGAGAATATTAAGCTGCACCAAGCTAAAAGCAATTCTTTGGGTAATTTGACTGTTGACAATCCTTTGGGGTGGAGGAGGTATTTTTCAGTTAATCTTGTAATTTGAGATGTAGCATTCAGTCAGGATAACTATCCATTTACAAAATGTTACATTTTATTTCATATAATGCTACAATTTTAAGCAAATGGTATTAAATCAAATGCTTTTAGAGATCTATTGATATCTATGCTTTCTTCCAAATAATAACTCCCTCTGACAGAGAACTTTTTGAATAGTATTGCCTTTGAATAACCAAATTATAAGCTATAATTTTTATTGAGATTCTTGTCAAAGTGATGACATAAGCATGATTGAAAAAAACTCAAAAGAAAATTTAAAGTTTAAAAGGTGTGAAAGTGAAGTTCAAAAGCTATTGAAATATTTTTTTTGCCATCCCCACACAAAAGTTATTTGCTAGAGCTGTTTTCCTAGAAAAGTGGACATTTTATATTCTTTCTGCAACCAGCTAAAATGGATGATTTATGATCAATTTTGAGAAATTTTATGAAAAAACCCACAAAGTATTCATGAAAAAAATAGGCAATTTTGCCACAAAAGGTCAATCAAGGAAAGATAATTGGAATACTCAATTATGCATTAACAGACCTGATCGACAAAGTAATTTGCAAGTGTCCTCCGAGTATTACTGGTTGCTAGGGCTCATCTAGTTTATCTAGAACTTCTTCAACAAGGGAAAAATACTTTCAGTCTCCTAAGCTATTCTGAGATGCCATTTGCTTAGTTTTTTCTGACATGAATTTACGCAGTACGCCTTGAGCGATATCTATCTGGAACCTTCCAATTCAAGGTCAACACTGATTGAATCTCAACTCTACATTGCTTAAGATACCCAAGACTGTGGTGTCTGACCTCGGCCTGGAGAAAGAGTGGGAAGTCTTCGCCATTTTACAGAAATGTATGTCTGTCTGCCGCTGAGACCTCAGCCCTCATCCCTACATTCCTCTTTGCCAAGCCAAACATTACCATTCCTACATTTCAAAGAGTGGTCATGTCAGCCTCCTTGGAAAAGCACATGGAGAAAGGGGAGCAGTAGCAGCTGTTTTATGGTACGTGCAATGGAAAGCTTAGAAAAGTGATTGCTTTCTCTGCATTGGTTTATGTGCCTGCTATGTCCTACTGGCACTTTTACAGCTTCACTGGCATCACCAACTGTAACAGGAACATAGCAACAATGATGATATCCTTTTCAATCTGATTTGTAGTGGCTAAATCCAATTCTGTTTAATTTGAAGATTTTATCTGAGCTTTTACTTGCTATCCAGAGACTCAAGGAGCAGAAAATGGCTTATCATTAATTATGAATATCTGTGAGAAACAGAAATCCTATGACAAATTGTGCTGCCAAAACTCCTTGATGCCTAGAACACTTTGGTCATGCTTATTTTGCTCCCACTGAGTGGTTTGTCTGTCATACTGCTATCAGTTTCTTTTATGATCACTTCTGGGTTTATATTATTTTTGATTAGCTCATGTTTTAGATCATTAGTTCAACAAATAACCTGTAGCCTGGTGACAGATAATCTGTGTTGAGTGAGCATCATTCAACCAAGTCCTGACAATTCCCTCTGATTTAGTTTTTAATAGTCATTTTAAACACTTTAAAGAATAAGTTAAATGAACATGAAAATCGTTCTCAGTTTCCTATTTTGTATATCCATCATCTATTAGACACCCACTCTGAGCTTCATCGTGCTAATCAATCATTTGGGGCAAGTTATTATATTTGCATTACATAAAGAGATAAACACACTTTCATTTTTCAAGTGGTATTGTACCTGTTATCCTTTCCTGTAGGCACAATCAATGACCATAGGAATAAGTTAATACCAATTTCTGCTTAAAAATGATCTTTGAATGCCATTAATTTATTGATTTTTAACTTTCCATACAGTTTAATGTTGCACAAATGGATTTTTGATCACCTACTGACCTATGCTTCTCCTCTAAAGTCCTTCCGTTTTCTGGAAAAGAATTTGATTTGGGGCAGGTATAAGTCTTAACATGTTGTTTGGGTATTGCTCAAAAGAAACAATGTGCTCCATCAGCACAGATGGCCTATGGAGGAAAATCAGCTAATTATAACACTGGAGAAATGGTTATCTTATTATGGAAGTTAAAAAATCCTAGGAGATATGTACAGGCTTATAATTTTATGCTCTACACTTTCTTATCAAAACCATAAGGAAAGAACAGGAGGAATACTGAGGTAGGGAGAAACATTCAAAGGTTGCCTACAACTAAGCTCCATCCCCTAATTATAGAATCATAGAACAGTGTAGGATAGAAAACACCTCCAAGACCATTGAGTACAACCATTAACTTAATGTCAAGTCCAGCACTAAACCCTGTCCCTAAGTGCCATATCAACACATTTTTAAATACCTTCAGGGATAGCGACTCAACCACTTCCCTGGGAAGCCTGTTCTGATGGTTGGCAACCCTTTAGGTGAAAAGATTTTTCCTAATATTCAATCTTAATCTCCCCTGGCACAAAGGGAGGCTGTTTCTTCTTGTCCTATTGCTTTTAACTTGGGAGAAGAGAGCAACACTCTCCTCACTACAACCTCCATTCAGGAAGTTGTACAGAACGAGGTAATCCCTGAGCCTCCTTTTTTCCCAGATCCCTCAGCTGCTTCTCACAAGACTTTTGCTCCAGACCCTTCACCAGCTCACTTGCCCTTCTCCGGACATGCTCCAGTGCCTCAATATCTCTCTTGTAGTGAGGGGCCCAAAACTGAGCACAGGATTCAACATGTGGCCTCACCAATGCTGAGTTGTAGTAGTTTTGGCTTTAGGCCTCCAGTTAGGCCTAAATTTAGCAGGCCCAAAGGATGTGACATAGATCAGAAGGGACAAGCATCACCCAACTTAAGCAACCACAGAGGTATTTCATATCATCTGGCATCATCAAGAAGTGTCAAGAGGTATAAAAAGAGAGACAGGAGGAACTTCAGCCTCTTTTGGGTTTTGCCTCAGCCCCGTGAGGACGCACTGCCCTGACTCTGCCGAGATTAGGCCTTGCCACAATCCGCGCTGTTGTTATCTAGGGAGGTGAACATTTCCTTGTTGATTTCTCTCCTGTCTTGCTGGGAGGTTTCTCTGGAAGAGTTTTTGGGAGGTTTTGTGGGGTTTGGGTGGTTGGATTCTGTATTATTTGGTTGGGTGACTTGGTAGTTATTGTTGTTAGTCTGGTTTTCTTTTCTCACATTTGTATATACATGTATTATATCATATTCTGTTCTAATTGTCTTTCTTTTGTATAATATAAGAAGCTTGCTACTTCAGGTTTTCGGTTTTTTTCTCTCCCTCCTTTTCCCTTGGTTGGGGGGGGAACCCTTTCTCTTTGTGTTGGGCAGTTCGTATTTTGCCAGCTCAACCCAAGACATGAGTACAGGGGAACAATCACTGCCCTGGTCCTGCTGGTCACACTATTTCTGACACAAGCCAGATGCCATTGGCCTTCTTGGCCACCTGGGCACGCTGCTGGCTCATGTTCATTCAGCTGTTGATGAGCACTCCCAGATCCTTTTCCTTCAGGCACCGTTCCATCCACTCTTCCCCAAGCCTGGAGCACGGTCTGGGGTTGTCCCAAGTGCAGGACCTGGCACGTGACCTTGTTGAATCTTACACAATTGGCCTCAGCCCATCAATCCAGCAGTATGCATATAAATTTCACAGGTACATCGGTGTGCCACATGAATGCATGTTTCCACATCATGCGATAGATGTTAGCTAGGTCTGTGAGCATCTCCAAAGGGCAATCAAAAATCAAAGGCAGAGATGGGCCAGTAACTTTAGGTTACTAGGGATGCTCATGCAGCAAGCTACAGCAGGGAGGCAGTACGAAAATAACTAGTTCTCAGTTCTTGGCTTACTGTCTTTATCAGAGACATGATTATCTATTTTGACCATGTAGACAGGTCAAAAGTGCTTGCACACCAGCTAAGGGCACAACTTAGCAAGTGTTAGTAGGACTGCCATGAGTGAGAGTAGTATGGAAAGGTCATTCACTCAATCATTTAATGAGCCCTCAGTTCATGTCAAGAACTGACAATAAGAGATCACCACTTCACAATGCTTGCTATCATGCTATGCCATTCCCATAACTGTGCCATAGTCCGGAAAACAAAATAATGGTTTGCAAATCTAAGGCCTGGGGCAGTCCAGCATGCAAATTCCCTGCAGATCTCAGACACACATTTGAGGCCACCAACCCAATAGACATGAGCTGCAGCAGAGGGTCTTCATGATCTCAGTGGTCTTTTCCGACTTGAAGGATTCTGTTATCACAGCTGCACAATTGCAGCATTGTGAGGAATAGTCCGGTGAAAGAGTCTTGTTTTAAACACTAAAGAGAAGTTTCTATTTACCAAACTGTAGGCCCCCATCCATTGACCATAAACAATGCAAATGGATGAGTGTATAGCTGAATGGCTGGATAGACAGCAACTGATTCAATTCAAAGTGTGGCATGACATTTATGTATATTAAAATGGAATGAATCAGGACAATGAAAGACCTCTATGCTATTCCTAGTCAAAGTGAAAAGATGAGGATTTCTCAGAAGCAAAGCTAAATCTCCCAGACCTGAAAAAAGATATTTTGATGTCATGGAAGTCATTGTCTCCAGAAAATTTTATTTCATTCTCTTATATTTCTTCCTAACGCTGCTTGCATGTTAACACTATAATTTCAAGAAAGTGGCGTAATATTGAACTGAAGATTTTGAAAGCCTTAAAGAGTTGCATCTTAAGACCAATATGCTCACTGAAGTTTGTGCTATTTGAAAGCTTGGTTTCTTGACAGCAGTTGTTTCTCAGTCTTTCCTTAAAATGTATGAATTGTGCATGATTAGTGGATTCATTGAACATTTTGCTTGAATAATCTTTGTTTTCCTAAACCTATGCAGCAAATTTAGTGGCTTTCCAGTGCTAAAAGGCCAAAGATCTGTCTTCCTTCCCAAATTCTTTTCATTGTTTTTTACTATCACTGACAATGGAAGATAAACAGTTAGAGACGGCAAATCTCCCAGTGGCACATGTTTAGTTTAAGATGTATTTCTCTTCCAAGAAGGAGGACACAGAGAAAAACATCTTCTGAGAGATCTCTGAAGAAGGGAACAAACGATCCTGTTGTAAATCACCAAAGGCAAGCATATTTTTTTGAAAATTCCGTGAGAGAAGTGATATGTACATGCAAAAATTTCTTGTTGAACCCCAAGCTCAACACCATTTTCTGCTCCCACTCAAAAAGATGACAAGGGCATGCCCCAGATTCACACATCATTATAAAGTGAATGTGCTCAAGCAAAACACTTTTCTTTTTCAGAGTGCAAGAAATTTGTTGCGTGTGTCAGATATTGAATGCTCAAGGGATACCAGTCATGATATCCATTATTATCAGCCAATAAATCCTCTTGTTACTCCTCAGGGAATTTCAGCAAAAGGATGGATGGAGAACTAGTCTGACAGAGGGAATGCCTCAACGAGATGAATAAATGCTTGAATTACCAAGCTCCTGGCCGTTGCACCATATGGGAAGCATTGCTTGGAAAATGGTTGTCTAATGTAGCCATATGTTACATAAATTAAGTCAATGATCACAGGTTAAATATCAATATATGTATGTAATATTTAGCAACACTCTGACTAAGACAGACTAGTTAAAAAGTAAATGGTCACAATGTCCAAGTGTGTGAAAAAAAATTACTACATTTATATTTAGGCATCTAATGATAGAACTTTTACAGAAACGGCATAATATGTTCTGCTCCCACTGCCTAAATCTGCCTGGAGAGCAGAGTGTGGAGCAAATTCAACATCTCATATCAACTAGAAATGCATTAGGTAATGTCTCAAACTATATTATGCTTTATGCCTTAAGTAGATACCTAAACATCAATGTCCACATTGAAAATTTTCAAAAGTTTCTACTGCATGTCAAGAAATTGAGCTTTTCCTTGGGAAATCAAGTGCAGTGATAGTTTCCCCTTAAAAATAGACAAGGGATGCTTGGCAAATGCTGAGAACAAGACCCTTTCCAAAGGAAAATGAACTGATAACCTAGCAAGTATGACTCTTTGTCATACTGAAAACACTAAAGCAACTTTTCTGGTTTACCAGAGCTGCAAAATGTCGCACATCAGATATTTCTTTAAGTCCTATACAGATTTAAAAATTACTTGATAATATTTTATATATTACTAAGTACCATGCAGCAAGGTAACTCAAATCCATATCTTCAAACTGATTCTCATCTCACACTGACTTGTGTCAGTAGAGCATGGTTGGTATCAATTATATTACTTTGCTGATTTATACTGATACCAATTCAATCAGGAAGGCTCATGATAAGTAGATTGTGAATGACTTGATATCATGTGCTCTTCCTCTTACTTTTGGTTAGAGGTACTAAATCAATTTTCTAAAGTGTCATAAATCTTTATAACTGTGGATTTTTGTCTCGATTAGCTCCAATTATTCTTGTTTCCCTGGCTGTCATTTTTCATGAATGCTTCACAAACATTATTGCAGTGGCAAATTACTACTGCCCTTTCTTGACTTCAAAATTAGCATAAATGTTTATGGCATTGTTATATCATGGTACTGTGACAAAATCTGAAGTTTAACATAGGCAGGGAGATACTGCACTAGGCAGGTAATTGCAGACTGAAGCTGGAGTTCAGAGCATGTCAGAACAGAGCATGTTCAGAACACCTGGGGAAGTGTTTCCTCAGCCCTGGACACATCAAAACTGAAAGCTGTTGTGGGGTTGACTGGATTCATGGACAAGTCATAAATTACTAAAAATACAAAGAGTTTCTTGTTGTCTTTTTCATATTTTACTGGAGTTGACCATATCACTGACCAGCTGCAGCTGTAGATCTGACTTCAGGAAGCAGAAAAGGAATCATGGCCAGCCTGACACATGTTTTGGAGTTTGCAACAGCATTATCTGGTATTCTGCTACAGACCTCCTAGAGTCTAGATTTTTTTATAGTTATCTGCTAGACTAGAGATTAAATCTTTACAGTTTCCAGCTCTTGTAAAAAATCTGAGGCAGCAGGAGTTCAGTCCTTTTACCAAGCAAGGAGGCCTCTCACTATATTTAGTGCTCCAGAAGATGGTTTGGAAAGCACAAAACAAAATCTATAGAGAATGACCCTTTTCCAGTTTGGTCCTCAAACAGATAGCTGCAGGCAAGCCACGAGAGAGAGCTGTGCTGGAGCCTGAGTGGGTGTATCCTCAATCTCCAGCAGAAGTGGTCTAGACAGGCACATGGCACTGATACTGAGACCCAGGCTTTGTGCTGAGCAACAGAAACAGGAGGGACTTGTCTGACCATGGGGCAGTTGTTCAGTGGTGTTTAGATGGTCTGATTACTCCTGAAAGCTGCAGCAACTGGTAACTCTCTAGCTGCTGCTAGACAGACAGCCACACTGCTGGGTGTAGGACAAACCTTCTGGTTTGGGTGGAGAAAGCAAGTGGCAAAACTGGCAGAAGAGCTAATTTCTGCTGTTGGAAGACTCCAAAATTCATAACTATCTGACAAAAATAAAACCAGATACTAAACAGCAGTGCTAAAAATTAGGGAGAAAAAACCACTTTACATTTACAACATTGAAGAAGACAGGGATCCCATTCTCTGCTAAGGTGTCCACATTTATGAGCTGACCTTGAACTGGGTGCCCTCCCTCACAAAAACACCCACTGAATTGCGTTCCCCATCTAGGCTGTGGGAATGAACAATCCTCCCTCTTTTCCTTGGCATCATGTGCCAGCCAAAGGAGCTTATGAAAGAGAATAAATACATGAACACTCAAGCGTACCAAAGAGAATAGAAGTTTTATTATCACAGAGGCAGCCATAGCTTCACATGGCTCAGGAAGCAAAAGTCCTCTGATGAATCCCTGACAGTCTGATGCCAAATTCCTGTGTATGTTCAATAGTTGCAGGAGGATTTCCAGGCTCATACCAAGTGGGATTACCTGGCACAGGTGCCATTTCTTTCTGTGCCTGCTTAATGGTGATACCCAGGACCTTCAGCCTGTTAGGCTCAAATATTTGTGTCTCATCACTAGAAAGAGGAGTAAGCACAAACAAATGAAAGTTTCATGCAGGAACCCTGAACAGCTGCAGGGTATCCTCCCTGGTATAAATTACATTTCTGTTGATTCCATTTGCAGCAGTTTTTATTTTTCATATAAAGCATACACCTTATGCCCAGAATGTGTTTTGACAGAGGGGGAGCAATACCACCATGTTTCCCTCAGTGGCATTGCTTTATCACCATACAGAAGACCATGTTTCTTGTGTCAGGTCTGAGGGCATTGTAAGAAATGCTTGGAGCAACGGAATTTGAGATATGGAAAATGTAAAATAGAGGACAACTCCCAAGCATGAGTAGCCTATGTGACAAATTGCACAGGTGGAGGATGTTGGTTAAATACACAATGTATGGCAGATACCAGGCTGCCTGCACCTGGTCAGCCTTAACACATGGAATGAGTAGATCTAAGCTGTGGGGCAGGTATGCACCTGTCTCATATAGACCCTGGCCAAGACCTTTATGGCCATAACAAATTATAAGCCAAAACTCTTTTTTTGTGACTGGCCCAGCAGATTTCCCATTCCAATTGAGATAGTGAAATTTGTTGCAGGTGGATGAAATCTCAAACAATAGTCCTCAGAGCTGCTGTTCCCTCAAGATCCATGTAACATAGCAGACTCTGGAAATACATCCCTTTTCTCCAGAGAAACATGGCAATGGGTATCATGTACACTGTGGGAGGTGCTCACTTCAGAAGGAGCCCTTGCAAAGGAGTTAGTTAATATGGCCTCTGGCATTTGTCAGAATGTCTGAGGGTAGTGTTTTCTACTGCAGCTAAACCAAAACAGTACCTGTAATTTACTCAGCTGTCTCAGAATGGCTCTTCATGAGTAGGAAAGAAGAAAGGCCTGTAGGTAGTTCAGATGGGCCTTAATAAGGAAAGGATAATTCTAATAACCATCTTCTGCTGGTAAACGCATAGCTCAGACCTGAACCTCATTTCCAGGTCTTTTGTAATTCAGAAAACCTCCATACTGGAGACTTTGATCTCAGGCAAGTGTCTTGCACTTAAGTATATTTAGTATACACTTCAGTTGAAAAACAGGGCATTTGAAAAACAGAAATGCAACAGAAATGCCAGAGGGCACACTCTTTAATCTCCCGGCAAAAGTAGGAAAATAACTACTACCTAATTTCTATACTGTTTGTTTTAATTCAAACACTAAATAAAACCCATTGATTTATGGTTCAGGTAGTCCACTTGTTCTTCCTTAAAGCAGCCACTTTAGGGAACAGATTTATAAAAATGTCTAATCATTGCAACTTTCTAAACACTTACAACTTTTGATTTATTAGTAATTTTGAATGTGAAATAGGAAGTATGTTCTATCTGTTGTTAATGGTCTTAGGTTCCTGCTGTGATAAAAACTAGAGAAAAAATTCAGTGCCAATATTTGCACAAATCGCCTTTGCCTAGAAAGGAAATGCTCTTTCATTTTGTTTGGTGCTTCTCTAACTTCTTCAGGAAATAAGGAGTACTGCCTTTTCTGACAGCACCAATTAAATAAGCAGGTTTGTGGAAAATTACACAGCATCCTACATTTTTAATCCAGTTGCATGAAGCTATAGTCCTGTGGTGATCCCCAGCATGGGTCTGCTGTTTTCTAAGAGCAGAAAGTGGCAAAGCTGATGTGCTAGAGGCACTATATATGATAATTGCATACAGGTTAAGTGTTTTGCAAATTAGCAGTGCTTCATCATTCACTTTCTTTTTATTGCCCGTTCAGGTTGGCATACAGAGTGTGCTGAAGGTGACTTGTCTAATCTGCAGCAGCTGGAACATCCACAAAATCATTTCCTGTCATTTTCAAATGAAGCTTATGGAGATGGCTGTTCTGTCAGAAGTGACATACAGCACCATGAATTTTGTCAAGGTGCAACTTAATTCCTGCTGATGTGTTTCTTATGTAATAAGACCCCAAGGAAGTCATGTTTCCTGCCTGTCAGCAATCAGTGGTCCTCTTTTTTACCCATGGAAAACAGAGCATGCACGTGCAAGGACAAAGCTGCAATTTGTTATTCTGTCCCTCTCTGCCTCCTGTTTGGCTCTGGATTCATGCCAGAATGCAGGTCTTTTGAGTGCTACCACTGCCCTTTATGCTAGGGGTAGCTGTAAGTGGATCCTAAATTCATGATGGCATTTAGGCATGACACTTCATGTAGGTGCCACTGGCAGCCCACTTTCCTCAAAGCTCCTCAACAGCTTTACCTTCAGCTAGCTAAAAGCTTTGGTGCCATCTGTGCTCCCAGTAACAACCTCTTCTCCCCTGTGTTTCTCATGTCACGGTGGGCAGACCATAGGAACCCAGACTACACAGGAGGGCTTAGGCACCAAACTGGGGTTTAAAGCCCAAAAGCATTTCACGAATGTTTCTCTGTGTCTCCTGGGCCCAGGCCTGGGCCTGGAGGCCATGCCACGAGTAAGCTCAGCCTGGAGAGGGAGAAGGGCATGAGAAATAAGTGTCAGCGCTTTGCAGACTGACCCATCCTTTGAGGTGGCACTAAGGATGAGTTATCTTCCCAGTCAGCTAATTTACTTTTTTTCTTTTAGACTGAAAAATTAGAGGAGGAATTGTCCAAGAATACCTAAGAAAACCTAACATTAATTCCTAAAAAAGTAATCAACAGCCGAGTGTTTGAGTCTTATTGATCACAGGTGAAGTATTTTAGAGTACCTTAATTTTGATTTTACTCCTATTTGTCTGGATACTATATCTAAAAATTTCAAAATACTTTGGCACTTCTGCTTGGGGTCAAAATTTCATAATCACGCAGTGTGTCAGGTTACAGGAAAGTGCAGATGATCTGTTTCCCCGCAGGTTACCAAGTGATCAAACAGCTGTCAGAACACTTGTTTCCTACAGCATTAGCTCTGTGATATTGAATAATTTGCATTTTTAGCTAATTGGTTGCTCCCCCTGGAAAGGAGTCATATCAGTGATTTTAAAAGATGTTTCCTGTTGGCATATCCTTTTTACTAGTATTGCACCTTTCCAGCTCTGTTTTGACTGTCTCCTTCCCCAGGTCTTTTGTCCTTGCTGAATTATGTCAAGATCAAGTAATAGTGAAGGTTCTGAGAGAAATTCAGGCTCTGATTCAAAGCAATTGATAAGTACCAAGTTACGGACATGGACTCAATGAACCCTTGATGCTCAATGGCTTCAGAGAAAAAAAAAAAAAGGGAATGGCTTTCCTCTGCTTCTTTTCCATGGCCTGGTAGAAAGATATGCCCTTGGTGAGCTGAGGCAATCTGTTGGACTGATACACACACATAAGCATTATACGTTTGCCTGTCCAGCCCTTTCCTTCTTCCTTTAAGGGAGTAACATTGATTAAGTAGAGGAAATGCTGTGCTAAAGAAGATCCCCCCTACCAAGCTGGTTTTTGGCTATCCACAAGGCGGCACAGCCCACATGGCAGGCTGGTGCAGTCCAGCCTTACCTAAGTGTGGATTCATTCAGCTTGGGTGCTACTGACAGGCACACATCTGCAGCCAGAGCCCTGACTGCTGGGGCAGCCGAAGAAGCAGTGCCACAACTTATACCCAGCTGACAGACCCCAAGCTAACACCAATAGTTGCACTGCACTGTGTAACACACCTGCAGAAATGCTTGCCCTGGGAGTAATCACTACTGAAGAGACTTGAGACACAGTGATAGACCGACACAAAGAATATTTCTGTCTCTGCTGGATTTGTTCTGTGATTGAAAGCAGAGGGACTGTACTTTTTTCCTCTATACTGCTAGTGCAGAACCTTTAATTAGTGCAAAAAATCACTTTGAGAGGCAAAATGGAAAGGGGGAAAAAAGGTAATCACTACTCCCAGTAAAGGGATCTCAATTCTCTCTGTAAGATTTGAATCAAAGTCACCTTCTCTTAGAGGGATGCTGTATTCTTGTTTTCTTTTCCCTTTCCCCGACTTTTTTTTTCTGTAAAGTCAGATTTTTGGATCTCAGGCACATTATTTTAAAGTTTTTTCGGAAGACACAGGGTAATTTCCACAAAAGTTGCAGCTGATGTGTGGAAGTTCCCTTGTCTTTCTTCTTGCTGGCTTTGAGTCATCATTGCTTGCAGCTACCATAATTGTTTACAGCATTTCCTACAGCAGGATCCCACTCTCTTTTTCATCCTTTCACTTGTATTGTCATATATAGAAATCTGTATGTAGACTGGAAACCTGGACTCTGTATGTTGAATGGCCACAGTGACTATGGTTCACTTAAAATAGGACTGTAATTACTAGCTGGGCTTTGCTGCAGGAGCTACACCTCCTCGTGGTTCCACTGGATGCCCTTTGGGGTACCCAACTTGGCCTCTGCGCCAGTGTTGAGCTATGGTTACTTCCTCCAGCCCTAGGACTGGCTTCACCAACCACTGAATAGTTGTATTCTAGGTGAAACATATTTTGGCAGTTGATCCTAAGGATTGATGCCCTGTGCTCACAGGTGGTGTTAGGTGGAGTCTGGCAGGTCTCTCAGGGGTGGCTTGCCTGGCTTTTTTCTGCCCTCTACATTATGTATGGCATTGACTTGTGTTGTGACATGGTGCCCACGGGTACTATAGGCTGCAGCAGACAGGATAAAGAAATGAATTTTGCAGGAATGGAGTTTATAAACTGGCAATATGTAGGACTGAAGGTATGTCATTCTTCCTCTGGGAGTGACTGACTGGCTTACTCCCTGACTTACAGGGAGCAGTCTCCTCTCTTCTCACTCCCAGCCAGTTTCCTCATATTGCCACGGATCCTTTTTTCATCTGCTGGACAGCAGAGGGAAATTTCAGTCAGTCCTGGACAGGAATCCAATGTCTCCATGTTGCAGTGAGAGGACAGGAAGAGTCCTGGAACTGGTGGAATGTCCAAAGACCCAAGAAAAGAATGTGGCTGGGCGCTTCTTGGAGAGCTCTATTCATGCCAGTAGACACTGGCCATGCAATTGGAAGATCCATGGACTAGTATATTACTTGCTTTGACTATAAATAAACTATATTTGGAGGGTTGCTCATGACTTGGGAAGGAGGCCGATGTGAAGGGGGCCCATGTGAAGGATGGGAAAAGGGAAGATGTAGGATGTAGAAAGGGAATCATATAGTCATGATTTCAATCTGCCAACATTAACATATTGGCTCTACTCCGTTGGACAGGCCACCTTATCTAACCTGGTAAAGGATCAAGTTTGTAAATTATATGTGTTCAATATCAGGATACTAAAAGCGCCAGAGCTGCAACCAAAATTTAGCTGAGATGTTTGAATAGATTTTCACAGGTGAGCAAATTCTTATTTCTCTCACCAGCCTTCGCTGGGGCTTTATGTGAGTCATTCACTGAAAGAGCACTTGGGCTGAGGAGGCCTGGTTTGAGTACAGAACAGCACCTTGAGGTGACTCTCCTGACTTCTGAAATTCACCTCCATCCTTCTCCAGTCTCCTCATCACAGCTGTGCTGAGAATTACCACCATGCACTGATACAAAACTCCATACAGCGACCCTTTTATCTGACATTTTCCTGGACCTTTAGAGTGTACCTCAATGAGCTAATGTAAGATGTGTGTTCTCTCTAGGTGTCTAAGGTAACAGAAAGAGATTATGTTAAGTGCTTAGTAAGAGGCAGTTTCCATTTGCAACATTCAACTTCATCTGGCTGTGGTGCATGAAAAAATTGACCCACGTGGGTCCTAATCTAGCAATTTAATTGTACCCCTGAAGTGTCAATGTGATGAGCATCATGGATTTTGGCACTGTTGACATTTCTTTTAAGCATATGACAGTTTGAAAGGATAGTAGCGTGTCCTTTTATCTCTGCAACAGATAAATATGTTACTGAGTGATGGAAACAGCTTTACATGCAGGCAAGTGACAGAAAAGAAAGTGGTGGGGGAAAAGGTGCAAAAGGCAAGATAAATTTAAATAAACAGTGAAGCACAAAACATACATAAGTGTTCTTAGAGCATCTCTGATGAATTCACACTGTGATAAACTGGTGCAGTTGACCAATAATTGTCAGTGAGAAAATTACAATTCTCTTAAAGGTTCCTCAGAAATGTCTTTAAAACGTGTCTTGGGCTTGTACAGTGGCAAAGCTGAAGGGGGAATAGGACCTTTGGCAAAGGACAAGAACAGTGGCTCTGACAGCACGGGTTCTGATGTTCCACATTACATCCTCTCACGCACCAATATTTTAGTAAAGCATTTTGTTTGTTGGCCTGAGAGTCTCAGTCCTTTTAGTAACCAAGTATAGTGCTTTCTGAGATAGAAAACTGAAGAATTTTCTAGAAACAGACTTTTTTTCATGATCAGAACAATATTTTCCAAAAGTGGTCTGTGAAGAAGTGAACAGGAATGGGTAAGGAAAAGCTCTGAATGAGGTTCACTAGGACTGTAGAAAACACAAAACCTGTGATTTTAAGGGGCTTGGTTGCTATGTGGAATTACCAAATGAATACTTTTCTGAAAATCTTCAAGATTTTCAGCAACACAATGTGACATTGACAATACGTTTTCTCATGCCCTCAAATTATCTGAATAGCTAACACCTAGTAAGAAACTCAGTTGAGACTGTAAAGCATGGGAGACACAGGCACCTAGTGAGTCACCTGACATTGGGAAGCTGAATTTCCATATTTATCAACATAGATAAGCAAAATACTCTGCCAGCTCAGGAAGATCTTTGGACTGAGAATCCATTGTAACCTTTCATATTTCAGGTTCTGTAACCGCTGACTGTTTCCTTGTTGTGTACTTACAAGGTGTGAAAAACAGAGTTGGAATGCAGATAATGCTAATTCAATCACATGCAAGCACCTGTCTAGCATATATGTCTGTTAGCTTATTGCTGGCTATCAACTATCTGTCAGATACCTTGGCAGAGTGAGAAAATCCATTACCAGTGGAGCAATAGGCTTCCAAAAACCATTAAAATGGCATCCTAGAAACAGTAAATGTGAAAAAATGCTGTCTGTGTCTAAGACAGCTTTTGGATTTTTTTGGTAGGAAATTTGTCTGAGGAATTGATAAATCTAAGGATAGAATTACTTCAAATCTAAAATGATTTCCTGACCTGTATTACAAATTCTTTATTCTCCCCTTCCCCCTACAAAAAAAGACGCCAATATTTCCTTTGGAGAGAGAAATGGGAATGCAAACAACATTAATCTATCAGACATGTAATGGGAGGGGATCTTTCTTCTCTCTTGCCACAAATAATGAATCATACAAGTTTTAGGGAACCTAATTATATCACTGAGGAAACACTGAGATGATTATATGAATGCTTTCTTCAATCTAACATGATTTTTGTGAGACCATTATTTTATTTGAAAAGTACTGCAGAACTCAACTCTGGTCTATTTTTAAAATGATAGATTAAACAGAAAACGTGTAATTGAATATTATTCTGATTGCTTTGCCACAAAAATACAAAAGGCCAAATGTCAATTTGAAATTAAACTCATGCAGAAGCTGAGCAAACAATAAGGGGATGTATCACTAAGCAAATTGCAGCAGTGTGAGATATCCTGATTATCTTTGATTTATTGTTGTTAAACCACTAGGCAAATGCAACTCTCAGTCATACTGTGTTTCACAACAATACTTCTGGGGAACTTGAGGCAATAAAATCATGCTCAGTGTGTATCCCTGAAGACTTAATGGCTGTTTAATAGAGATTGGAAGCTGTTGCAAAATGGGCCTCAGCATTATGATACTCAGTGCTGCAAAGTCTTAAACTTACTGTACTCCAGACCAGGAGTCAGTGATTCCGTGCCAGCCTGTGTAAGTATGTGCTTCCTTCCTGCTTAGTGCTCAGAATTAAGAAGCTTCTCATGGCATCTACAACATCCAGCTTACCAAGAAAGGAGATACTTAAACCAAGAGAGAAAATTAAAAGGAGGATACTGCTGGAAATTTTGAGACTGGCTTTCAAATGTGGGCATTGCCTTCAGAATTGTCTTAAGCTAGTATGTGCAAACAGGCTCAGGACCACCTCTGCAACAGGTGGACACACTCCTGCCTCTCAGGTCCAGGTGCCTCTGCTAGGCTGGGACTGAAGACAAGAAACTGCCTCTTTCATACAGGTCTTAAGCATGTAAGAGAAGACCCACTCTGTTTTCTAGGTCCTCTGCAGCAGCGCTTCCATCCTTAACGTTTTTTACCTGAGGAGGAAGGAGTGGGCCTTTCTTTTCACCATCAGAGCATTTCTATACCAGTAGCAAATTAGATACTGTAAGTGTAGATTTCAAATCTTTTCAGGACCAGGATAAATAAGAATTTGTATCACCTGTTTTCTAAGAAAATCTGCATTTGCAGCAAACCTAACACATTAAAAATAAGTAACCACTGCCTCTGCCTCCTCTCCTTCCTCTGAGTGAATGGAAATGCTATTTAGGTGTTATTTGAGTATGCCGCATAAACCAGGCTCTTCTGGAGACCGAGGTGGGGGCACTGCTGAATAGGTAGGTGGGCTTTGAGTGCACATAAGATGGTGATGTTTGTCAGTGTATGTAATAATAAAAGTCCAGTTAAGTGAGCTTGCCATGGAAAATTAGAAGACTACCATTGCTTCAGTTCCTTAACAAGAATGAGTAGGGTTCCTTGGATCATGTTGTTGGAGTATGATGTGTTACCTCTAAGTCACACTTGATGTGACAATACTTATTTTAAACCTGACTCTAAAAGTTTTGTTGTAGCAGGGAGAAGACCTGTACAAGAGAGAATCTGAAGCTGCTGAGTCCAAAATCTTATTCTAAAGCCCTTTGTAGGCTACTAGACCTTCTTTTTCTGCTAGGAATTAAAACATAGGCAAAATATGTAGGTACACACACCCTTGTGTGGAGTTAGGATCTATAATGGAAAACACTTAAAGTTCATGTGGAAACAAAGTTTTGTGCAGTTACAGATTTTAATTTTCTTTGTCTCACTCTCTCTTTATAAATTATTTTTGTGGGCTGTTAAAAACCTTAAAATGGAGGTACAAATCTCTGGACAGTATATTTAAGACTGTTCATGATATACTCAATTCTCTTTGTTTCCTTGCAGAGATATTTAATGCTCACTCTCCCAGGGCTCCATAGAACACCAGTTCCAATCCTTTCAAAGAGCTCCCCGTAGCCTTCCTTCCCAGTTTTTCCAGATTCACTTAGCCAGAGGCACCTTTTTTTCTGCATTCCTGTTGTTCCTATGACAGATATATTCAGATATATTTTTCAATTTTCCTTACATAGATCTACAGTTTGAGACCCTAAGGGCTTCCATGAAAAATGCAAAAATAGCATGAGAAGGAAGCTTCCAGACACTCTTACTTCAGTCTCGGTAGAAACAGCAAGATTTTTAGCTCATTAGTCTACCTTTTGAAAGTCCTTATTTTTTTGGAAATGTTTTTGAGACAGAATCTGGATTTTCAAATTATTTTCATTCCTGTCTTGGAAAAAACTCCTGTCCATCACTGGATCCAAGCATAAGCAGTGGACTCTATCTGCAGGGGTGGAAAACAAGACTTTTGAGGTTTTGAGGTAATTAATGCTTGTTCCACTGCTTGCTTGTAGAGCAGGGACCTGGACTCAGAGCCCAACTTTTCTCATGGTCTCAGCACTCCCTGCTCTTTGCAGGCACTGCTGTGAGTGCCTCCATTCCTTCTCCACTCCCCTACAGCTTCCCTGCTCTTACAGCCAGGGCTCCCCTTTAACACCTCCCTAAAAGATACCACATTGTCCAGATGAATCCCTATTTACTATTTCATCTGGCATCTTTTTTTACAAATCCTCAAAAGAAACCTAACCTCAGGTTTTGTTTCCCCAGGTTTCCTACCCTTATCTGTGATGAACACCTTCACATCACACCTTCCCAGGTTATACAGACCTTTCAGGGCTGAATTAATCCTTTCCTCTGTCTGGATTTGCACTTGCACACTTTCCTTACAGTGTACCTTAGGAAGCTTTTCTTTTCTGCCTTGATGTATGTGCTGGTTTAGAGGTTAACCAGCAGGAGAAATGAGCTCAACACGAGAGAGATTATAAGTCAGAGCTACAATTTAACAATAATAATACAGTAAATGCACTGATGCAAAGTGAAATTGCTTTCAACTCCCAAAACCCAGCTGTGTAACCCAGTGCCCTGGGGTACAAACCCAAAGGGGTTTGTTAGCCTTGTGCTGAGCCCCGTGTGGCTTTCCCCAAGTCCAAAGCAAAAGGAAGTGACAAACCCATTGGTGCAGGTGGTGGCTGATCCAGAGTGGTGGTCTCCTCCTGTCGAGGTCCTGCTGCTCCTCTGGGTCCAACAAAAAGGTTCCCAAGGTCTTCTTACCTACTCCTTTTTGTACCTTCAGGGAGTATCCAGTCCCTCCCACAGGGTGGGGACTCACACAATGGGTGATTAACTCTGTGAGTCATGGGGTACTTTTGAACTGTTGATGGCCCATTAGCACCTACGCCTCCTCAGGCTGGGAGTGGAGGTGCTAACGACTCCCTGGGAAGCTGCTGCAAATGGGCCATTGACCTTGGGAATGAATAGAGGGGGTAGAATACACAGCTTTGATCACCCCCACACAGTGACAACTGGTCCCACCTGCTGAACTAGGACAATGTAATACAGACAGAATCAATGTTTAGAGAGGAAGGAGACCTGTATGGAAGTGCCACTGATTTAAATACATTTTAAGCATGGATCAGAGCATTTCATGAAGGTAAATCATGAAAGACGGAAAGAGGAGGAATCATCAGTCAAACAAACTGGAAAAGCTAAAGAAAAATTTTGTCAAGTCATACATATCTGCCTTTCTCCTTAAGCCCTTCCTTGCACATAGAACAGATTGCCCTCAAAACGAAAGTGAATTGCAAGAGTTGTGAAGACAGGTCTCATTCTTTACAAATGTGTACAGAGCTGCAGGTCAGAGAGGGGGAGGCAGAAGGACCTGTGGGAGCAGCACAGGCAGCATGGTGACAAACGAGGTGGTGCTTGCTGGGTGCCAAAATTATCCCCCTTGTTGCAGTGTTTGCCAGAGATTGGGAAGCAGATGTGCCTCAAAGGGATATTTTCTGGAAGCAGAGAATGAAACATTAATGAAAGCATCGGAAGTACCTGAACATCAAGAGAAAAGTGTGTGTCTGGGGGGAATAAAGGAAACACAAACTGCTTCTATGCCAAATCTCCTTCAGCTCAAACTCTGACAGATGCTGTGGTAATGGCGTGAGTTCTACGTGTCTTACCAACACAGACAACATGCAAGGGTTTGTGTTCTAAGTTAAAGATAGTGAAAACCAGGTCACTTTTCATTCTTATAATACCACTTCAGTTACTACTCTTGCTACTAAAGTAATAAAACAGGTCTGATGATCACCAGATGATTTTTAAACCAGATCAGTCTCCTGCATATAAAAGGTAATAAAACCACTTGATAATGGCATGGGATAACTTCCTGTACTATCTGCTGCCAAGAAAAATGCAAATGTGATCACTATCTTGAATTTAAACCCAGAAAACTGCTAAAATGCCAAAAATAGATGGTCTTTTGCATAATGACTGAAAGTTTTAGTCCTTCCTCCAAGAAATGAGTCTGGCAGTATTAGTGTAATATGCTTCATATCCTTTGAAAAATAAACGTTTCTGGTTTAGATACAATCTAAATGAGCTTAGAAATTAAAATAATTCTTCTTTGGCTTCAAATTAGATGGATTGTCCATGTCTGAGCATTACTGCTGGTTAATTTAAGATGACATATTGGCCTGGCATTTTCATTTTTAATGTGGGAAGCTGTGTTTATAAATAAGACACTTCCTCTCAGGAACAGCAGCTTCAATTTTTTGGAAACTAGTAGAGATCTGTTTAAGTCGTGTCTTGCCCACTGCTCAGGCTGGGTACTCTGGGAACACATAAATTTGTCTTACTTATGATAAATGGACCCACGAATAGTAATACTTCAATTTTTTGCCTCCTGCAGCTTTTCATGCCATGAAGCATTTAAGATAAAATGTTTCTTGGATGCTTTGATAGCACTGAGGAAGGTGTGCATTTGATTGACATCTTTCAAAATATATTTTCATCTCATATTCTCTAAAGGAGGTATGCATCATACAGACAACATCCAGGGAAGTTTCTCCTCTCCAGATGCAAAAACAAAAACTATCCTGAACAGTGATATGGGAAATGTATCCTGGAGATATTTCTAGTATCTATAAAATTGTTGCTACTTTGGCAACCAAGAATTGAAGCAAAGCAGTAGGTAGGTTCTACCTGCCTTCCTTGAGAGATAACCTAAAACTAAGCATGCAATTGCATTGAGCCCAGCACAAATAAAGCAACCAGAGCCACTTTCATTCCAAAAGTCATCCTACATTTTACACACTCGTGCAGAAGTTAGAGCACTGAGAAAAAAAGTACCTTGACTTCAAACTCTCCTGAGGCTGAGATTATCCTCCAGAGGATGCTCTGCACCACTAAGGCACAGGCCAAGCTGTGGTGAGGACAGAGATAATTTTTATTTGATCAAATTGTAGTTGAATCTGATGGAAAGAGACAGTCCAAGGTCCATCTGCTCCTGAACAAGGGGACCTACTGCTGGGACACAGCTGTACAGAGCATGCCTCAGGAGAAGTGGAGTACCCAAGGCCTGACTGCTACAGGTTGGAAGTCATGGAAGACTTTTCTCATGAAAGAAAAGTTAACTCACACATTTTGTGAGACTCACAACAACACTGATACCAGTAACATACCACCAGTCAGCACCAACATCAGAAGTTAACAAGTTGCTTCTTCCTGTGGTTCTCAAATACCACCTGTCTGCTTGAAACAAGTGCAGTTGTCCTTGACCAACAACTCAAAAGTACATTCAAAAATACTATTTAAATGTACATTATTTAGGAAGGTAAGGTAGAAATTAATCTTAGACAGGTAGAATCTAGTTATTCCTTTAGTTTGATAAGCCCTTTCCTAGCAGCTGGTCAGCAGAGGTAAGCAGGAATTGTATCCAAACCACAGTTGCAACGAAGCCATTCCTACAGACTGAACATTTTCAGCACTTGCTGGGGAGAGTCCTGTAATTTTGGGAGCCTCCTTTGAAAAAGAAGTAGCCCAATTATTCAACATGCTGGAAATGCAACTGAATGGGAGCACGTGGGATGGAAGAGCTGGAGTATAAACCATAACGCAGCTGGTCAGAGGATATAATTTTATCCTGTGCACCGGAGCCCATGGCCAGTATGCCATCTGTTGGAGCATACTGAAGGGCTGCTTTAGATCTGGAGTGAGCACTTTGAAAATCTGAGAATCAGAAGGTAGTTTTGTGACTGGAAAAAGCTGTCTGTTGGCTTTGAAGTATATTGTCTTCCAAGGGTGGGGAAAGCCTGTTGCAAAGAGGTTACTCTTGCTTTACTGAGGAGAGGATCTCCCATTTTTCTTCTCTGCTTATTTTAGGCCCTTGCACATAAAACATTGAAAGTGTGGCTCTGCTGTAAAGAAGCTACAAAGTTGCTAAGGATTTTAGACAGCCACTTTCAGCAGCCTTCATAAGGAGACCATACAAATCCCAGCTAAAGCCAAACTGCCATGAAACATCCAATAAAGACTTCTCTTTCTGTAATGTGCAGGCAGTAGCAATGAGATACTAGTCCAAGGGACTCTATATCAAGTTAGGGCTGTGCTGGGAAACAAAATTGCTGCTGACAGTTATTTGCAGTTAAAGCAGAAATACAGCAGGGGGAAATGCCAAATGCTTTTGCAGTGCCCTAATGACCATGAGTCAAGAGCATTATTAATGTTTGGCAAAAAACACAGTGTGCATCAGGTGCTGCCACCACTCAGCACATGTTTTCACCTGCTGACCTGTCTGCCTTTGGAGGGGGTTGAAAGCAAAGCTCAGGGGATAAGCGTCTTTACACCTGTGAGCAGCACTGAGCTGCCCTGCTAAGCTCTGTACTGCACTGGTGCCTCTGTCTCTCAGCTGTACCAGCAGTCAGCCCCTGTCCTCTCCTGTCTCCTTCCCTGGTGGCACCACTGTGCCCCTGCTTGGGCAGTTAAAGTGTGAAGGGAAGGAAGCCTGTAGGTAAGCTCACCTTTGAGTCTTGATTGATAGAGTGGACTCCTTCGCAGGCACTCTCATGGAAATATGTGCACAACTAAAACTGAACAAGGTGTGGAAACCTCCAATAATGTGTCTAAGGCCAATACTTTCACAGTCCTGTGCATTGTAAGATCGTACTATTTACAAGGAAGTTTTGTAAGTGCTTAAAGGCAATTAAATAAGCTTTTTCACCATCAAGATACAGATACTTGCCTTTCTTACAATGACTGATTTATTATAACCTCATTTATTTTATTGCCAGTAGCTGCAAGTGATCCATCAGAAAATGGATACAAAAAACTAGACCAAATAATTTATATTATTTTTAATTTCCACAAAGAGGAACTGAATGAATTAGGCTGTTAGATTTTGCTTGTAGAAGCTAAACCTCATAATGGTGACTGGAGAGCTACTGAAATGTACTTTGGTCACTGAACTTGTATAAGCTTTCATTTTCCCCTGTATTCAAAACCTATAGAATTATCAGGATTTCTTCTCAAAAAATGTTTGAAAGACTGCTGAAGTGTCTATCCTTCTATTCTTCAGTGCTTTTTTATTCCTTTCTAATATGCATTAGGATTCTTTTTGACCTTCTAAATTTTAAAATTTTATGTCTATAGCTCATATTAATTTGAATATAATAATTTACATAGAACTCCTTTGACGTCTGCTGTCATTTCATTTATGAGTTGCATTCACAGAATACAGAAAGAAAGTATGTATCAATTTTTTTAAAAAATTTTTTTCAGTATCCTAAAACACAGAATTATTGGAATTCACGAGACTTGGACAAGGGATAAGAATCCCTTCAGGCTTGAATTTCAGATTGCCTTCCTAATAATGTCATATCCATAATGCAGAGTTTAATTATTATACTCAATTAGATATTCGGAAGATTTTCACTTTTATGGAGCTGCTAAAACAGTTAATTAATACTACAATAGTCAACCAGTCTTTTTGTCTGGGTCAGATTTCTCTTGCATAAATGTAGTCCTGCAAAATCCATACCTGAACTTGGACTGCCTTCATAGCTGCTAGGAGAAAAGGTGACTGATCTGTCCTCAGGTAGATCCTGCAGACAGTCAAGGATGACCATCTCCCTGGCTAGGCAGGGAGCAAAGCTCCCTGGTTTAGCCCAGGTGCCTCACTTCTAGGTAGCGGGAGTTAGATAAGAAAGAATTACATCTCCATTTCTTGGGATTCATTCAGCCTCTTTTTTTTGGCATTTTTAGTCATGTTAAGCCTTATAAGAATTACACACAAGTAAACCACCAGAAGAGAGCATCAATCCCATGACATAATTAATGAGATTTTGAAGTAAAGAATACAACTAATTTATATGTCTTACATTTCCTTGCCCAGTGCCTCCCTTCTTGCTTCAAGAGATTGCTTTTTAAGGTCATATGCTCATAAATATAGGAATATATAGGTTACTATTCCTATTAATAATACATCCCATTGAAACTGTTGCTGATGCTGTAACTTCTTTGAAAGTTCATGTCGTGCAGTTAGAGAAGTGTATTTGAAGAGATTAATGAATGACATGCATTGCCAATACGTGTATGGTACATCATTGGGTTTGATTCTTAGTTTATTTATTTTTATTAGAAGTCATATCTCAGTAATGCTACAATCCAAATTTTTATTCCTGAAACAGTGATATCCTAGAAGTACCTAACACTTCTTGAAACTGAGTCCCTTGAGACTACAATATACACCAGTACACCAAAGAAAGAGTCAGGACCAAGACACTTGTCCTAGTTTTTTTGTGGTTATATCAGGTTATATATAAAAAGTTAATCATAGTGCTTTCATAAGTATTTCAAACAGTTATTTTGAATATGTGTTTCAGAGAGGTATTTTAAATGTAGGATCCCATGAGGCCTGTAGCAGTAAGACCAGTAAGTATCTGTGTATAATATGTGAAAAGATCAAAGGGTAAGATGAAAAGAATAAAAATATGGCTGTGTTTGATGCTCATGCAGTCTGCCAAATATTGCAAATTGAAACTGAGAATTGATTTGAAATACAATGTTTGAAGAGTATCAAGGATTACAGAGCCCTGTGAGTGGTGGTGAGGACATCTGGACTGCAGATAGGTTTTTCATCTATCCTTCCAAAGGTCACATGGAAGGAGTGTGAAAGGCACAGCCAAATCTGGAAAATCAACAAATGGATACAGGACTGGTGCCACAGTCAGGGGTTCAGCTACTTGGATAATGGGACTTGCTTTGAGAAGCCTGGTCTGCTGAGGGCTGATGGGACCCATCAGTCAGAGAAAGGGAAAATCATCTTCAGTCACAAGTTTGCTGAGCTGGGGAAGAGGCTTTAAACTGCAGCTGCTGAGCAGAAGAAACCTTTGTTCATTCCACTCCTACCTGTTTGATGCCATGGCCAGCAAGAAGTGCCCAGAGACTGGAGAGGGTTTACAGGGCAGCATAAAAACACCTGAAGAGCAGCACCAAGGAATTCCATCTATTCCAGCCAGTGAATCAACATCACTGAGAATCATAGAAGCATAAAATCATTAAGGTTGGAAAAGACCCCCAAGATCATTTGGTCCAGCCTTGGACCAAACACCACCATGTCAATTAAACCATAGCACTAAATGCTATGACCAGCTGTTTCTTGAATGCCTCCACAGATGGTGACTCCACCACTTCCCTGGGCAGCCCATCCCAATGCTTAACCACCCTTTCAGGGAAGAAATTCTTCCTAGTGTCCAACCTGAACTTCCCCAACTGCAGCTTGAGGATCTTGCCTCTTGTTCTGTTGCTGGTTATCTGGGAGAAAAGCCTGTTGACTACCTGGCTACAATCTTCTTTCAGGTAGTTATAGAGAGTGATAAGGTCACCACTGAAACTTCTTTTTTCCAGGATAAACAACCCCATTTCCCTCAGCTGCTCCTCATATGACTTGCTCTCTAGACCCTTTACCAGTTTCATTGACCGAGTTGAGGGCCCATCTTAAATGCCTCTGGAGACGCACAAAGCCTTGGGAATAAACAAGAGAAATTAAAGTCCTGCACACACCTGCAAGGCTATGATCTTACTGGCATCACAGAGACAAGGTGGGGTGGCTCCTGTGATGGGAGTGTCGGAATGCAAGGATAATGGAAGGTATTTTAGGAAGGACGGGGGGGTGTATCCCTCTATGTAAATGAGCAGCTGGAGTACACAGAGCTCTACCTGGAGATGGATGAGGAGCTGACTGAGAGTTTAGGGTTTAGGATTAAAGGGAGGGAAAGGACAAGCGACATTTGAATCTGTGACAGGCTGCCCTACCAGGAAGACTGGGCAGATGAGGCCCTCCATAGACAGATGAGAGAAGCCTCAACATTCACAAGTCCTGGTCCTCATGGGGGATTTCAACCACCCTGATATTTGTTGGAAAGACAACGCAGCAGGGTATAAGCAATTCAGGAGGCTCCCGGAATGCACTAAGGATAACTTCCTTCTCCAAGTGACAGAAGAACCATTGACGAGAGGTGCTATGCTGGATCTTCTCACAAATAAGGAGGGGCTGATGGGGAATGTGTGGCTCAAGGGAATCCTAGGCTGCAGTAGCCATGGAGTGGTGGAGTTTGAGATCCTTAGGGAATTGAGGAGGGTGCATAGCAAGCTCACTACCCTGGACTTCAGCAGAGTAGCCTTTAGCCTCTACAGAGACCTACTTGGTAGAGTACCATGGGAGGGGAAGAGGAGCCCAAGAAAGTTGGTTAATATTCAAGGATCACATACTCCAAGCTCAGGAGCAATGCATCCCAACAAAGAGGAAGTCACACAAAAGTGCCATGAGGCCTTCATGGATGAACTGGACAAACTCAAACACAAAAATGAAACCTACAGAAGGTGGAAGCAAAAACAGGTAGCCTGGAAGGAATACAGAGAAATTGTCAAAGAAGCCACAGATCAGGTTAGGAAAGCTAAAGCCCTGATAGAACTAAATCTGGCCAGGAACATCGAGGGCAACAAGAAAAGTTTCTATAGGTACATCAGTGATAAAAGGAAGACTAGAGAAAGTGTGGAACCTCTCCAGAAGGAAACAGGAGACGTGGCTACCCAGGGTGTGGAGTAGGCTGAGGTACTCAATGACTGTTTTGCTTCATTCCTCACTAGCAAGTGCTCCAGCCGTAGCACCTGAGTCAGAGAAGGCAAAGGCAGAGACTTGGGAGAATGAAGAGCTGCCCACTGTAGGAGAAGAGCAAATTTGAGTCCATCAAAGGAAGCTGAAGGTGCACGAGTCCATGTAAGCTGATGAAATGCATCTGCAGGGACCTGAGAGAACTGGTGGATAAAGTAGCTGAAGCACTGTCCATTACATTGGAGAAGTCATGGCAGTCTGGTGAACTTCTCATCAACAAGAAAAGGGGAAACATAATCCTCATTTTAAAAAAGGACGACTGTCAGTCTCACCTTTGTTCCTGTCAAGATCATGAAGCTGATCTGCCTGGAAACTATGCTAAGGCACGTGGAAAATACAAAGGTGATTGGTGACAGCCAACATGGCCTCACTAATGCATACTTAGGACATGAACTTAATTTCTAAGTAATAAAAAATGTTAGGGAGTATTTTTTACATCAAATAAGCACCCACTCTTCCTGCTGCAGACATATCATTCAGTTCCTAAATTCTGTTCTGTAACAGAATTATTGTGTGTTATCTTTAAATAAAGCTCAATTCAGAGGATATAGCTTGGAAAAACTATGCCTTATTCATGAAATTGTTGCTATAGTCTAATCAATTAAGATCTTAAAGTGTAGGCTTTTTAGCTACTTTGAACAGAGACAAATCTAGAATTCAGATTGTGTTTTTAGTAACTAGCATCAACTGTGAAATGAAAATCAGGATTTTTAGCTTTTTATTTTTAATAATTCAAGGGTTCTTTTTTTTATGAATGAAGGAAATTGCAGTCCTAAAAAAGTCAAAGCATGTAATCAGAACTTGTAAAATATTCCATTCTGTTTTATGACATCTCAACTCCAATCAAATAAACGGAGCCAAAAAGAACTGGAGACTTGATTGACTGTTTAAAGGAAAAGCTGCCAGTTTGATTACAGGCAAGTGAACAGACACATTACTAAATGTAAACTGCATTTAATTTTATTATGCAAGCAGCTTTAATAACAAGCCATAAATAAGGTATGCAAACTGAAATAGTACTGCATACAGATTTCTGATGATGAGTGGAGGCTGCAGGTCATAGGTGTTTTCAATTCAAGTTTTCTAAATTCATTAGGAAGCAAAAGGTAATTAAAAATGTGTGAGCATCAGAGGAAAAAAAGCCCCACATTACATTGTTTCAAACAAAAGTGGTAGAGATTTCCAGTAGACTGGTAACAACTGATTCTTACAGTACTGTGAAGAAAAGCCTTTATGGCACTTCTATTAAAAAAATTCCAGCCTTTTCCTATATTTTTGTTCTGGTTTCATTTCCCATGTGTAAATAATTTTGAAATTCAAAATGACTCATGAGGTACAGCGGATGTTTGACCCTAAGCTTGTGCAGGTTTTTTTGAGGTCCACCCACAGAAGGAAGTAAGATATGCACCATTTCTTAGAAGCATAGAATCCTTTAGGACTGAAAAGACCTTTAAGACCATTGAGTCCAACTGTAAACCCATCACTGCCAAGTCCATCACTAAGCCCTGTCCCAAAACACCACATCTCATATCTTTTAAATACCTCCAGGGATGGTGATTCCACCATGCTCCTGGGCAGCCTGTTCCAGTGCCAACCTGTTCCAACCCCTTTGAGGAAGAAATTTTTCATAATATCCAATCTGTATCTCCCCTGGATCAACCTCAGGCCATTTCCTATCATTCCTTCTGGTTAGGAGGAATCATTCCTTTTACTCACCTTGTTGCCCAGAGGAGATAGTTCAAACCAGACTCAGCTGAGAATTCCGGAAAATGCTGGGGTACCCAGCTGGTGTGAGCCCCAAAGCAGACTTTGCAGCAATGGCAATAGTTTTGCATTGCTATGTATTGAGAGGAGGTCAGACTTGAGCTGGGTTCTGTCATATCCCATGGGACCTTGGCTGGACAAGCTGGAAAGCCCATCTCTCCCTCCTTAATTCTTCCTCTTGACCCAGCAAGCAGCACAGACAACTCTAGACCTGGAACTGCTCCAGTACTGTATAACTGAGAGAAACGCAGAATCACAGCATCTGATGCACACCAGACAAAACCCAGTAGGGGAAACTGAGATGCGGGAGATGGGCAGGGGTGGCTGCTACAGGGCACAACATGATTCCAAGCAGGAGAGCAGCACGGCTGCCTGGCTGAGCACTTGTTCCCAATGAAGAGAAAGAGAAAAAAGTGTTGGAGTGTTAGTGGGTTTCGGCCAGGAAGCCTGTGGTAAAACAACAGTCCCCAAGCAGTAGATAGTAGCAGTAGATGGTACATTATCATAGCAAGGATATCTCACAGCAATTCTGTTGCAGGCTTTGTTGTGTTGGCGTAAAAAAAAAATAAAAAAAATTCAGTCCATGGAGGGGAAGATGGCAAAGCCTGGAGATCAGCAATCACAATCTGATTACATTCAGTGTTGCAAAAGAGAGAATAAGGGATAGTTTTCTCAAGCTCAGGAAAAATATGAGAAAAAGTGATTCTTTTCTGCATGAGAATCTTATTTTTCTGGCTTCTCAAAAGACTCTTTAAGGACTTATATAATAATAATGGCCAATCTTCGCGGACGAAGATTAGGGAAGGGCTCTCCCCATGTGGGTGTGCCCTCCGAGCCTGCACAGTGGATTGTTTAGGTGAGGCACAGCGTGCGCAGAACTGGCCCCACCATTTACGTCCTAAGGTTCATTTGCCACGGCCGAGTGAGCTTGGACAGTGACAGTCCTTGGGACTGTCACAGCATCTGGTACTAACCAGGGCTGACCCTGCTGAGCATCCGAGATGTGACGGGATCGGATGGCAGGGAGGCATTGGACTGCCAGGGGACGGTCTGTACACTGAGACTCGAACTTGCGACCTTGGGAGTCGGAGACGGGAGGGCTCTCCACTACACCACGGTACCACCCCCTAAGGACTTATACTAGATGATCAAAAATCCATGGATGTACAGTGGAAAAAATGTAATGTTTTGCTACAAGTTCCTTTTGGTTCAATAGCAAAATGAAGATGATAAGTTGAGCAACAAATGTTGCAAAGAGGAAGGGGAGAAGTAGATAGCAGTCAGCATAAACCCAGTGTAAGCTTTTGGAGCACAGAAACATGTCAGAAGTCAAAAGGGAAGAACTTTGGAAAAGGTACAATTGAGTGGCAATGTGAATGGTGATGGAGAATTACAACAACCATATTAGGAGAAAAAAAATCTTAGTGATACTAAATATACCTGTCATGAGGAAGAACAATGATAGCAGAGCTAGTAATGAAGAAAAATAGTACAGTTTTCAATAATTATCATTTGTTTGGACGGAAGTAGAATAGCTCACTTATTTATGAAGACAGAAGATCATGTGCTTATTATTCAAAAGGCACTAAAAAAAAGGTGTTATTTTCATCTGCCAGCTATTTTTAAACTCGATGGCCTGAGTAAATATCAGCATTAAAAGCTAGGCAAGGAGATCTGTGACTGACATATATACCTTGAGTACTGTTAAATCATAGTGGTTAACAAAATTCCTTACAGAAAGTGTTCAGAACTGACCAGCAGCCCATTGTGGACAGCTGTAGAGTACAGTTATTCTGACTTCAACTCAGGAAAACGTAAGAATTAATTAATAATGAATAGAGCAATGACAGGCACTCAAGACAATTTGACTGCAACAAGACTTGTCAAAACAAACCTGATCTCATTGTTCAGTGAGGTTACTTCCTGTCTGATTACTGTACTATATATACATAAGAGATGGAATGGATGTTATTTTTTTAATCTTTACACACACACACATGCAGTTGAGAAACTGGCACTTTACAATATCAATAACCTTACACTAACTGTTTTAAAATCTCAAAGGGCAATCCATGAGGGCATCTCTTAAGTGGTTTTCACCAAAATTACTGCTAAGTGATACGCTTCATCATTTCTATTTGTGTTCTAGAAACAAATATAAAATCATTCCTAATACAATTTGGCTTAAGCATACATACAGAAATTCATCTAATGATGTCTACAGCAAGGAGGGCAGAGCACCAACAGAGAACACGCTCAATAAACCATAAGCTGAGTCCAAGTCATTAAAACAGAGCCAAGACACTTTTAAAAGATTTCAGTATCTTAAATGAGAAACTGAATATTACTACACAAGGTAATAGTTCTGGCCTACATTTTCAAGGAAATTAAAATTATTTGAGACCACAAAAATTATTGAAATTATCAAAAATTATTAGAGTAAATTAGATCAAATAAACGTTAGTTAAAATTTTCTTACAGTGAAAAATAAGTCTGTTTATCTTGTCAAAGACAAGACTGAGAAATGACATGAGGTGATTGCCTTGCTGGGAAAAAGATGGAAAAGGACTCAGCTTTAGCAAAAATCAGCACATAGAGCATCAGTGGCTGAATACTGAAGCCAGCCACAGCCAGATGAGAAATAAAGCACAGATGTCTTCTAAAAACGATGGACCTTGACCATAGGAGCAAGACAATTGAGAAATAATTTGATAACCACAAGTCAGGATTAAGTGGCTTTCTGGAACCTGTGCTTCAGTTAACCAGGAGTAACTGGTCTCCAGGCAGGGATAATGGGGCCAATTTTCAGCCTTTGTGTGCAGACAGTCAGGCTGTTTGTTCAAAGGTTTCCCTCTAATCTTAAATACTAAAACCTGACAAGACAAAATATAAGTGTCAGAAGGATAAATGCTGAAAGTAAGTATTAGAGGATGTTTAAAGCATGTAAATTATAGAGAAGATACTGGGAATAACTCCATCTTGGGTAAATACCAATATAATTTTGATATGGCAGAGATCTTAAGCACGTTTTTGTCTTTATTTCAGTGTTTGATTCTTCAGTGCTTCAACAGAACTTAAGCAACTGTTCAGCTCAGTCAAAGTTTGACCTGAATATCTAAGGCTGTCAAATTTGCCTTTTGAATACTAAAGTGCACCTTCTGCCCAATTTAGCATTTGTCACTGAATATAATTGATTTCCATTGTCTTTAAGGAAAGGGGAACTGGACTGAATTACATGTCGATGGTAATCTAAACTTACCCAAAATATAGTATGTGAAAAAAAAAAGAGAGAAAAAAGAAGAGGAAGAGGAGGAAGAGGAAGATAAGGAGGACAAGGATGAGGACAAGGATGAAGAGGATGAGGACAAAAACAAGGACGTGGAGGAAGAGTAGGAGGAGAAGGAGGAGGAGAAGAAGGAGAAAAGGAAAGGTAAAAAGAAACCTAGCTAATGAATGATACTCTTTTAAATGTGATACAGATTTTATTTACAAAGCGGTACCCAAACGTGTGTAGGGAATGCTCATTAATTGCCTGGTACAAAACAGAGTAGTCTTTGACCATGCAGGAGTAAAACAGAGATCTCAAGCAGCCAGAGAGAAAAGTCCAGATGTTTTGTCGATCATTATTTCACTCATTGAAGGCAGTTAAATGCCACCAAGGCAGTTAAATGCCTCGCTGATGCCCAATCCCATCAGATCTCAGAAGCTCAGCAGGATCAGGCCCGATTAGTACTTGGATGGGAGACCTCCTGGGAATAACGGGGTCTGCAGGTTCTAGTGCTGAGGACTTCACTGTCACTGTCCAAGCTCTCTTGGCCATGGCAGATGAACCTTAGGAGTTAAAGGGTGGGGCCAGTTCTGCACATGCTGTACCTCATCTAAAAAATCCACAGTGCAGGCTCAAAGGACACACCCACATGGGTAGAGCCCTTCCCAAATCTTCGTTCACGAAGCCTAGCCATGATGAATTCACTCATTTGGAGACAAAATGCCAGGCAGTGCAAGTCAGATAATTTCTCTGCCCTGGTGGTCAGTTTTGGAGGAGATGTGAATGCACCTCACCTGTACCTGCAGAACCACACAGGCAGCCACATTGCTCCTGCCACCTCCTCCCTGTCCAAGATGACATGGAAACTGGGCTGTGCTGGACAGGCTGGGGGTGCTGGGATGCTCCAGCCCCTCCCCTGCAGTAGGGAGGACACATTGTGGCAATAGGCTGCTAGGTAGCAGTCTGGAATCAATAATTACTGGACTCAATGAAGTCCATAACAGTTCTGTTTGTGAAGTTAATATGTGTGTAAAGTACCAATTTGCCTCTGAGACAGCCTCAGCCTCTTTGGAAATTTGTCAGAATATACTCAGAAAGAACATTACACTTACTCTTAATTAAGAAATTCCAAGAAAGTATTTAACCTGTGATCTCAAAATGAGATGTGAAGGTAATGAATGGAAATAGAAATTTAGTCTGAATCTGCAGAGAAATCAGTAATGCTTTTATGTAAAAGGATCCAGTAAAATATAACCTTATATGGTATGGCAATCTTTGAGGGGACTATATGATGGTAAATGAGATCCAGGCTATTACACTACTTATAAATGTAGGATCTTTGTTTGAGTGTTCCTCACAATGTCTTTCATAGTTTTTTTACTTAAATTCTTTCCACATAATCCCTAGTTATCATTCACTGCTTCACTGCTTCACTCTTCAAACCCCACTACTATCATTCCAAGAGCGTCACTAGTCCATGTTTCCTCTTCATCCAAACATATTTCTCAATATAACAAAGTCAAAGGAGTGCTGAAAAAAACCCCCAAGTGTGTGATATGATAATATATAGCAAAGTTAATTGCTGGAACTGGAGATTTGCAAAAATCTAGTGTCCTGGAGAAGGTGCTTCTGTTTTTTCACAAGTTTTCTGCACTTCTACAATCCTATGGCTTCTACTGTTCAATAAGATGCTTAAGATATTTTAACAGGTTTTGAAAAGTAATGGGCATGATTTCTAGAATAACAGTATCTATTAAGGGGTTGCAGGATGTAAAATAGAGTGTTATTACCTTGAGATGATTACATATCTCTTTTTCAATGCATTTGTCAGCTTCAATTTTTCATTTCAAATTTCTGCCATTTAATTATCAGCAATTCTGTCACAGAATGGAGAAAACCCCACATTTATGTTAACCATTGAATTCCTTGTGCACATGAAAGGTAAAAGTCAGGGCTGTTTAGATGGAAAGAAATCTCAATGACATAAAGACAACAAGGAGTGTTTTATACTTTTATCATGGTGCATTTATTCTTGTCAAATCTATGAGAACACATTAGCATATCTTTGATTTAGATGACAGGTTTTCTTGATTACTTTTACAGATAATTTAGTCTGTTCTCAAACTCAAAAGTGCTTTAAATGTCCTATGTTGAGGTCTTGTGACCCACTTTTACATGGTTTAGTGGTGGACTGGGCAGTGCCGGATTAGCAGTTGGACTTGCTGGTCTTAAAAGTCTTTTCCAGACCAAATGATTCTATGGTTCTTTGATCAGCAATATCAATAAGCAAACCCTGGCTAGTTATGCTTTGCTTGACTTGTGTGATATTTAACAACACAAAGAAAAGTGAGAATAAACACATGGCACTACATGTTCTCTCTGTAAAACCACAGCATGTATTATGTTTTAGCTTTTTCCTTTCTTAGTTTTCAGTCTTAGGGATATTTTATGTGTTTTCTCTTTTAAAAATCATGTGAGAAATTACGTACAGATCAACAGCTCAGAGTACTGACTCCTCTTCAGAAAAGAATAAAACACAGATGGGAAAAAGCCCAGAACACTTGCAGTTCACCTTATTATCCACTTCAAGCACAGTAATGGCACTAATTCTGTATGTCCTGGGCAGTAGCACACAACAGCAGCCAGGAAACCCACTGAAATATTTGAGAGGTGGAATTTGATTTTGCAGTGTGTCAGTGAGATGGTGGCATTCTCTCCTATAAATCAGTAACAAAATAAAAATTAACTGCTCCAGGTATAGATGCAGAAATTATGCAATTTTTAAGTACTGCGTACCGAGTATACATTGTCTGACACAAAACTGAAATTTCTCATTTGCATGTTGTTAAGTTTTTGTAACAGGTCTGGGTGTTTGGTGGCCACAGAAGATGAAACCTATACCTCACATTCTGCACAATTAATATATATATACACACTTTATATATAAACACTTTAATAATATAGGAAATTTCAAGACCAATGGTATTTGTTTATGCTCAAAGAGGTGGTTCCACCAGAATTCAGATGAGTCACTTTCTCACAGAAACACAAAGAAACTTTCTTTGTCTGACATTTTTCCCTTCACATTCAATTTAATCTGTGTAATAAGCAAAATCTGGGTAATAGGCTGCATTTGGTGATGTTTACTGTACCTGCTTATTGGCTTTAGGAGATCAGCCAGGGTAGCTATCAGACTGACTATCTTATGTCATCCCTAAAATACTCTGGTACGACACACTCTTGTTCCTGAGAACTTCTGTAATGTTCAAGTTGTTGCAATTTATTCATTGACTATGATGCAGAAAGGATTTTTGATTTTTTGATTTTCACATTTTATAGATTTTAGGAACACAGTAGCTGTAGCAAAGATGATTTTTAGTGGGTTAATATTTCCAGCAGCTTAAGTTTAATGTCTTTTTATCGCCACGCCCTATCCCAGAACAGAGAGCTGAAATTCTTTAGCTGTTTAGTCTCTTGTTCAAGGTACAAGATTGAAGGGTATCAGAAGAAGACATAAACACAGAGCAGAGTGACCCAGAAGTAAGAACACTGGAAAACCTCCAAGAGCCCTTTGTGTGCTGAAGAAGAGGAGGACTGATGAAGAGGGGATCTCATCGACCCCAGACCCAATTCTATGGGGGTGGGACTGGGGCAGGACAGAGGTGGAACTGGAATTGTGTAAAGTGATGATTGGATGGATCATATTATACAAGGTATAGAAATCAAAGCTTGCGGGTGCGCGCGTCGATGTATTCCTGGGCGAGCCTGGGTGCTCATTAAAGTAGCTACCCTTTATCTTATCTCCTGCTAAAACTTGGCTTGGAGTCTTTTTTACAGGCTTTTATGGCATCAAATATAATCTCTCAGCAACTTAAGAAGGTGACCTGCACATAAAGCTTTGTGTATTGTTAAGAGTCTGGTATTTTTCAAAAATGCTAAAATCAAATAAAAAAGTAACTTACATAGTTAAAGGGAGAACTATGCATAAATGACATCCCTCTGGAACTGATAGATAAGATTTTAAACACCCTGAGGAACTCTGCATTTCTTCATTTAAAATCTTGGTATATTTTCTTGATAGTACTGACAAGCAAGAAAATACATGCACGTTAGAATTGGAAAGGTGTATTTCATGAACAATAAACTCCATCAGCCCAACTTACCACTGTATCCTGGGCTGATAGTTTAAGAACTCCATAAATACTCTGACAGGTTAAATAAGTGGTAATGGCATCATTATAGCTTTGATGGTCTGAGAATTCAAGTGAGGAAAATGTGCAGGGAGCAGCACACACATTACCATACCTGTTGGAAAAAGCAGTTTATTTTCTCACCTCAGAGGAACATCCTCCCTGGGCAGAAGTCCCTTTTCACCAGCGAGGTGGAGCCCACAAGTGCTCTGCAAAGAGCACTCACAGCAGCACCGGAGGGCCTGGCTCCACACCCCTGACTTTTTGTTGGCCTGTGGTTGGTAGCTGGTTTGTGGAGATAATTGTGTCACTCATGGCAGTTGGTAATTGCTAAGTTTTTGCTGATTATTTTTATTACCATGTCTAAAAGGACAGTGCTGGTATAAGAGGAAACAGTGGTGATTAATGGCCTTATGTTGAAGTCAATGAGTGAAACCCATCTTTCAGTCCTCGCGATCGGGAGGTCACCTATATGTTCCAGGAATCCAGCAGTTACTAATTAACTGAATAACATAATTAAGTTAAACTTGGAACAAATATTCTCCACCCTACTTAGTTGAAAGATTTCTGCTTCTATCTCAGACTGAAAGGAGATCATTTGTGCTAGAAAGCCTGACCAATATAACTTTTGTTTACAAACATTTTTACCTGTTTTATAGCTATATTAAAATAATTCTTTTTGTTATGTTTGTGAATTTGTCTTGTTTTTCTAGTACCAGTGCTTCTTCCCGACAATTTTCACACTCACAGAATTACTCACAGACAAAATAACCAAACAATGCCGAGTTTGTTTAAACCACCACATCAAAAAGTATGTAGCTAAGACCTCTTTAGGCAAAACACTGATAAAATCAGTTAAGCAAGTGCAAAACAGTAACTCCATCACCATGATCAAAGGGTTCTCCTGAAGTCCATGATCAAGGGAATATAATATTTGGAAATGGCTTGGAAAAAGTCACTTTTAAAAGGAGAAAATTCATTGTGTGTGTACCTATAAATGAATTATGCCCATCTTTTTAGGTGCTCATAGAGCCTTTAGTTTCAGAAGGGGTAACGTAATTACAGTTAACCTGTGACCAAAAACTGAAAATGTACTTTTGGATCGAAAGATGAAACAGTCATCTGCAATGTACGATATATTGAACTGGATAACAGCATTTGCTTCAAAGCTCAAGGACACTTCAGCATCTATAATTAGAAGGGCTCTCAAAGGGCACAGACAGATTCTTTCAACTGAGATAGGTGAAAACAGCCCCAACATTTAAAAACAGCCCCAACATGAAAGTCTGACCTCTTTTTAACCTTTTAAGGAAAGTAAGTGAAAGATAATACAGTAAACTCTGTTTTGACTTTGCCATCTCAAAGCAGATGTGTATCAGTAGAAAGTCAAATGGTGCAGCCCAATTGCTGTAATTTTAAAGACTAGTGCTGGCTGCAGGAGATTTCCAACCTTAATTTATTAAGGTCACTGGGCTTTTGTAATCTTTCTGGAATTATTTCATCTCCATTCTTCAGTGTGCCAATAAACATTTCTTCTTTCCCCCCCCAAACTGAGATGCAATCCCCTCGTATCATAAAACTGATGGACTACAACAGAGGTTAATCTTGACATTGGAGGAGGCATCTTACAAAAGAAAAAGCCTGTTTATCTAGAGGAGGGCTCAAGAGAGGCTTTGTCACATATTTTTCTCCTTTCCTTAAGTATTTTAAGCTTCTGCATCTGGATAATTGAAATTCCCAAGGCAGTATCTCCCTGTATGATTCAGACACTGGAAATATCTGCGATTTTGTAATGGGAATTGCATCCTCACAAGATACAGTAAAATAGCAAGGCTTCAAAAAGTTCATTACTTTGATTATTGAAGTATTATCCCAATATTATCTGCAGTACAGCTACTGTGATACAAGAAAAAAAATTCATCAGCTCTAAAGGGCATGTTATGTTAACAGGTTAATCCAAACCAAGTTCCTGCAAAAACACCGAATTAAATCCTACCCCATTTTCTAGAGGCAGACTGATTTTAAAGCATAACATAGATAGAGCCATTTAAATTTTAAACTGTTGCAATGCTTTTATTAATTAAATGGATGCTATGAACTTAACATAACATAATCATTTGTGTTGACCTTACATATCAGTCCTGTTTGAAGCTTGTACTTTGTGCTGCAGCGATACTGACGGGACACAAGCAGCTTTGGCTACCATCCAGGAGACTGCAATCTTCAAAAAATGTTTTTCTTAGTATGAATCAATATGAAGTAGATTCTGTCTAGAATGGCAGAGACTCTAAAGTGGCAGTGTTGTATCTCCAGTGGTCTCAGAGTGTGTGCAAAACAAGGCTTCTGGGGAAAAAGCAAAACCAGTCCTTGGGCAAAGCAGGCAGGCTTTTGGCACAACAGTCTTTCTTTTGGGAACATTGGCTCCTCTTCAAGTCTGAAATAGAAGCCACAACCCAGCTGCTATTTAAAGGTTGAGAGCAATTGCTCTGAATTTATTTTAATTCCATCAATCAATTAGACAAATCTGAAAGGAAACACAATTGGTATCTGGGGAACAGAGCAGAATTTTAACAGGGAAAGAAGTGATAAGGTCATTTTCTCCCATGGGACAAAGAGAGAGACCACTGATTATCACCTGTGGAACATGCAGATACAGATTGAAATAAATTAAATTCTAGCAATTATCAGAGCATGCTAATATTAAATTGCACCTAATAGAAATCATTGGAATGAACATATGATTAGCAAACAAACTATTTTATTTGTGTAATGCAGGAAGCTGGTGAAAAAAATCATTTAAGGAAGATACTAAATACTGAAGACATAATTAAGGTAATTGTGAAGTGAAATAATATTTATATGTTTTTCCCAGAAAGATTTAAAAATTCTGCATGTGCAACACAGCATGGGGAACCCCACACTTGAGGACACAAGTTGTGCTCCCCAGGGTAGTTCTGTTTGATATCTTTATCAACAATATGTACAGGGGAATTGAGAGCACCCTCAGCCAGTTTGCAGATGACACCAAATTGGGTGGACTGTGGATCTGCAGGCGGATAGGAAGGCTCTGCAAAAGTATATGGACAGACTGGATTGATGGGCTGAGGTCCATTTTGTGAGATCAACAAGTCCAAGTGGAGGTCCTGCACTTGGGTCACAATCAACCGCAGGCAACACTCCAGGCTTGGGGAAGAGTGGAAGGAAAGGTTCCCAAAGGAAAAGGACCTGGTGATGTTGGTCAACAATGGCTGAACATGAGCCTGTGTGTGGCCAGGTGGCCAAGAAGGCCAGTGGCATCCTGGCCTGTATCAGAAACAGTGTGGCCAGTGGTGTCAGGGCAGTGCTTGTTCCTCTGTACTTGGCACTGGTGAGGCTGCACCTCGAATCCTTGAATCCTGTGTTCAGTTTTTGGCCCCTCACTACAAGAAGGGCATTGAGGGGCTGGAGTGTGTACAGAGAAGGACAACAAAGCTGGTGAAGGTTCTGGAGCCCAAGCCTGATGAGGAGAGACTGAGGGAGCTGGAACTGTTTGGCCTGGAGAAAAGGAGCTTCAGGGGAGATCTTATCACTCTCTACAACTAGCTTGTCCTAGTTACAGCAGATGGGACCAGTTTATCACTGTGTAGGTGTAACCAATATTGTGTATTCTGCATCCATTATGTCATTCCTCATGAACTGCTAATAATGGACCATTTGCAGCAGCTGCTCAGGGAACACCTGACACCTCAGGCTACAAACTGGGTGTTAGAGAACCCTGGGAGACAGAGGAGTGTTTCTTTGTTTTCACAACAATGTATGATAACTCCCCGCTGGGGAGGCATCATCACCTTCACACCCAGCCTGAGGGATCCTGTCTGCTAATGGGCCATCAAGGATTCCAAAAACATCCCATGACTCACAGAGTAAATCACCTATTGTGAAATTCCTCACCCTGGGGGAAGTACTGGGCATTCCCACCTGAACCTGAGGGTATGTAATCTTGACGTTTAGGAACTTCTGGGACCACTCGTCAGATCCAGAGGAGGACCACAACCTCAACAGGACTGTGACTGCCGCTCTTGACAAGACTGTGACCACCACTCTCAACCAAACTGTGATCCTCATCTGCACCAACGGGTTTCCCTTCCTTTTACTTTGGACTTAGGGGGACCATGGGGAGGGTCTCAGCACAGGGGCTAATGAATACCATTCTGTTTGTGCCCCAGGGTATTGGGTTATACTTCTGGGTTTTGTGAGTTAAACCAAATTTTTTCTCTGTATCGTTGTATTGATTGGAATTTTCTTTAGTAAAATGTAACTCTGACTTGTAATCTCTCTTCAGTTGGGTTCATTTTTCCCTTTAGCTTACCTTTAAATCAGCATATACCTGAAAGAAGAGTGTAGAGAGGTGGGGGTCAGTCTCTTCTCCCAAGTAACAACTGACAGGATGAGAAGAAATTAGCTCACTTTGCACCAGCGAAGGTTTAGATTGGATGTTAGAAAAAAATTCTTCACCTAGAGGGTTGTCAACCATTGGATCAGGCTACCCAGGGCATTGGTTGAGTCACTATCCCTGAAGGTATTTAAAAGATGTATTGATGTGGCACTTAGGAACAGGGTTTACTGGTGGACTTGGCAGGGCAAGGTTTAGAGTTGGACTTGATGATCTTAGAGTTGGACTTGATGATCTTAGAGTTCTTATCCAACCTCAGTAATCCTATGATTCTAGCGTGGTTGCTAAATCTCTCCATTCTTTTCCAACCAGTTGTAGAGACTGATGGGATTGGCTTTTAGTATCCAAGATATTAAATATAATTTTTTCACCTATATCCACGCTATCAGGATAACATTTAATTACTCCACTAACCAGAAATCCAATTGGATCTCAACTGCATCACTACAAATGCTTGGCCAGATGTAAGAGTGATGCAAAGAGGTGTTGACTGGGGTTTGCATTCTGCAGCTTGGTACCAGATGGTGAGAAGAAAGCCTTCACTCTCAGTCAGATCACCCCAGACCCAGCAGATCTCATGTGGCACTTACAGTCATGATCAAAGTTTCAAATGATGGTCTGCAGGTCAGATGCAGAAAGCATGGCCCCTCTGAAGATCCTAAAGTAAGGATAATAATCTCTGACAGGTCCTGTGACTCTATCACAGAGCAGATAGGCATTGGTAACACACTGTACATCCGGAGAAAAATGTCAGATTTCAGTTTACACCAGGTTAGGATATTGTTTGAATATAGACTTCCTGTATTAAGTTGAGATTCATCACAACAGCAATATAAAGGCTGGATGCTTTTACAAATAAGTTTAAAATTATTTTACAGTAAGAAAACAGGTAGAAAAAAGGTAACAGTAAGAAATGAGGGGGTTTGTTCCAAGAAAGCAAAAGCAAGCACTGTTCAGTTTTGCATGCAGCTGTTTTTTCACTCACAGGCAAGAAAATTCTTTAGAGTAGGAATTAAAATGAGAAAATGAAAAACACACTAGGCCACCTTTAAAAGCCAGTTTTAATTGCAGAAATATGATTTTTAATTGTAGAAATAGCCTGAACTCTTAGGACAAGTAGTATGATCTATCTTTTGCTCAAAGTAATTAGTTAAATTCAGAAAGAGAGGTGATTTAGAATGTGAATTAGTCATTAAACTCTCTAAGAACATTACTTGCCTGTGCTGCAAAGGAACAAAGAATTTTTATGGAAGTGAAATAACATGAAGTCCCAAGATGTCATGTGAAGAGAACTTTAATAGTTAGGATGACTCCTGGTCCAACAAGACAAACAGTCAGGGCTGTTACAGGTGGGGTGGACAAATTACTACACAGGAGAAGCAGTTCATGCATTGCTAGTGATTTCCAGAACTATTAGTTAGCAGACTCTGAATTCACGAGGGTTTTTCTCTTCATGATGGAAAGGTTATAAACAACTGCAGTGCAAACATAACCTTGACAAATTTATTCTGAAAGGCAGTGGGCTTAACAGGGTAACAGTGGCATCAGGTCATATCCCTAACCATGTAAGAGCTGATTTTCTGCAGCCTCTTCCATTACCCATCTGTCAGAGAAGTAGGAGCTCTCAGTTGCCTGAGGGACAGATACAAAGCTGTTAATTTCACCAGTGATAGCAAGAAGCATGAAGAACTTTTTCTGGATCCTTCCTGAGCACTTCCCTACCTTACTTTGCCTTAACTCTGTGTTAAGAAAGTGCCAAGACACAGAGGAAGATGCTTGTTATAAGATGGTAAGAGAAGCCTTAAAAACTGGACTTGAGAGAGTTTTTCAGAACCTGACCATTTAACCAGATTTTGTCCCACCACTGACTATGTTAAAATGTCAGAGAGAAGGACTAACAATGCCTCCAGTATCATCATTCTTGGACCTCATTCAAGGAATGGTCCATAGGCAGGAACAGAGGCCAGGCAGCTCTGACCTCCAACCCTCCAACCTCTATGCCACCCAGGTAGGCTGTGTGCCAGGAGCAGAGGTCAGTCAAAAACAACTTCTTGCTAATGAGGAGAGCCTTGCCAGGAATTTCTGCAACAGCAGCTTTCAGATGAACAAGTCTGAATACCAATGATTTCCAGGGCTAGTGACTCACTCCAAGCGATGGGCATCCTGGTGTGAAGAACTGTGGCACTAATCCCAGGAAACCAGTGACTGCCTGGGGGACTGAGCACTTGGTTTGTATTATGAAGCAGCTGAAATCACTGGGCTAGGGATAACCATGCCATTTGCTCTGGTTGACTTGTTAAAGCAATTTTCTGCTACTAACACTCCTGAGTGGCACCTTGGCCAGGAAGCCACACTGCTGACTCCTCTAGATACGGGGTGGGCAGATGCAGATCCCTGCTGCTCTGTCACTGTATAGAGAGAGGAAGGGAAGGTCTCCCTGGACTCTTTCCTCTTCTTCTGCCAGCCCCATTTACTCAACTAAATCTGAATTTCCAGTGGCATCTGGGTCCACAGCCTCTGTCTGTTTGGTCCTGCCAAGGTGCACCCCTATCCTAACCAGACCCTGTAGATCCTGATGTGGCCTCCAGAGAGACAGATGTGCTACCATGCATTCTCCTGGCTGAGGGCAATGAAGCACTCTGCCTAAGAGAAGCACCAATCACTTACGTGTTACTTATTCTTCCTAAATTTGTTCTTGGAAACAGCTCAGGAATTATGGTTGAAATATTTCAAAAAACCCTTCCTAAGGCAGAGGCAAGCATGGCAAATTTCAGGTTGAGCAGTTCTGCGTAGCAATAAAGCAATGAAAATAGAGCTAATGGCAAATATTAAGCAGCCTTAGCCACAGGCAGTTTTACTAGCTCCAGCAGGAATGCGTGGTGTTTTTCCCATAAATACTGCATTGAAGTGCCGTATCTCTCACCCTGCTTCTGTTCAGCTAGCAGCAAAACCCAAAGCAAACCTTTCTGTATGCACAACCCTAATTGAAAACAAAGTAAATTAAACAAACTCTAAGCAGTGCCAATAATAGTTAGTAGTTATTTTGCAGTAAAAATATCATTATTTTATCAGGTTTTAATAACTGTATTTTCATGCTGTTTGCAATGACAAGAAACTTCTTCCAGTAACAACAGTTTTTCCCATGAAATTATTCAGTGGGTCTCAAATGAGCTATATATAAAAAAACCCCACTCTAAACAGAATTACTGAAATGTAATTGTGCTGCAAAGAAACAGATAAAAAGGAAGGTCTATTTCAATTTCCATTTGGTGACTTTGCCTTAATCTCACTCTTAGTGAAACTATTCTGCAAGAGTTTCCATTCAATAACTTTCACTTTCACTGAAAAACGGAAAGGAAGATACAGTGTTGGGTAGCATGAAACAATTTCTAGCGTATATATTTTATGCTTTTAACATCTTTTATAATTTATAAAAATAATCTGTAAATTTTTTTGGTCTCTTCATTACTTGAAATAAATAATGAAAGCATTTGTGCAACTGCTCTGCATCTCTGGATACAAGTATCCTGAATTTGCAACTGGACTTTTCAGGTAAATTATGATCATATAATAAGTTTATCTAGGATAATTCCATTCAAATATTTTTAGAAAAGCTAAAGTTTTACATAAAAAATGAAAATGTGATTCCTCAGCTGGCGTATATTGTCACTTCGGTGAGTGGTACTCTGGATTAATGGTACACTTCACATGCCCCTATGTTTTATGAGATTTGTGATTTCATGGCTAGGCTTCATGAAAAGATTTGGGAAGGGCACTACCCACGCTTGTTACAAGTGTGCTGGTGGCTAAAAAGGCCAATGTAGGATAGGCAAATTTGATTGCAAAAGGCACAGTGGAAAGCCTCCTTCAGGGATATTGGCGAGGAATGGTTCTTTCTGCATTGCCTTTTCTCTTGGAGACTGACTCTGCATGCATTCTCAAAGGAAGCAGCATCATCATGAATGGTGTGTCTCCATGAATCCCAATTGGAGGCCAGAGTGGACCATTGATGGCAGTCAATATGGCCAAGGCTGAGGTGTTGTTTCAGGGAGTCCTTATATCTCCTCTTCGGGGCTCCTCTCTTTCGGCAGCCAGTGGCAGGTTCACCACAGAGCACAATCTTC
>VWZD01004051.1:0-82747 GCA_013396695.1 Sakesphorus luctuosus
TCTCCTCAAACCAAGACAACTCCAAAAGCAGCTTTTCCTGGTGGATGGTGTTGATTTTCTTACCAGCCAGTAAGAGGTGAACTCAATATTGTCACATTTATCCAGGTGCGTATTCTTAGGATTGATGGGGGTTGGATGGGCTCAGACTTGGTTCAGAGACAGTCAGACACAGGGAGTGTGCTCCAGTTGCATTTTGTGAAGAAAGCAGTGGAGAAACCCTTCCTTTTGTACAAATTCTTCTTTTGGGCTTTGCAAGCATTTTTCCCCATTAACTGTCTGGCACAAGCTGCTCATCACCTGCTCTCCTTGTCAGGACTGGCACTGCCATGACTTATAGCACAATGGTTTATATCCACAACAGTGCCTGAATTACTGATCATTCACTTTTATAGTGTTCTGTGGGAAGAGGAAGCTCTTCTCCTTAAAAACAATCATTTCTCTTATTAAGTGTACCATGAAGGAGCTTGAGGGAGTGGAGCCTACACATCCTTCCTGGTGTGGGACAAGCTCATGCCAGGCTCATCCCAGTTTTGGTGCCTGGGACACAAATCATGGAATCATAGAATGGTTTGGGTTGGAAGGGGCCTTAAAGATCATCTCGTTCCAATCCTCTGCCATGGGCAGGGACACCTTCCACTTGACCAGGTTGCTCCAAGCCCCATCCAACCTAGACTTGAACACTTCCAGGGATGGAGCATCCACAACCTCTACAGAGCTTTTACCAATGTTTTTAAACAAAATTATGTAAATTCTGCATCTCAATGGGTTTACACAATCCCTCCATTCATCCTTCAGCAGGGAGACAGAGAGATGTGAGGCAAAAACAACCTCTTCTTAACCAGTCTGGATTCTGTGCATGTTTTGCCCAACCCCATTTATTTTGCTTTTCTAATTTTTGCCTTTTCTCTTTCCATTTTTCATCATTACTTACTAAAGCAAAGCAGTCAAACTGCTATGGTATTACAGTTATTTTGCCATAAGAACCATCCCACAAACTCTAACCAGCCTAATTCTAACTGTTTTCAAAGAAACATTTTTAATTTTTCAGCTAGGCACAATTTTCCACTCCACCATATATTTTGCTTCCTGATTTCTCAATGGGATTTTTTCCAAACAGTGCTTAAAATCAAAAGCTCTTCTTTTGTCTCCGAACAACATTTTTGAAATTCTCATTTCATGGAAAAATCTCCCAACTTTTGGCTTCCACAGCACAATAAAAAGAAGCATTTGAAGTTTTGAACTTGCTGTCGGCCAGCGAAGCTGGGTGTGTGAGCAGCTGCAGCCATCGAGAGCCTCTTTAGCAGCTGTGACCAAGAGCTCTAAGTCAGCTCTGTCCACATCTGCCATCACACAGCAGTATTTTTTGCCACTTAAAGGAACTTTTAATACTCTTTTTTTGTCCTGCAGATTGTCCTTATCTGAGTGCAGCAACTCTCATAGCCTTCTGCAGGTGGACAGGAGCTGCCTGACTTCACCTGAGCCTCTTTCCCTGGGTGCAAGGCCATGCTGGTGACCCCAGCAAATGTGCCTCCGGCCAAAGGATCTGTTCATGGGCCAGATGGTCTCCATGCACCTGGGGCTCTGCATGTGCCAGTAGGGCTGCAGCCCAGTAGGAGGGAGATGGGAAGCACAGCTGTGGAGGGGCAGCACTTCTGTATCTGAGCAGCTGGAAGCATCCATGGCCCTTTGCTGCTTCTTGCCCTCCCTCTTTCTCTCAATTAATTTGCTTCCTATTTCTCCCTTTCTTTCTCTTTCTGCCTTGCTTTGTTTCTTTCAATTTATCTTTTTAATTTATTCTCCTTATGAATTTATTTAATTCATATTTATGTTAATTATTATTTTAGTTAACTAAGTAATTTGATTAGATATATTTAATTATGTTAATTTTAGCTCATTATATTTAATTTATCTCTTATTAATTTATTAGTTTCTCTCTTTTTCTCATTCTCTTTTAATTTCTTTTTCTCTTTTTCTTTCTTTTTAATCTTTCTTCCTCTCTTTATCTTTCTTTCTCTTTTTATCTTTCTCCTTCTTTCTCTTTTCCTTTTTTCTCTTTCCTTTTTCTTTTCTTATCCTTCTCTACGTATTTTCCTTTTTCTCATTTTTTTTTAACTTTTATTCCTCTTTCCACTTGCTTCTTCTCTTTTTTTTTTTTTGTTTTGTTTTGTGTGTCATTCTCCCCTTCTTTTCCCTCTCTTTCCCACTTTATAAAATTTTCTCTTCCTTTCCCCTTCTTTCTCTCCCGCCCCAGCCCCCTTTGCCTGTATTCCCAAACACTCTCACCGGGACGCCGCTGCCTGTGCAGCCATCCCCGAGGCATCGTGGAGCTGTGGACAGACCCCTGGGCCAGCAGTGCCTCAGAGCTCATTTGCGAGCAGCAGGGTGCTTTAATCGAGGATTTCCCACCGCCAGCACGACTTCCATCCTTGCGGGAGCACAAGAGGAGCGCTGACATGAGAAGGAGGAAATTACCCTGGGGGCTGAACCGCTTCTCTGTTTGTCACCTTCCTAAAAGACTGACCTTGTCCCAGAGCAAATCCCCTTCGTACAGCTCTGGATGTTGGGGGGATTGCCTCGGGACTCTCTCTAGCAGGTCCACTCCACCATCAGCTCTTGCTCTGGATGAAAGTGCTTTGGACTGGTGAGGTGCACACAGGCATCTGCATCCTTCCACGATGGCTCGGAAGGTGGCTGGCAGACTAATTTAATATAGCTTGGTCTCAGCTCTTTTAATTATGTCTTTATAGTCTTTTAATTAGCCAGATTCCTACTAATTTAAACCACTCTGGTTCGGAGAGACTTCTGCTGAGCAGCTGTTCCCACTCAGAGCTTTCTCTGGGTTAGGAAGAGGAGCCTGGGACCTTTGCTTCTCCCCTTCAGGCTGTTTTTCTTATTTTGCTGCATCAGCAAAAGGTTGCAGAATAGAAATGGTTCCTCTGAGATAGAGGAACGTGACTTACAAACCATTATTTGTGTCTGGAACCTGTTTACAAGGTTCAGACAATAAAGAAAATCAAACCTGTGGTGTTTCCTTTTGCATAAGATACCACTCCAGTTTTCCTTCAAACAAGGCAGGAATTAGAAACTTCAAGGACTAGAATGACAAGCTCATCTGAAAGGCAGGGCTCATCCAAAATAAGAAAGGTCCTGGCAGACAAGCTGATTTCCAGGGAAAGCAATTGGAAAGAGGTCTCCAGGAATTGCTATTTTATTCCTGTTGCATGCCAGACTGCTGGCTGCAAACCAGGCCTGTCCTAGAGGCTGTGCAGTCCTGAGGGAAAAAAGGGGGTTCCCTGGTGCACAGCACAAATTAAGATCCCAGCCCAGAGGTTCATGGGGGACACATGAGCTTCCTCAGCTCCCTCTCCCAGGAGAGTTTGAGCTTAGATGTCTTCTGGATGTGGCGCTGAATCCACTTTGACACAGAGCTCCAGGGGAAAAGAAAAAGGATTCGCAAAATACTGCAGCTTTCTACATCAGCATCAGCTGGTGCTCCAAGCAGTGTTGAGAAGTGCAGGGCTTAGGACCTCGGGGGTACTCCTTGGCTTTTGGCAGCACCCGTCACCCTCCCCAGGGCTCAGCTCCACTCTTGGAAAGTGTAGGGTGTTGTCCAGCCTCAGATTTTAATAGGAAAAAAAAAAAGAAGAAAAGAAAGGAAAGACTGTGCAACAGCTGTGAGGGATTATCAGTGTGTATCACGCTGCCCTGTTCTGCAAGAATAAAGTATGCTTTAAAGTTCAGGATAGGCATTATTGACTGTGTTTAATGGCTTATGTCCCATCCTAGGTAAGGGCTGCCAGGAGTAATGCAAGCACTCACAGAGGACAATCCCTGCTAAGAAATGAAAGTGCAAAGCAAGAGGCGGCAAGTGGGAGCCAGCCCGTATTTCTTCTTTAATAATTCCTCCAAAACATTAGTCTTCCAAAAACAAATACTGTGGATGGTCAAGGGAATTGAAATCCATCACAGCGAGGCAAGCAGACAACCTTGCTCTTGCTGCAAGTCAGGAGGGAGGCGGGAAGAAAAGAGAGAGCCAAGGGGAAAAATCGTCACTGTCGTGTGGCTCATTATCATGCCCATTCTGGTTGTTGTCTGAGTTTATAATCCAGGCTCCTTGGTACCATAAGAGCTCATTAATTTGTAGTCTGCATTGGTGAGTCAAACACAATTAGGAACAATCAGAGAAATGTCATTGTAAAATACACTTCATGGATTTCTTTTCAAAGTTCTAGTATAACTGTAATTATTTGTGGTATGAATTCGCAGTGCTTCTCTAAACAGGCTGTGGTCACCCTTGCAGAGAGAGGAGCCCTTTGTAGTCGGAGCGCTGGCTCCAAGCGCCGCCGCCAGCGCTCGGCTGCTGCTGCAGGGGTTTTACGATTAGTAGGAGGTTTAGCAAAGCACAGATAAGGACCAGGCTGGATTCTGCACACAAGAAAAATAACTGACCTGTGCGACTCGGTGCCAGCTGTCGTGGGGGTTACAGAATACAGCTGGACCTACATATAGATAAAATTTATGGGTGATAAGAGTGCAGCAGTGGCTTATGAACATACTGGCCTGAACACAGAGCTGGAGTATGACATCTTTCAACTGGTCTTTGTTGGTTGTTAACTCGATGGATGAGACACTTCTATGTATTATACCTTTCCCTAAGCAGCCCCTACCTGTCACAGAAGCGATGGGGTGTTTATCTACGAAAAATGAGTATCCAGACCCATGTCTGAAGGTGGAGGGACAGCCAAGCAGCTGGTGCTTCGCTGTGTGGCTAACAGCAAACACACCAGGGGTGGTGGTGGGAACGGGGACAGACCTCCCCTCCCTCAGCCTCCCCATGAGCCCACTGCTGTGTACACTAGGAAGCAGATCAGGTCATAAAGCCAGGGGATAGAGGTGGAAAACAGTACTCAAAAAATTTCCACTGACCCTCTTTTTCAAGGGGTGATTACTTCTTTGACTAAGTGTCTGTTCCCTTGCCAAAACAGCTGGGAAACCAGACACTTCATGCTGCAGTACAACTAATTCCTGTTTGTTGATGCTGGGATGCTTTTGGGGAGACTTTTTTTTTTCATTTTCAACTGCTTTCAGGCAAAGCATTATTAAATCTAATTTTCCATTGAGGGACAAGAAAGAATATATTTCTGATTATGCTAAGGATTTTTAAAGCTGTGTGAGAGGAATTGTCACCCTGAGAAATACGTGCTCTCTAAGGGGAGCTCCACTGAGGGTTGCTGAGCACTGGGCTGAAGGAAGGATATCCCTTGTCTTGTAACATGTCTGGGAGTAAAACTCATACAGATCTATGGCTGCATGTTTTATTATAGGTAGGACAAAAGCTTCTCTGTTCATCCAGAATAAAGTTTGGTGGAAGCAGGTGCTACAAGCAGCTTCAGCTGCTTGGTGCCCACCAAGATGGGATTTTCACTGGGTCCAAGGAGAGTGAGGGGTCCAAGGAGAGTGAGGAGCCCATGGAGAGGGTGATGCCTGCTTCTTATTGACCTCTCTCCTTGCAAAGGTTCTTCTGTTTTCTTGGGTGGGCAGAATTTTGCCAGCTGCTGTCACCAGTCAAGTTTACAGCTTTTGCTGAAGCTTGAGGTAGCCACGGAGGTGGCAACACAAGCGCCCTGCCAAATACAGGGTGGAAAGATTCTCACCTCCATGATGGTGTTGTGTTTTCTCAGGTCTTCTGCTGGTGCATCCTTCAAATTCCTCACAAAAGTGTGAGTCTGCCTGCAGGAGGGAAAAATGTGAAAAGGGATTTAACTGGTTGCCACCCATTAATTGTCCCACAGTGCTGGTCAAAAGCCTCAGAGGAGATTCCTGTTATAATTATTTCTATTACTGCTAATAAGGATTTTCTATATTATGGTAGTATCTGAGGTGTGAAATCACCAGTATCCAATGTGATGTATAAAAAATCAGGGATATTACAATCTTAAACCCCAAACTAAAGCCAATCTGAAAAACAGCTGAACAAACCTCCTCCCAGCCAGAATCAAAGCCCCTTCCTCAGCTGGCCACTAACTTTTTATTGCCTTTATTTGCATTTCTTTCCCACATCAGTCATCCCCAGGGTGCCCAGTGTTTCTTGCTGCAACCTGTAGAGGGAACTGTGCAATATAGCAAAATGGTCTAGTGTGTCCCTTTCCGGGAAAGGGTGTACCTCACTCATCCCGTCCATCCTTAAGCAGACCTCACATTTTCCACTCTCATCATTTCATCTCAGGTGGGCTGGCATCGGACCGGGTTTCCCAGGCAAGGCAAGGTGAATATAGGCCAGCTGCAGACAGAAGCTGGAAGAGGCAAAACACCATTCAGTTCTATTTTATTTTTTTAGCTTTTTTCCTTTTTCTTATTCTTCTTTTTTCTTTTCTTTTTTTTTAATTAAAAACATCTAATTGGTGGAATTTGTCCATTATTGTGACTCATGGTGTCTCCATTTTTGGGGGCTGCCAGTAACAAATTCGGAAAGGACTGTTTCAACTCAGGACAGAAATGTCCAGACTTTCCGGGCCCCGAGCCAAGGCTGAGCAGAGCCCAGTGATTCTGGAGAGAGCACTGGGCTCAGTGTTACAGCTGTGGTTTGGGTCCTGTTTTATTATCACTCATGATACTGGAATAAAATGACTCAGGAGACTGTGGGGCCAGACAAGCTTTCCTTGCCCCATGGCAAAGCAAGCCCACTCTCACTCACCTCCACTCAGTGCTGTGGTGTCCTTGCTGGAGGTGACAGCTCAAGACCACTCAGTAAAAGCCTGGGAAAATAAAAAGCCACCCAGTCCATGCAAATGTGCCCATATCTGCCCAGCACAGAGCTCAGGGTGTCTTATTCCTCCCCATCAAGGCAAGGGGCCAGGCAGACCTCCTTAGTCATCACCAGCTCTGCAGATATTTTCTGATTGCATGAGGTGTCAATTCTGTCAAACTTCAGTTTTGCTGATGTGGCAAAGCACAGCCTGACTCAAAGCCTCTTGAAAGCAGCAGAAAGATCTGGCTGAGGCTGGAAAAGCCAGTGGTTTGGATCTACTTTTCTACTGATACTGATGATATGGAGGAAATCAGACCCAAGTTGGAAGTGCTTGATGCTGAGGTCTGCAAATGCCCAAACCCTCCCCTGGGTTTTCTCTCCTGGAGAAGTTACTGTATGTCCAGAAAACGCAAATCTCCTTGGAAAGGGGTAATAAGTTTTTATGGTGGGTGTAAATCCCCTAGCCTGAATTTTTCTTCATTCCTTTGGGAAAAAAAATAAATAAAACAACAACAGAAGACAAACAAGTAAACAAAAAATCCCTCTAAATATTTATCTGATGGCACCTACAAGATTAAAAATAATTCATTGGGGTTTTAAGACCTGCATGTTTTAACATTTCTTGGAGGACCACAGCCTTGAGCACCTTGGGCCCTCTCCCTGCCCTACAAGACAGAGCAATACAGAGCTCCTCTCATTTTTGAATTTTTATATTTTTATCTAAGCCAATCAAGCTGTAAAGACAAGGAACAAATCACCACAGCCTTGCTGAGACTTTTAACTTTACTCATCAGCCTCATCCCTGTCTGTGCAGTGGAGACAAAAGCCCATTCCATGATGTGATGGCACCACTCTATTTCCCAAGGACCTTTTCCAGATCTCCACCACATCCCAAGGACAGTGATGGTTCTTTGGACAGGTTGGATTGGGCCCTGAGCAACCTGATCTATTGGAAGCTGTCCCTGCGCATGGCAGGGGGATGGAACGAAATGATCTTTAAAGTCCCTCCCAACCCAAACCATTCTGTGATTCCATTATTCTTTGCCATTTCACCTCGTGGTGGTGGGACAAAGTTTGACTTTGGCAAGTGAATCATAGCCAGCCACAGAGTAATAAGAGATTTAACTGCCTGTGGTGATGAGTTTTATCCAGCCCATTTTCAGGGTAGAAACAGGGGAGAAGTGTCAGTCTTTCCTCCTGCTCTTTACCTCTCCAAAGGGAGCAACAGCCCTCACTGGCATTAAAGAAGACTGAGTGAAAGGGCACGAATATAGGCCAGAGTTTATATAATTATATAGGGAGGAAAACTGGGATGTCTCTTTGTAGAAGCTGGGAATGTTCCACTGGAAAACTAGGTTAGACTGAAAAAAAGAAAGAGCCTCTGTAACCCAGAAATAGCTGGGAGGTTTAAGTATAATTTTCCAGTCCTGTGTTATTATGGTGCTAATTCAGGTCTGAGAAATAAAGGTAGGTAAAGGTCTCCCAAGGTCAAGAGGAGAAACAAATTATACTTACAGATTCCTATTCATAAAACACCCCTTCTTCTGATTGAACAATTTACAATTACTGGGGTTGTCCCCCCTCACTGCATGTGGGGATAATATTTGTGTCTAATTGATAGATTGATTAATTAATTAATAAATTTAGAAATAAGGCCTTTTTTTGAGTTGCATGAAGCACATCCTTTTACCTGGAGTGTGAGTTTGGGGAGCAAGCAGAGCCTGGAGGTCCCTCACATGCCCCAGGAGCTGAGATGGAGGCAGTGTCTCTGCCAGCAGAGAGCTGGGAGGAGGGCTGGGTGGGTGATGTACTGCCAGAGAAAAGCTGTGATTTCAGCCTTCATCCCTGCAGCCTTCCCTTAGGCAGTGAGAGATGGCAAAGCTGAGGCCAAGTCAACTGTCTCAGGAAACCCAGAACAAGTTCACTGCAATGGTTATTGCTCCTTGAATTTACATTTATATTTTATTTGTGTGAGGCTAATGAAGATTAGCTCCCTTCCTGGACTGCCACCACGGAAGATGCTGCAAAAGAAGGTGTCACTAAGAGAAAATAACCTCAAAACCACATTAGCTGTCCTCCTTCCACAAAAACTTGCTTTTTGCTGAGGGCAAAGGGACTGGAACCACCACCATCTCTTCCTTGTCATGGAGGCAGATTGCTGAGAAACATCAGTGATGCAAGGAAGGAGGAGGAAGTGACTGCAACCATTTTTCCTGGAAGGCAAGACATTTCCCTCCCCATCTGAAATGTCTTTGTTTAAACAAGTGCTAGGAAGTTGGGCAACATAAAATGGTCTGGTTATGCTTACAGGAGAACCAAGAGCTGAAAGCCTTGTTGCTTTAGTATCTTCCAACCCTTCACTTCATGTAAGCTCTGAAGCAGAGAATGCATCTGTGGGGAATGATCAACAGCAACTGGTCTGCTTTCAAATGAATGATCACTTGTAATGCCAGGACAGTGGTTGGATGGATATCTGATAGCAGCTTCATCATACAGACACCCAGAACCCCCAAAACCTGATATTCAGATCTGAGACAAGAAAGAAAATTCATGGGTCTGAAGTTCAGGGCAGAAAAATGCCAATGATAGAAATGGCTGAAACAAATTGGAGGAATTGTATCTTTTGACCAATTTCATCTGTACTTTCTTCTTTCTTGAATGTCAGGCTTTCACTGAGACTTGAGCAGTTTTTAACTTGGTTTCTTTAGAACATGTAGCCTGTGCAATCATCAGCCCTCCAAGGGGCAGAGAGAGGGGCTGGAGTGATGAGGTTGATGAGGGTTTGGGAGAGGTCTAAGGGCAGGAGGGAGGGCACTGGTGTTAGACCTCAGCTGTGATGCACAGAGCCAGAGGGAAGCAGCCTTCAGCAGCCATGCCCAGGACCACTTGGGTTTTAATTGCTTTTCTTCTTGGATTCTTTCTCCTGAGTGTGGTTTCAGCAGCCTTGCCAAGGCTGCAGGCTGAAAAAGGGTAAATAGTCCCGAGCAGCACTTCTCACTTACAGTTGCTTCTGGAAGCCAAAACTCTGTCCCTTCTGGTTTTTATTCCCAAAGAGATGACAGGTGGTAACTCTCTTTTTCTGCTGTGTTTTTCTGAGATGAGTTTAAATCCAGGCCCTGTAGATTTTTAAACAGGAGAGATCAGGCCTTGCTCTTTACAACTGATCACCTCTAAATACATCAAGATGACTTTTCTTTGGCACACCTGAGCAAGGTTTGGGCTAGGTGTGGGGTGGGTAAGAAACTAAATTCTTGGGCATCCAACACTAGGTTGGATGGGCTTTGAACAACCTTGTTCAGTGGGAAGTGTCCCTGCCCATAGCAGGGGGATTGGAAATAGAAGATTTTTAAATTTCCTTCCAACCCAAACTACTCTGTGATTCCATGATCTACAAAATCTCAGTTTTTGAAGAAAAGACCCTAAAATTTCAGGACTCACAGCAGGATTTTCATTTTGCCATTTACACTGCAGGTCTTTAAAGGCCAAAAGTGATTTAAAGGCCAAACAAGATTTGCCCTGGCTGGTGCAGAATGCATCAGGTAGCACAGTGTGAGATGTGAAACAAATTGAAATCAGAAATACCAGCCAGGTCAGCTGTCACCATGGGGAAAAAATCAGCAGTCTTAGAGAATTTCCTCATGTTTTGCTCTCCTGCATCACCCCACCCCAGGACAGGAGACAGTGATGGTATATGGGCTGTTTAGTGAACAGTTTTGCTTGAGTTGGAAGAAGGTAAGTCTCTCCGCTTAAGCAAACACGGAGGACCTTGAAGTCATGGCTATTTTATCATCTGGGAGCAATACAGCTGCAACCTCAGGCCAGCAGCTGTGCTCTTGTGAGTTTTGGAGCCCAGAGAAAATGGGAGATAAAAGTTGCCTTTGATCTGACTGGTCTGAGTTTTTATTGCAAAGTCCCTCCATTTATAAATTACTGCAGTTTTAGGTCAGACAAGGGTGGGAATTGGGGGAAAAGGACCAACACTGTTAGTGGGAGGGACTGGTCATTTTGAAAGCTGTGTCTTAGAGCTGATATGACTGTCTGCTAGGTCAGACAAGGAGGAAAGACTATTACTCTCCCCCCACTCTACTCCTTCACAAGATACAGCCATGCCTGAAATTGCTCAGTATTAGGGACCCATCCAGAAACCCTTCCTTATCTCCTCACTAATCATGCCTGGATGAGGCCAAACTGGAGCTTGCTTCATCTCACAGAGGACTAAACAAACATTCTGGCTCCCGGTGATGCAACTCCAAGTTGATTTTTCCAGTTACTCAACTTCTCTCTCCCTACGTATAATGTGCTGAACTTTGAAATAAATGCCTCTCTCAGCGATTTCAGCAATTTATGTCAAGAAAATCTGGATGCATCAAAGTGAGACATAATATTTTCTGACACAGCACAGGAATAAAGCTGCAGCAGTACATGTAGCTCCTGAGCCTGCGTCTCAACTCTGTCACTAACAAGGTCTATGGCCAAGGGCAAGGTAGTAGAACTGCCTGTTCCTCAGTTTCTCCACTGTTGAAAAGGAGATTGTGGCATTTATCCCAAGCAAAGGAAGTGGGATGATATCACACAGTGTACCTGCAACAGTGGTGGAAGATGTCTGTGAAGGAAAAGAAATGTGGACTGTGCTGTCTCAACAGAGTATGTTTTATTCTCAATTTGTGCTAAAAAACACAGCATGTAAAGAGGTGTTGCTGATTATTCCTAAGAATCAGCAGCATACATTGCATTCAAAGATCCTTTTCCATATGCTATTTCTGTTCTCTTGGCTCCTTCCCAACATGGGTCACAACCTCCTGTCTCTTACAACTTGCATCAATGCTCCTTTCTGATACAGGCTGCCCCTTCCCTACCCAAAATGTCTGTACAGNTGAAGGTATTCAGATATTCATGAGAGCAGCTCCCAGCTTGAGGAATCAGACCCAAAGCTCCTATTTTTATGCAAACAGCCTTGCTAATGAGAGACAACTCTCCCTCCAAACCCCTTGATGAGAATCCTAGGAACCTTCAGGGCCTGAAATTCAGAGCATCCCTGTGATTCATCTAAAAGAGAGGGAAATGCAGGAACTTAAAAGTGCCTTGAATTATCTTTTTCTCACCCTATGAAGGCTGAGGTTGACGCGCAGATCTTTTAGGGTTGTATAACCTGCCCATGACTCTGCCTACAGCTTTGGCTGTGAGACTCCCCATGGCAAAAGTGATGGTTTGTCTCACTGGTGTTCCCGATCTGGGAGGCACTTTGAGAACTACGGGGCTGCCAACCTCTCTGTCCACTGAGCACCACCTTGGAGGGGCTCAGCCCTGGGATGGGGACCCACCACCAAGAGAAATCTGAGTCTTCACCACCCTCAAGAGAGAGAAGTTCACACTGAGACACTGCAGTTGGAAAACTAAGTCTTTGATGAGGTCCTGGAAGAGGAATTAATTCTCTTTGCCCTTTTCCACATAACTTTGTAAAGCCTTCTTTAAGACAACCTGCCTTTTAACCCTTTTATCTTCACGACAGCCTGACAGCACAGGGATGTGATATTTCTTTACTGATATACAGATGGGAAGACTGAAGTGTAAAAACCCTAAATAATTACTTCCGTTGCATTCACACAGATGGTCTGTGGCAGAGCAGACACCTCACACAGCCCTCACCAAATCTTTGGTTACTGTTCAGTGGAGTAAAATACTGTTCTGGATGACAAAACAGAGTGAAACTTAGTTTACTATGCTCTCTGTCACACTATTTGGGTTACATGTACTGTGTGGGTGAGGCCTCTTTTGGTCCATGGCCCAAGGCAAGTCTCTTGTGATGTCCTCCAGCCTGGGGCGTTTTGCTTTCTTCTTTCTTTTCAGAGCCATGAGGAAAACGCTCACATGGAGGTTTTCTCCCTGGGTCCAGCTCCGACCAACACATCTCTCCCAAGCACTACCAGGAGAGTGGCACTTCTGCCTTCGGCTTCTGGAGCTCAGCTGCAAGTTGGAGGCACTGATTGGAGCTGAAGTGACCTCAGCCAACCCGAGCCAGCACATCCACAGCCTCATCCAGCATTTGTGGATGCATGGACACGCTCCCTCGCAGCCCAGATACCTCCACCCTGGCTGCTCTGAAAGGCTTTTTCTCCTCTGCCTGCTCCTGTAACCATCAAAGGAAATTTTGAGCCTTTTTCCTAACTCACAGAAATATTTTTTTATAGTTCTGCACTGGGCAGGAAGGGAATACTTACATGAAAGGTTTAGTGAGGGGTGCAATGGAAGAGTGAGGTTTGGGCAGACTTGTTCTTTCCCTCTGCTTTTCCTGAGTATTCCAGGCTTTGACTAGATTTTGTCCACATCTAGACCTAAGTTTCCCTCTCTCCCCTCTGAATTCACCTTAAGTAAATAGATATATATGTGTATTAATATTTAGACTGTATAGCAGTATGTGTGGCATGCAGTCTCTTGCTGCCAATGTCAGTACACTTCTCAGAATGTGATATCCATACAAAAATATTCTTTTTGTATGTATATATGTAAAGTGTATATATACATAAAGTATAAGCACACTTGAGCTGATGTGATGACACCCAGCCTGAGGTGGACAGGCACCAAAGCCCAGGGATGGAGATTACATGGCCAAGGACCAGCATGTGGATCTCAGCTTTCCTTGAATAACAGAGAGGGATGGAGGGACACCTTGAGCTGGGTTTATCCAGCTTTTTTCATGGAAGGAATCACTCTGCAAATGCACCTGTACAGGGACTACGGTGCCTGACTGGGATATCACTGGGCAGTCAGCAAGAGACTTCAGGAAAAACACCATCCAATAAAATCTCCCCTTACCAAAAATCCTTTAAGAATGAATCCTAGAGCCAGAGATTATTTAAAATCACAGTGAGGTTTGCTGGTGTATGCCAGGAATAATATGCACCAGTTTCAAGGGCTGCCTATGAATCACCCCAGGGATAACATCATCCCGAAATGTTTTCAAGCCACAGGGTTAAAGCAACTTGTCCACCAGGAATAATCAAAGGGAATTTGGTGAAAATTTTTGTTCTGGAGGGCATGCTGTGGGTATTTCCCTGGATCCAGCTGATGGGTCTGCTTTCCCTGGCTGGGATACCTTCCTGTTACTGCTCAGACCTTGTCCTGCAGCCAGGGTCCAAATTGCAGCCTGCAGTATGAAGACAACCCTGTGTGTCCTCATTGGCTGTACACAGGGATCCCTGGCTGCAGGTGACACCCCAATCTGGCCTCAGCCAAAAGCTGGTGGATGCCAGAGTCTCTGGGGATTAAATGAAGCAGGGATCTTATATCCTGTTGTCACTTCTGCCTTGGTGTCAGAGCATGCAGGATTCCCTCGGCACTGCCTTGTCCTCCATAGTCCTCATGACAGGGAGCATCAGTATCAGAAGGAGCAGAGGGTTATCAAGGGAAGGATTAAGATTCAAGCTCTGTGTAAATTGTTTCAGGCAGACTTGGGCTTCTGCACCTCTCCTGGCTGCTGCTCAGAGGTGACGAGGGACTGGGCATGTGTCCAGAGGTGTTATGGGGAGTTACAAAGTGCTGCCCAAACCCAGCAGGATATGAGCCCTGCATCACCCCTGCCCAGCAGCCTGACTCCTGTGAAATACCCAGGAGCTAGCAGGGCATGATGAGGACTTCTAGAGCAATAGGACACCAACAGGACACATCCTCAGCCAGCTTAGCCTTGTCAAGCTCTCTAGGCTTAAACTGTTGGGTTGCTTCTCCTCCACTGAGTTTCAGGCTTTCCATGAGATTAAACAACTCCTAAGCAACTATACTCTTCTCTTCTTGTCTCCAGCACTGGTTTTGGGCTTCCCAAATCCCATATTATAAATTAATCCAGAGAGAGTCTTCAGAGGCAAAGTGCAGCTATAGACCTGAAGTGACCCACAGCTGTGAATACTTGGACGAGCCCCATCAAAAATAGAAAGGATCTGCTTGTAAAGACAAAACCCAACCTGTAGCAGCAACATAGAACAAGAATTTCTCTAGAGGTCAAAAGGACCTGGCTGTTGTGATTTTTACCTCTTCATGTGTCAGTATCATATACTTAGCAGGATTTTTAATGAAGAACCTGAATTCTTTGAATACAGACCTTGAATGAAATGGTGATTTCCAGTAAATTCTTCCCATCATAGCTTCAGAGAAAGCCCTGATTCCCCAAGTCAGGCCTGGCTGGCCACCACAGTGTCCTCTTGATGTGGATGTCACTGTCTAGCAGTGTCCACTCTAAGATGTCTTTACTTTCAGAGGGAACAGACAGCTCCGATTCATGGCCAGGACAGAGGAGGGACCTGGAGGACAAATGCAGGAGTTTTCTTGGCCTTCTCCTCATTCAGGTATCACTTAGCATCACACTCTAGGGTTTGTTCAGACCTTATAAACCAGAGCTCTGTTCATTTTAAATATGAGAAGGGAAACTCTGGATGACAATTGTGCAATGTGGTTTTCACACATACAAGCATGTCCACACAACCTGCTTAATTTGACCTCAAATCGATAGTGAATCAAAGCAGAAAATCCAGGTGAAAGAATTGCTTTGACTCCCCTCTTTGCACCCAGACCTCCTATGACACACTGGTGGCTCATGTTGCTCCTCAGACAGTCTCAGCCTGGCTTCACCTTCACCTCTTGATGCCAACACTCTGACCTCTGCTCCTCTGACCTGACAGTGGTTCCTATGCAAGCAGCACCCTAATGTCTCTATGGACACTAGCAAAATATACAGCCCAGCTAACAGATTCCATGACACACAGTAAAATCATGAAGCCTTGTAGCAGTTGGAAGTGGTTGGCCCACAGCTGCTCTGGACCAGGGCCCTGAGCAGAAAGCTCAGCAAGGAAGGGAGCATTTCAACAGAAGTATTTCAGGAAGCACTTCCCTTCAGTTTCCTCTCTGCAGAAAGTGGATCTGGTTCATCTGAGGCACCCCAGCCACACATGTTGGCTGCTTTACAGCAGCCAGGGAGATTAAATCCAGCTCTTCCTGTGTTAGAAGTGCAGGCCCTTTATTATCCACATGAAACCTGACTTCCTTCAGCGGACACACTGCAGGGCTTGTGGCACACAGACGAGTCATCTGGAGTCCATCCAGGTTGTGGCTGGTTTTTGCACACACAAATACACTGCCTACAAATCACCAAAGTCTTCCTACCATCTGATTCCCACTGCTCTCTTCCCTGGATTTCAGCTTTCCCAATGGGTCTCCTGTGAGTCCTGTTATGAGCAAACTTTACATACAGAGCTGTTGCCCAATCCAAAACACTGCTGGGTTAAAACAGTGACTTCCAATTAGACCCAGCAATATTAATCAGCCTGAGTGTGGCAGCATCTTTAGCAATGCTGTTACTGCCACTTCTCTTTATGAAGTCATTTGAGTGGGATTTTTTTCTGTATGCCTTTTCAATGTCAGTGCATGTGTTTTGAAACCACAACAGTTTGTTCCTGAGAACAGATGGTGTCTGGGGGCTCTTTCAAGTCAGCTGTGAGAGGAACCTGGCCAGGGCCTTAAATGCAGGGGCAGAGCATTCCATCTGCAGGGTTTGTGTCCTTTCGCTCATCAGTTGGTGAAGAAGACCCACATCTGCTAGAAAATAAAGTAAAAACTTACCCTGCAAAGCTCCCACTGGTCTGGTGGGAGGTGTCCTTGCCCACGGCAGGGAGGTTGGAACTAGATGAACTTTAAGGTCTTCTCCAACCCAAATCATCCTATGTTTCTATGCTGTCAAGGAGAACACTGTGATAGAAGATTAAAGGGAGAACTCTAGGCATGGGAAATGCTGGGTTTTCCAGGATCCCATTGAGCACACAAAATCACAGCAGAAAATGCCCACCATGCACAGAAACAAACTCTCCTCCTCATCAGAACCTCAAGCCAACATCAAATAACTGTTATTGGGGTTTTTGTCAGCCTGGCAGCAGACCTTGCCTAGCTACAGAGCAAACTCCTGGACCATGATGGTCAGATACCAAAGTGGGGCCAACGTGGGGCTTTGAGGTACCAAAGGTTGGAGCGAGGTCTCCTGTGCTTGAATCCTACCTGAAGAGTGACAAGCAGATCTCATGTGGGATGTGAGAGAGAAGGAAAGTCAATTGGACAGGAGGATCCAGCTCATCACAGCCCAGAGCACCACCTCATACCAACAGCATGACCTTGATTGCTGTCCCTTGCCTCCTCACCCGCGAGTCCTCTCACATGCTGGTACCACAGTTCCTCTGCCTGAATCCATCACTGCTGTGAGCATCTCCATAAGGAGTCCAGCATCCCCATCAACATTGATGGCTGTAGAAAGAGACAGGTCCCTGCAGACAGCATTTCACAGCCTTGACAGCAGCTTTCTGCAGAGATGTTTCTTGCCTGGCACGGGCTACAAGGAGAGCACGTGGTGACTGTGTTTACAGTTGTTTCCCTAAGTTATGTGCTCATATTGTATGGTTGAATCAGGAGCTGTGGTCTGTAATGCAAATTTTAATTTATCTCCTAAAACTTGCCTTCAGGAGAGCGAGGAGACCTCAAGAACAGGCCACTAGCAACAAACTCCCTATTTGAATCCGTGCACAAAAATCTTGCCTCCATCAAGCTTTTCTCCCTTAAAGAAGTTCCAGGCAAGAAAAGCTTCATCCCAGACAGCCTGGAGGAGGCCAGGAAGTTCTGCCAATACAATATGTTGGGTTTAACAACCATGTTCATCAATAACAGGTGATGTGACCTGACAGGTATTGATTTGGCAGCGTGGAGTCACATTTGCTCTATATATGGGTCACTCAAGCACTTCAAATAAGTGTGCAGACTGTCCCACCTGAGCACACTGAGCACAGGTCATCCTTCTGCCAGCAGCAGGGGTCATTCCTCCTGCCTCCCCAGCCAGCTTTCTTCTGAGGCAGGGATCTCCTTCATTAGTGTCAAGCACTAATGGTATTTCTGTTGATGTCTGGGTTAAGGTGGGGCCTGCATTTTTCAAAGTGCAAGCATAAGGCCTCATGTCTGTTTGTAGCCTACCTCCATGTCTTCCCCTCCCCTCTTGCCCAAGGACATTTTACATTTATTCTTGTTATGGGAAAAATGGGAAATGAGCTGGTGAGAAAGGGAGGCTGCAACAACTGAAGTGAGTGGGTTTGGATGGGACAGACCTGGACTGGGGAAGATACGGGAAAGATTTTGGGGCAGGAGGGCTGAGATGAATTTTAGGGTTAAAATGGCTGAAAAGGGAGGGTCATGGGACAGGACGCTATGGGACGTGGGTGCCCTGCCAGGATGTCCTTTGTGAGCATGGCTATGTAGCTCTCCTCCTTCTCTTCATCTCTCCACTCCTCCATCTCTTCACCCCTCCATGCCACCATATCTCCAACTTTCCAACCCTTCATCCCTCCATCCTTCCATCCCTCCATCCCTCCACATGCACACAGAGGAATGACCTCCCACTGCCCCTCAAGGATCAATGAGCCATCCATCCCCCACTGTTTGTAACCTTCAACAAGAGAACATTACAAAATACATCCCATGCTGTGGCTTCACCATTGGGTGAAGGATCTGCCTGTGCACCAACTCCCACTGCCAGGGCAGATGTTTGACACTTTTCAGTTTGACACTTTTATTAAATCACCTTGCTGTGTAATTTTTTTCTCCATTTTGACTCCCCTCTCTCCAACTACAACAACCTCTAAGCCAACTTGTGTGGAAGAGGAACTCAGGTTGATATTTTTGTTCTTTCTCTTGTGGTTCCTCAAATGATTAATAGAGAATGTGGGACTTGTGCACTTCCCACTTAGGGAAAACTGAAATAAGGCTACAGGGAAATTCTCTGGGCTCTGTCTTGCAAACTTATAACCAGATCATCCTGTAAGTACAGAGTCCTGGAGCTGTCTCCTGATTAAAGAAAACTGGATGTTCTCTTCCATTTGCAGAGGTTGTCAGAAGGCAGCTTCTCATACAGCAATAGCAATAACACAAATTTACTCCAGTAGTTTTGTAGGCAGCCAGAAGACAGAAAGAATTTTTCATGACAAGTTTTGCAAAGAAAAGTAGTGGTTTAAGATTTGCTTTCCCACTGTCATGGAGCAGGGGGAGATGGTGGAAATTAGTAATTTGAAGTATTTCGAGGCACTCAGACATTCTTCAGCTCATGTCTAACCTTTCTGAGGCACTGCAGACACCCATGGAAAGGAGAGGAAAATCCAGTGTGAGCTGCTACATAGACAAACCATGTATTTTACACTTCGGTTTCAAAAGGTTTTCTATTTCATATCTCCGGAATGTGAGCTCCAGGAATGGGAATGGATGCTGCTGGAGCCACTAGGCTCTGGGACCATCAGAAGTCATCACCAGTGCTTAGTGGCACCAGGTCATATTCTCAATACTTCTTATTTATGTTATGCCCAATACAAAACTTGTGTCAAAACATAGAAGCCAGGATATCAAAAACTCACAACTTCTCCTGACGTTTCCCTAGCTTAAGCGATGCAGATGAGACCTGCTATCAACTTTCCTTAAGGCTTTTTATGGTATCATTGTGTGGTGGACTTGGCAGTTCTGAGTTAATTGTTGGACTTGATGATCCTAGAGGTCTTTTCCAACCTAAGTGATTCTATATTTCTGTAATCATAAGGCTGAAGGAAAGACCCATTATGGCTGTGACTTGTAGATTGCAGACAGCAAGCAGCTCATTAGAACCCTCATTAAACTTGCTGTTGGATGGTGATATTAATATGAGTGATTAACAACATTATGGATATTTTAATATTGGAAATTCAAAAATGAGTCATTGGTCCTTTCCTATATTGACAAGATTGGCTTAAAGTTTAGAAAACTTGTATGTTAAGGCTTTTAAGATTTTTTTCTGTCCAAATGTGAGGCCTCAAAACCTTCTTTTAAAAAATGAAAAACAAAGATTCTATGATCTGGGCAATGGAAAAAGCCCAAGAGATTGATGGCATGGGAAACTTGAATTGTGCCACAGAAAAGACCAAAACACTGGATTCCCATAATGCAGTCTCGATTATGGGATGTTCCAGTGGTTTATTTTGTCTTGCAGGCTGTTTGTTGAATAGAGGAGAGTTTCTCATGGACATGTCCCAGTGCTCTGTGTGTGCATGGTGCGTGTTGGAGAAGCAGATCAGCATTCTATCTGCTGTGTTTGGCTTGTGTAAAAACAGAGGAAAACCAACAGCATCATGTAAGGCCCAGGAGCAAATGGTAAAACTGAAATGCAAAGACTTGTTTTGGGACAAGGCTGCAGGACTGAGCTGAAATCTGCTACACATGCTGCTCCAGTCTTAAATTTTTGTAATTCTGGAAGGGATCAGAAAACAAAGCTGTTGACTTTACTAAGTGTTTGCAGGTCAGGCAGTGGGGAAACATCCCTTCCATGCTCCAGCTTTCTTATTCCAAGGAAAAAGAGAGCAACATTCCACACTACGCAGGGGGAGGTTTCCCTGTTCTGACCTGTGAGGGAGGACGTTTCCCTCCAATGAGTCTCTCATCACAGAGATGGGGTAAGGATGGTGGCCCAAGCAGGATGAGGACCTGGACATATGTGCTGGGATGTGGGGTGGCACTGGCATTTCATGGGTGGCCCAGGAGCACCACCACAGCTGATGGAAACTGCTGAGCTACTTGTATCTGGGACCCTGCTTGGCATCTCAGCCTCAGCAACAGGCAAAGGTGCCATGACAAATAACCAGTGCAGAACATGGTGAGTGATGGGGAATAAGAAAACCTGAAACAGAACTTCAGAGGTGTGTGGAGCCCTGTTCAGCACTGCAGAGTCTGCTGCTGCTCATCCAGGCATGGCCTGCATCACAACCTCAGGGCTCCCCCAGCCTCAAAATCTAAAATGTGCAGCACACTGAAAGCAGAAAATAAGGGGGGAAGAAGGGGACATGTCTTACAACCTACCAAACTTAGCATCAGTACCAAGGATAAAGGAAAGAGATGGAAGAAAGAGATGGATGGAAGAAAGAGATGGACTGCCTGAAGAAAGAGATGGATGGATGGATGGATGGATGGATGGATGGATGGATGGATGGATGGATGGATGGATGGAGAGACAGATGTAAGAGTAGGATAGATTTGAGAAACACAGCCTTTGAATTGAACGAAATTTTGATACACATAATATATGGGCAAGTCCCCAGTTAAATTAAACTGTACCTTTTCTGTTACATGGCTTTGAGAACACCCCAATCTTCTGATTATACACACACACACACGTATACAGATATATATACATATACACATAAACCAAATTTTATTTGGGAATAAGTTTCTCTAAGGCTGTATTACCCCAGAAATGCCATAGCACAGTCTGATGATTGGTATTTCAGGCTTGCATTTGGAAGAGTCTGAGGACTGGAGCAAGCCTTAGCACTTCCTTTGGTGACCTCGTGGTTCTGGAGTCTGCATAAGCATCATCTGCCAGAGAACCTCACTGTCCCTTATATAAAGAAAAATTGTACTAACCCAGATTTTATAGGGAAACTAAAGGAACAAGACAATTTTTATTGTTAATGTCCTTCTCTTTGTTGCAAAAGCATCTGCAAGCACCAGGGTCTCCTGGTGCATTTATGTTTCATAAAAACACATTGAAGAAAGGATGTCGGCCTTATGTGACCTACTGGAGCTGGGAGCCAGAGCCAGAATTAGGACTCCAGTTCTCAGCTCCCAGTCCTGGATTCTCCTTATTAAATGACACCTCATCATTACAATAATGAGATCATCCGTTATTTAATTACACTCTCCTTGTTGCTACAAATCCTCCGTGTGGCAATCCAAGTGCTTGCTTTCTAAGGTTAGCAGGAACACACAGATATGTTTCCTGCCTTGCTCTTAAGATGTATATCACTTGCATCTGGCCTGACATCAGCTTTTTCCTACTGTGGCCCTGGAAAAGCTGAACTCACAGGCATGCCCATGCTCTGAGCAGTAAGACTGGCAAAACTCCATTCAAACATTCAGGTGTGAGTTTAATTTTGTAAACCTGTGGGATTTCTTAAAGGCTGCTCACACCAGGGAAGTGAAGCATCTACAGGATTGAGACTTCTGGGGCTACAACCCATCTGTTTATTGCAAAGATATGACTCTTCAGGGTGCAACCCAGGAGGAGGTTCCCTTCTCCAAGGGGGTCTGAACATGATGGGATCTAACTCTGCCCAGCTCTTCTTGGTTCTGTGCGAGACACTCTTGCCTTCATCATATTAAATCACAGACTCTGAGAGTGAGATGCTGCCTCTGGGGAGAACTGTTGCTTTGTGTGCTAGTAGTGCTGTGGCAGAGTCAGCCACATTACCCTTCATTAACTCCTGATAGAATGGGGTAAACAAGTGTTCAAGGCAGAGCATTTATTAGCAAAAATCTGGATGAGCTTGTTTGCAGGGATGGACCCCACCACAGCTTTATTTGGGCACCAGGCACAGGGGTGGCAGCCCCAACACCATGGAAACACCACATGTTATCCACCAGCATTAAAATTCATTCCATGAAGTGAAAAGCACTGGAGGAGAAAAGCCTGGGATGATATCCCAGGTCATGACTCCAGGCTGCTTCCAGATCTGCCTGCAATTCCCCAGCTCTCCCAGGGATGGCTGGAGTTGCATTTTTGGCAGCCTCTGTAGCCCTGGGTGAGACTGGAGATCACTGAGTTTCTGGGTGTGAGGAGAAGGCAGGCTGTGCAAGTCACGGCACGGCTCGTGCGTGGAGCTCCTGCCAGCCCTGGCTACCAGGGCTACCAGCACTTCCCAGTATGACTCCTGTTTGTCTTGGCACTGAACCCTTGGGTATGTTGGCATTCCCAGTTAGGCAGCCCAGGTACTGAGGAATGTGTGTGCTTTACCCATGGTCATGATGAAGATTTTGGCCAAGCAAGAATTTAATCCCATGAGGGGAAGATCTACAAGTTTATGTCCTAACCAAACAAACATTCCTTTATAACCTCTTTCACTTCTCATATCTCAGGAAATTGAGCCCCAAGTCTCTTTTACATTCATTTTCAAGATGTCTTTAGCTGTTTCCTGCGAGAAACAAGCAATTAAAGGTTAGTCCTCATTCTGGGTGTTAATTTTCCATCTCTTTGCCATGTCAAGCTGAACAATGATGGTTTCTAGGCCTGAGCAGATGCCACAACTTCTCTCTCTCAACCTTTCACCACTTCATCACAACTTTGCTTCATGCTGTCAGAACTGAGCCAGTACCTCCCCAGGGCAGGGCTGCGTACCTGGGCAGACTGGGAGGGTCTAGCATACTTCTCAGTGATGAAATAATTAACAATTAAATCATTAATTAATAACTAGCATAGATTTCCACCAGCACGTGAATTACTTTTCAATGGCTGGGTAAGGGATCCTCTCATATTTAAGTCTAGAGTAATAATGCTAGAAGGAAAAAAAAATCAGAGGCAATCCCTCCTGCATCCCTGAGAGATGCAGAGACTTCCTGTCAGACAGACAGATGCTGTCTTTCCTCCAGACATCTGGAGAAGGGTGCTTTGATGCCGATGGTGGGAAATGTTCTTGGCTTGCTCCGGCTGGATGAGAAACCACTGCTATCTGAGACAGGGAGTTTGCCATGTCTGTCCTCCCACCAGTAACTGGGACTGGAAGAAATCATGTACTGGGACAAAAACACCACTCAGTAACTGCCTTAGGATATGCAATGGTAGGAGGAAATATCATCCTAGTAAATCTGAAATTCATCTAATTGCTCAGTTCCTTTATTTTCTCTCATCATCACATGAACCTGAGCCCTTTGATGGGTTCAAGCAGTGATGATAAACACCTATGAAACAAACAGTATGCTGGAAGATGTGGATGTAAAATACTTTGTTTCTATTTATTATGATGCAATCCTTACAGTATTTTGTTTTAACACTCTCCTTCCCTATTTAACAGAGTAGGGAAAAGGGAAGAGTGAGTTTTACACACAGGCAAGTACAAATTCTGCCTTCCAGCCAAGTGGGGTGCTCAGTTTGTGTGCAAAAGTCCTTGCTTTCTGAAAACATCACATCTCACTAGAAATCAAACCAAAAAAGTTTAGTGGAAAATCTTCAGTCAATTCAAGTGTCCGTTCCCAACCCTGAGTTCAGCTATTCTGGTCGGACAAATAAGCCCATCACACATTCTGATCCTGAGATAATATGGCAATGTACTGCCTCAGTCAAACAGCTTGTCTCAAAGTCCCGAGTATAAAATGTGTTTGACTTCAGTGCAATAAAATCAAAAAGGAAACAAGAAACCTGAAGCAGCCCAGCCATCGTTAACCCGTGGTGCTGCTGCAATGAATGTCATATTTGTGTGCCTGAGTGCAACTAAACTCCTTGGGGTGGTCTTTTATGTACCTGTAAAGCAGTGTCTACATGTACAGCACTCTGTAAATAAATAATGCACAGCAATAACGCTTAATAAAATAGGCTAGATGGTGGGGCAATTTGGCTGTTCAGCTGGATTGCTGCTGACAATTCAGCCAGCTGATTTATGGCTTTGAGGTCATTCTGGGAAATATTATACCATAGTTTTGTCATCCTGTTGCCATGTTTTTCTGATTATTTGTATATTTTTCAGTTGAGCAAAGCAAGTACTATTCCATTATGCCAGAGATTTGAAGTCAGAAGAGAGCATCACAGTCTTCTTTGTGCTCCCATAGTTTCTTGCCAAACTAGTGGTTTTCCATTTGTGGTCTGTGAGTAATGGTGGGTGTAAAGGCTGTTTCAGAAGGGTCTGTAAAGAGCAGCAAAGGTTTTTAGTTTTTTTGTTTTTGTTTGGTTTTTTTTCCCCAGAGATCTCCACAAGCTTCTGGCTTAGACAGTATCTCAGAAAATATTGTAACCTATTTTAAAGATGTCAAGGAATAGAGCCCTCCTTGTGTTCATCACCACCATCTGTTTGCATCTTGCTTTCCCTTTGGATCTCTCTCTCCAGACCTCTGTGTTTCATTTTGGCTTTGTCTGCTCAACAGCAGAGCATTGTGCTGTGAGAGCTGCTCTGGTGAGGTGGCTCGGAGCCTACAGTGCTGGGATGCCTGGTGGGACAGTGATTACTCCTGAGGCTTTCACTGTATTTTCACTATATGTTCCAGTATCAAGAGGGAAGTTAAAGGAAATTCCTTGAAGATCTTGGGGTGAAGTCTAGGCTAAAAACCAAGCAGTCCCTGTCAATCTGGCTCCATTTCCTGTTCCCACATTTAATGACTTATTTTGTAGAATCATGGAATAGTTTGATTTGGAAGAGACTTTTGTGGATCATCTAGTCCAACCTCTCTCCAGTGAGCAAGGACATCTTCAACTAGACCAGGTTGCTCAGAGCACTGTCCAAAACTGAATGTCTCCAGGGATGGCATACTCACCACCTTCTTGGGCAACCTGTGCCAGTGTTTTACCATCCTAATGGTACAAAACTTCTTTCTTGTATTTGGTTTGAATCTACCCTCCTTCTTAAGACCATTACCCCTTGTTCTATCATGGCAAGCCCTACTAAAATGTTTTCCCCCATATTTTTCAATGGCCCCTTTAAGTCCTGAAAGGCCTCGGTAAGGTCTTCACAGTCTCTTCCTCTCCCAAGGTTGTGAGCAAGTCATGCCAACCAGCTGTCTGAGATACTGCAATATCATTGCAATCACCAGCATTTCTGATCACTCCTGTCTTTAGTTGTTCAACTTTATTAGATAAAGCTCTGCAGTAGCTCTGAAGATCAAGCATTTAGTCTGGACTTCTGCATGGGGACCACAGCAGGGCTGTCACAGTGGGGTAGAAGAGATGGGTTAAGAGGCAGGTCCAATAGGTGGATCAATCATTGGGCACCACTTTGGACGGCATTAGCAAAAAGCTCAGTGCCCTCCGCTCAGGTTGCTGTTAGTGAACATCAAACTGATCAATACAGTCAATGGGCTGTAGGGATTGATTCCTTGTGACCCGAAGAAGACATCTGCAACAGCTGAGATGAATCATGTCCTACATGTGTCTGCTTCTGTCCATTGACTATGGAGGGGACCTTGGGGGACTAACTCAGCTGAGGACATGCCTGAAGTTAGATAGGGTGTATCACATCCTCACTGCATTATCAGGCTTCACTGTTTAACCTCAAGTTCATCCTTGTCCTGTCAGTTTATCCCCTCCAGAAACTCCATCCTCACACCCTGAAGGTCTCTTGCCTCCACTCCTCTGCTTGAAAGGCTCTGAGAGCCAGCCAAAACTTCATTCTTCAGACAATTAGAAAAAGGCTTCTTATTTCCATTTATGTCTCACTTTTGTTTTGCTGGGCAGAGCAAACCAAACAACTTCAGTCTCCTGTCACCAGACACTGCAGCCAGCTTTCCGCTGCACCTGCTCCAGTATAAAGTTGCATAGTGACAATTCCCCATCAGCAGTGATGTTTGGAGATCTCTATCAAGGCAGGTGTTCAGCAAATGGCCTCTTTGTAGGGGAAGTACCCCACTCTGCTAATTGCCAGCACAAGAGCTGTGACACTAGGCTTTGCTTAAGGCTCTTCATGGGGTGATTATAATCTTCTCCTGCACCTGTAAGTGTGTTTTACAAATGTTATCAGGCATGTACAGAAACTGGTGTGTGAGAATAGGTTGCAATACAAAATATTTCTGCTCACCAAGTGAAATGGGTAGGATACCTTGGGTTGCCTTTTCAGAGGTATGGCTGAGTAAAAGCATTACAAGAAGTGTGATAGGAAATACCAGATAGACCAGTGCTCCTGCAAACTGCTATATCAGCAAGCATGGAGTTGGAAACTGGAGCTGGACAACAAGCACAGACTGTGATTTGTGAAGGAGATGGAGCTTTGATGTGTTTGGGTTTCCTACTATAGCCTCTTATAAATGAAGATGGTACTCTCACTGTACTTCTTTTCTGCCATTACCCTGAGACTCCATCTGGCTAAAGTTTGCCTTTATCATATGCATTGTAGAGATGTGCAAGTGTCAGCTCACAAAGATTATAAACCATCTTCTAGAAATTAGTTTGATCCCCTCTCTACTTCTCTGCTGCATTTAACCATTAGAAAGGATCATCATAACAAGCATTAACAAAATGACAGGCAGAAATCTGCACCCTTAGCTAGAATGACTTTCCCCTTCCCACCCCCCATCCCAGACTATTCAGCTACATTAAAAAAACCCTAGATCTGAGCTCTGCAGCTTGACTTTCATGTTTGCTCACAGTCAAAGAGCTGAAAAGCCTTGGTTTTGAGAAAGCAAGTATGAAAAAGCACCTCCTTGGGCAAGAGGAGATTTGCAGTCTTTGTCATCTCACAGGCCACGTTTATTTGTTACTGATGGGAAAAAGCAGGTACTTTGTTCACCCTCTGGACGACTGCGGCATGGAGACAGATGATCCCCAGCCAGCTTCCTCTTTATTGCTCCTGCTGTGCGGCATCTCCTGCATCCTGCAGACACAGGGGCTGGCTTTTTGTTGGAAGCCAAATGGGTGCCAAAGATAAGCTTTCTCAAAGCAAAGTCCCTCTCAGATCCTGCTCTTCCACTGGTGGCATGCTAATAAAATACACTTGGCTGTGCACAGGGCCATGTGCCTGGAGCCCAGCTCCTGGACGTGGAATTCCTGGTCCTCGCCAACTTTCCCCTAAAGCTTCGCTATTCCAATAAATCACAGAGTTGAGTTATGGGGCTCTGTTTGGTGGGGGCTGCTTTTAATTGCAGTTTTAGGAACTGTGGGAAAGCAGAATTAATGCCATATGTTTTTTAGGCTTTCGGACCAATCGTGGGGTCTCGCTTTCAGTTTTGGCTGGGATTCAAACATCACAGTGAATTTTCAGGTTCCTCTGTGTCAAGCCACAGAGAGAGGGGGAAGGGGAGGAGGAGACATGGTGGCAGGGTGAGCAAGGGTGCTGCTGTGTGGTGCTGGGTTGCTGGAGTGGAGAGGCAAACAGAAAGGAGGGAATGCTTCCAGAGGCAAGAAGCGCTCCAGGTAAAATCCACCACTTTCTGGCCCTGAGCATGGACAGATGAGGCTGAAACTTGTGACAAAAGAGAACATACTGAGAAGGAGGATGGAAGATAGAGTGCTGAGGATTTTTCTCTGGACACTGTCTTCCCTCACACTGCTTCTTGCACTGATTTCCCTTCTCGCAATGCTCTCGCTGCTGAGGCATGTGGTGCTTTCACTCCTCTCCCTGCTGATGTCAGGCTGTGCTATGAATATGCATTTATAAAGGATGAGCTTGGAGGAAGTTTAGGGTAAGTCTTAAATGCCATAGGACTGACTTTCATGAACACAGGTCAGCCCCTGAAATGATAGGACAAATGTCACCAGAGAGCCAGGCTCTCTTTAGCTGTTTGAAGTCTTCTGGTCCCAGCCACTGTGCCCACTGTCTCTGGGTATTGGTTCATGGTAGTTCTTGTGGCAGTTCGATTCCTCTCTGTCCAGAGAGGACGTGACCATGCCCGCCCCACCAGGTGAGCAGCAGCCACCTGTAAATTCATCAAAGTCTGTATCTGAAAAGATTTTGCAGAGTCATTACACTTAGCCACAGGCATTTTCAAGTCCTCATGACACTTGCTGAGGCTGTAAAGGGGCAATATTTCCTTTTCTGATGCAGATCAGGACTCAACTGATCCTGCTGCAGCTGATAGAAGCAATGAATCCTTCCGCCCTGAAAGCCTGGCCCAGGAGTGCCTTAAAACACCTTTCCCCTCCAAATTTCAACAGTGGTACACAAAGCAGTTACTTTGGCAAACACAAAAATAAGACCAGCTCCGAAAAACAAAAAAAATGGTGTTTTGTCAGCTCTGGGCATCATGGGAATGGAGGCAGGTGAGAGGCTGAGTGGTGAGAAAGGTCCCAGCAGAGCATATTTTCCTCTGTTGCTGGGATCTGCAAAAAGATTGTGGCTTCATGATGGTGGGACACTATCACAAACACACTTTTCCCTCCACTCTTCTATTCTAACATGATTTTCTTTTGGGTTTAAGACACCCTGAAAGCATCATGGGATGTCCTAGTCAACACTGGTGAGGGAGGAGATAACTCTTATCGATTTGGGTAGCCATCCAGCACGTGCGATCATGCAACTGGTGTTTGGCACAGGACTATCTGTGACAATTAGTCATCAGTGGTGAATAACAAAAGGATGACTTCAGCCAAGCCAGAGGTAATAATTAGCTACGTCATTTGTTAATATGGTATGAGGAAGGAGGGATCTGTCAGACGCTCAGCTCTGATGGGGGGGCGGGAGGAGAGGGGAAAACGTCACAGTGGTTAGAAGGATTTTCCAGGTCTGAGGGTGATGTTGCCCAATATAGATGTTGTCATCAGTGTTACCATAACAGCTCACTCTGAAGTTCATCCAGCAGACAAAAAGCACCTTCATGTAATAAGAGAAGGGTTGTGATGTGCATTTAAAAAGGTCTGAGGAATTGTTTCTGCCAGACACGAGTAACTGTAAATACCTGATGACTTCGAGGTCTTGCTAATTATTGGAAGTGACTTAATTTTGCAGAAAAATACCAACCTCATGTCTCAAAGATGTTTAGCATTGTTGTTTGACAAAATCACTGTCTATCTTAAGATATATTCACACAAGTACAAACATTTTCATGAAAAGGTTCCAGTGAAATATTTCGGCAGATTGCATTTCCTTAGTTTCACTTCAACAACGTTAAACTGTTTTGGTGACATACAGAGATCTTGTTTCAACTTGGTGTGAATAATTTTGTATTGTATTGCAATATTAATTGAAATATTTTCAACATAGGCTATATTTTATGGTGCTCAGATTTATGTTGCATGTGCCTTTACTATGTTTAGTTTTGACATTATCAAAGTGAAATGTTTCAGTGGTGTCAGACCAAATGGCTTTTACATTCTTGCTGTATCAAACATTTTAAAATTTTATGGTTCTGTTCAGATTTGGAATGATAAATTGGAAGAAAGTTTGTATGTTTCCTGGAGGATAAAGGTTCTAATATCCAGCCAGCGCTGCCCATGCAAACCATTTAGAAGTAAACCATACTTTCTGGGCCTTATATCTGCAGCTTTGGATAGCTGGTCTGTCTCCTACTCCACCACTACCCTGGAAAAGTCATTTAGGGTTTGACAACATGAGGAAAGAGACCGGAACAGGTATCCATGGCACTCAGAATACATTACTGCATATGAAAGGCAAAACCATCTCTACATCCATTCTCCAGTCTGAGTCACTCACCCTAAACTCGATGTTTCACCTTATGTGAAATGTCAGTTGAGGTCAGATGAATCTTCCTTTATGCTGACTGCAAAAGGAGCCCAAGGTGAGCACCCAGCTGAAGATGCCCAACTTTCCTATGATGAATCCCTCTACTAGTACATGGTGCAGTGAATTTTGGCCCAGCCTCAGAACAGCTCACACCTGTGCACAAGGCTTTGACTACACTGCTGGCTTCACGGTTTGCATCTCAAGATGGCAAGCTCTGTGGGGCAAAGAGGGGCTGCAGCCTGGACCCCACACAACAATGAGGGCTTAAAGTGAAGGATCACATCCATTGTTTCATCTGGACATGGTCTCAAGCTCTATAAGTGCCATGGAGTTTTAAATTAACACCAAAATTTAATTCCCCAGTCATCTCCTTAAACAAAATCCCCTAATTACCAACCCATCCAATTTGTCAGCTTTAAAGTGAGCGTTATCCTAATGCTTCTTGTCTCAGCTTGGTCTCGCTATATATATCAGAAACATCTCTTTATGTATATTCAGGGATGAATACAAAAGAATTTTGATCTTGTTTAGACCTCACTATGACCTAGTATTACCCAACTGTTATAATAGTTGTCCTTTTGGTTTCCTGTATCATGGAAACATTTTCTATATATGTGATCAAACATAGCACCATTTAAATCCTTAAAACTTCTCCCTGGTAAAGTGGATTACTTTTTCCCTAACAGTTTGCCTAATCACACTATGCATCCAGTTTGTGGTTCTGCACTGACAGCAATAAGCCACTCAGTATTTTTGGTTTAGTATTGGACACATCTCATGAATACTTCACCCCAGGGACAAATGCCCCATCCGACTTGCTGGGAGCAAGGTCTTCACCAGCTGATAAGCAAAGTGTCATTGTGTCTCCTGGAGGGTGTCCCATCCCTCATTTAGCAGGTTGGGAAACAGAGGATGAGTGGTCAGGGCAAGAAGGGACAACCAGGACTGCAGCAGATGGTTTCCCACCCCAACTGTCTGGTCTGAGTGATGGCCCAGCTGCCTCTCTGGAGACAGTGAAATGAGGAAGAGCTGTCAAAGACAGACAGCACAGTGGTTTCACTTGTGCATTTCAGTTCACCTCAAAGACCTCGCTGCTTTGTTTTTACAGCACTTTTGCCTTATTTTTCTTCACACACAAGTATTCTGAAGCACCTGCTCATCTGGGAAACCCCTCAGGAGGTCTGTAGACTTGGGACTCAATTCCTTTCTCCCCTCTACTTCCAAGATGGATTTGCAAATCACTTTACTGGGACAAAAAGTGTGATGGGCTACTGGCACTCTCCTTTCTAGCTGCCCATCCTGCTATAAGACAGTCAAACCAGGCCAATATGGACTGGCAGACAAACCTCAGATCCCTTCTACATTTTCTGACTTGTTTTTGAAGGCTGTGCAATTTTTTGCACTTTTTTTTCCAGCTTCCTAGGCTTGCTAAATAACAAAACAAAAGATAAAAGCTCAAATGAAGTTGCAGCTGCTCGGCACCAGCCCAGCTGTTTAACACCAAAGGGATGTGCAGGCAGATAGGGGCAGCATGTGGGTTATCTCCTATGACTCACCAAGGGAAGAAAGGCATCAGAAGGGGATGATTTTGAAATTAGCACAAAAAAATTGTTTGGCACCTTGTGTTCTTTGTCTTTCAAAGTGATCTGGGCAGCTACCCCCCTTCACTGCCCTTCTGTGTTAGACAACAACCCTCAGATGGAAGGTGTTTTCTGTTATTTGTAGTAGTATCTGCTCAATTTCTGGGATTTCTCCTCTTCATAGGGCTCCCTTCATAGGTGCTACAACAGGACAGTGGAGCTGCTGTTCTGGGTCAGGTTAGAGGCACAAAAGACAAGTAAATGGTATCTCCCAGCATCCTGATGATCACCAGGCTCCCTCCCTTCCACATGCTGGATCCTGGATGACACTTGAGCTCCAACAGCAACTCAGCAGAGGTTTTGCTTCCCCCAAAACGTGCAAGGCTATGCAAAAGGTGTAAATGGATTTCACAGAGAAACTGGAGTATGAACATGCTTGTACACACTGGTGTTCACTGGGTTGGGCTTGAATCCCTTGACAGCTGGGTCCCACAGATTAAAAGAAACAAGGAAGTCACACAAAGGCAATAGACCAGCAAGGGCTGTGGTTACATGAGACAGCAGTACATTTAAGCAGGTTTTTGGTCTGTTTTTAAACCAAGCCTGAGTGCTGAGCATGTAGAGCAAAAGTCCATGGCCAAAAGCAATTTTGGGCTGACCAGACCCATAGTGTCACAATGTGAAGCAAGACAAAGAGCAGATTCATCCTCCTTCATCACTCAGGACCAGAAGTACATAACTGTAAAATCAATCCAAAAGGAGCTGAGATGGGGATAAACACTCTTTGAGCAAAATTGCCACAGCCAGATTGGCCAAGAAAGAAAATGAGAAATTTGTCACCAAACTACCTCCAGGCCCATTCTATGCTTTATGTTTAGCATGTGTTTGATTCTGAGTACTGTTTTCACCCTCCAACACCCCAGAAAAACTTTACAAACAACCCAAGGGACATTAACTTTAGTACCTTGGTTGTCTGTGGAGGAATTTACATGGACAATCCACAAAGAATTTATCTCCCCTTTCTGCAGAATGAACTATGTCCAACTTTACACCAAAACAAACCCACCTGTTTAAGCACCAATCTGTGTGTGAACACTCATTTTGAAATTAAAATGACTGAACTTTGTCAAAGATTGACTTTCACCAGCAGGATGAAACTTATCATTTCAGACCAATATACAGCACTTGGACTGATGGGACAAACAGTACAAAACCCAAACATCTTTATTTTTGTGCAAAAACCAAATGTCTTTATTTTTGTGCAAAATTTACATAGAGAAATGTCTCCAGAGCATTTACTGTCTGACTTAGAGCAAACAGCTCAATTTTGGGCTTCCATTTCCTCTTCTTTAAAGTGAGGGGGATGCTATTTATGCATTTTTTGGTTTAAATAGCACTGAGCAGGTGCACCGAGCCCAAATGCATTGCAGTCCTGGGATTTACTCAATGGGCATCAGTGCAAAGGGCACCAATATCTTTGGAGGGGACTTCAAACTCTCCATCACTTTAGATGCCTGTGGATAGACAAGTTTGTCATTTAAACTATACTAATAGACAATAGGAAGAAACAGGCACCTACCTTAACAACCTTATTTTCATTGTCTATCTTAGGACAAAACAAATCAGGGCCCATTGAACACCCACTGCTCACCCTCATGTTTACCATGTGGGTGATTTAAACATTATTAAAATCCTGACATTGGTCCACCAGCCCTGAATCCCAGCATAACACTAGACTTTTAGAACTCTAGTGCCCCAGCCATAGAAATGGCTTATTGGGGTATCTGCCACCCTCATAGGATAAGCTAAATTATTAATGGCAAGTGTGTAGTTAAAAGCAGGGCGAACAGTGGCTGCATTTTGGATATCTATTGTTGTGAGTAGAGAGACAATTTCAGAGGGGAAAACTAAAATAGCACAGCACAAACTAAGAGGAAACCACCTTCCCTGGCTATCAGGAAGCTAAAACCTAACAAGGGTTAACTGGGCAGATCCAGCACTGACTGTAAGTGGGAGGTTTGGGCTTTATTTTATTGTTGTCATTAATTTCCTTCCTTTTACTTTCAGTAGACGAGCACAGAGTTATTTACATTAGACACAGCTGTGCCCCACTGAGGTATACCATAAGAAACCCAAGGAGTAACAGAAAAAAGCAGCTGAAGGGACATGGATGATTTCTGGTGCTAACACCAAGGGCTTGTGCCATTTTTTCCCTTTGGAGCACGCAGTGACAATGCCAGTTCCCCAGACCTTTGCTGGTTCAACTACAGGGTGTCAGAAGGAGGGATGAGCCACTCTCACATTATGGGACATTGGAGACCCATGACATGCCTCATCATGTTCTTTAATTATGCTTGTATTGCAGAAATTAGTAAGAGTGACTTGGTCTGAGCACTTATCAGTAGGTTCCAGAGTTAATGAACTGGAGCACATCATGCCCCTTGCTGCACATCCCTGCTCAGAAGAAGGCTCTGTGCCCATTCTCGTTTTTGCATGTTGAAGGGTGGGTTCCTTTCACTCAGAGCAGGGGGATGGAGGCAGTAAAGACTGCGTGACTCTGCCTGAACCACTCCCTTTCTTTATACATTTCCTTTCCTCCTACTATTTGACTGTCTCAGCTAATTAGATTATTAAAACATGTGCCTTTTGTGAAGCTCCAGGGATGGTGAGGACCTGACCTCAGCCAGCAGCTCCGCACACAAACGCTCGGTCAGAGGAAAGAATGAGTTCCCCACATCCACCTCCACTCTGCTCCCCCCTCTGCTCCCTGGGATCTTGTTTATCTTAACGCCAGCTGAGTTTCCCAGGGAAACCCAGCACAAGGCATTTGCCAGACGCTCATTGCTTTGTGTAGCTGAGCTGAATATGTGTGTGCCAGACCTTTTTTGCCAAAACCCCAGTAAGTTCAGCGGGGCTCATCGCTCTCCTCCTGAGGCTGTTCCTACAGGACAGGGGGACATCTCTGTGTGGCCTTGGTGGACACAGGCCCACAGAAAGGCTGGGAGACTCAGCAGGAACCAGAGCATTTCAGACTCCTGGCACATGCAAAAGTCAACGCCTCGTAGCTGCACAGCTTGCCTCCCACCCAGGTTTCTGTGCAGCCAGCCAGAGGCTTTATTTATGGGCTGGGATGCTCAGCAGTGAAATGGTTAGAGCTCTTGGCATCGGGGGTCAGAATTACCCTTCCAAGTTAACACCCATTGAGATGAATGGGAGCACACCCTTTTCTGCGGGTGTTATTGTTGCAGTCTGCCTGGCTGCAGACTCAAAGGCAAGAGTTTACCTTGGTTTGCAACCAGAAAGGCTGGAAACTGCCTCTCTCTCTCCCTCTTATTTTTTTTCTTTTTTACTAAAAGGAAAATGAAAGTTTGGTTTTGGAGATTTGTGGGGTGTGGAACACAGAGGAATGGTGAAGCAATATAACTTGGGTCTGATGGCACTGAGCACCTATGAAGCTGCCTGGCTTTGTAGAGCAGGAGATGGCTGGATACTCTGGGAACCGAGCTCCTGGATTCAGCCTGGTTCCTGTTGGCAGCCAGGGAAAGTGGCTGTGTTATCTCTTCATCATATCTGAGAAAAGGCTGAGCTTAATAAGGAGCTGGAGCTGCTTAACCCCAGAAACTGCTGGAGTTTCCCACACTTGACTTCTTCAGACACACACTGGGGTACAGACACTGTCCCAGCAGCAGCTGTGCTGCCAAATCCCCCTGAAAGATAGATCTGGGCTATGCACAGGGCTGCACCATGGTTTGGACATCCCTCCAGTGGCATCTCAGTGCACTCCCCGCCTTTCCCTCCAAACAACTCTGGAAGGTGCAAACGATGAGAGATGGGAAAAGGATGAGCCCTCACCTGGACAGAGACCTCCAGCCTGTAGGCTCTTCAGGCATCAGATGTTCATATGGATACCACAGAGGAGCTGCTGACCCCATGGTGGAGGAGGTGCTCACTCCACCTGTCTGCCAGGAGTCGCTTTCCCCCCATCCTGAGAAGAAGGAGTTGGCTAGGGAGACATGTCTGCTCTTTAATCTGCAATTCCCATCCTGGCATGCCTTACTGATTTCGGTACCCGTTACCATTCCCTGGGCAATCAGAGCATCTAAAACCAGCTGGGACCACAAACCAGGGCCTGAGGGCCATGTTTGCAGGAGGAGATGTTTACTGAGCAGCCCAGAGGGACTCCACTGCACTAGCTGGTGTTTTGTGTAGGGATTACAAACTCACCTCAAGGGCTCGTGTGCACTTGAAAGGGTTCAGTGGGAGAAGGAGAAAAACACCTGTCCTCCAGGGAAGAGGCAGACTTTGCCATCAGAGAGCTTTGGCACAGATAGTCTGGAGCAGTTCCTAAAATAAAATAAACTACCCTGGTGCAAAGGTTTTCTCCCTTGATTAACATGAGTTATGCATTTAGTAGGGGAAAATAAGGACCTGTAATTCTGCCCGCCCTGCTCACAGCACCACTGACATGCATATAATGCAGGATACATAGCAAAACCCAAGCAAAAATACCTATACCACTCCACTGTACCCCCTTGCAGCTGTTTTCCCTCTGAGGTGCAAATGAGAGTTGAAAGTACCCATGTGCCAGGGGTTATTTGCAGGAAAAATTATGCTGGCTAGGGGATTGAGGGTGTTTTCATCCATGCTTTTAAGCATAGCAAAGCAAGGCTGAGGCACAGGCTGCCTGGTGTGCAGCAGGAGCAGCCCTAAGGCCTCAGGTGCTTGGGATTTACATCCCTTCGGAGCTCCCATTTATTTGTTTGTGTAGCCAAGGCTCCATGGGGATAACAGTAAGAAGCTCTGTGTGTGTGTGATTCTCTGCGCATGTGATGCAGACACACACCTGTATGCACAAAACCAGCTGTGGCTGAATGGATAACCCCAAGGCAAACCATTTCCTAAACCTTCTGCCTCAGCTCCCAAAGGCACCGCAGCCAGGATGGTGAGGGAGGGATTCCCTGTGGGATGGCAACAGCTATGCCTGGGAACTGTGCTCCTCCTGACCCCTCTGCTCCCCCCACCTGGTCACAGCCAACCTCTGTACCCTGCAAAATCACACCTCAAGCACAGCTGCCAGCACATGCAGGTCCAATTAGTACAAAATCAGGAGGCAAGTCCCCAAATTCCTGAGGTGAGAAAGAAAACCATCTAAAATGGTCTCGTTTGCTTTTTTAATGGTTACCCTTAATCAAAAAGGCTTCAAACACGCTGAAAATAAATTCCAGTTAATAAAATCCTGTAAGGCTGTGGACTTTGAAGAGGTTTGGTTTAAAAAAAAACATTGGCAAGGACGAGATTGTCCAAGGAATTGGAGGAAACTGGGCAGCATTTCTGCAGAAATGAAACTGCTCCTGCACCGGGTGCAGCCTGTAAACACCTGAGTGGCCCCAAGAGCAAGGGAGTTAAGTGAAATCACATGATCTTCTATAAAAACTTTAGGAATCGGATATGAACTGGTTCTGTGAGCTGAGGATAATGCAGGCACATAATAAATAAAGGAAGAAAACGTGGTTGCAAAGAAATCCACTCCTAAGTAAATCCTTATCTAAACACACTGCTCAGGAACACTCAGCTTGTGCTGCAGTGACTGTGCTCTCCATTACTTTTCAGATGAAATATGATTAAAAATGCTCTTCCTGCCCAGTTACACCAAATAAAGAGCTCTTGCCAGCCTGAGAAATTTGTATGTTTACAACCAGAGATGCAAATCATGGTCGGCCTGGCAAAACTCTGCGTAGCTGTTCTTAGTTTTGCACAGCAATGACTTTGCCCTGTGCTGTTTGTTTTTCCTGGTTCAGCTGCGAGTCAGGCGGTTTATGTAAAAGCAAAAGGTGATGCTTCACTCAAAAATAAACTGCTGCTTGAGTGATCGCAGGCTGCTTTATAAACAGGATGAAAACAAGTAGAATGCAAGAACTCCTGCAAGATATACATGTGCAAACTGACATTAGAATCACAGAACCATAGAATGGTCCGACCTGGAAGAGACTTTAAAGATCATCTCATTCCACCACCTCGCCATGGGCAGGGACACCTTCCACCAGCCCAGGTTGCTCCAACCCCCATCCAGCCTGGCGTTGAACATTTCCAGGAATGGGGCATACACAGCTTCTCCAGGCAACCTGTGACAGGGCCTCACCACTCTCACAGGAAAAAAATTCCCCCTAACATTTAATCTGTATTTCCTCTCTAGTTTAAAACCAATTGTCCTTGCCCTGTCACTATCTGCCCATGCAGAAATTACTGTGGACATGTGCTGATGAGAGCTGTGTGAGCATCACTCTCCAAATTCAAGTTGTTGCAACAAGTTGTATGTCTGTTGTTTTCAGAGCAGTGACAGTGGAAAATGCTCACAGCAAGGTAATCCAGCCCACGGGCACCCACAGCAGCTTGGCACCAGCAACTTTTCCTCCTTTTCCCACAGCTCCAGATCCCACGAGCAAGGCTGGAGACATATTAATTACTTCTGCACTGTGCTGCAGTGAAGGGACAAATTGCAAGGGATGTAAAACCTTGGTGAGATCTGGATGCTGGCTCAGCACTGGTGGGCCAGGGGTGAGCACATGGCCTGTGCAGGGGTGAGCCAGGTTAGATGGTGGGTAAAGGCACTGTGGGTTGGTGGTTGGAGCCCAGGCCAGCATAGCAGAAGAGCCGAGCTCTTGCTCCATCTGTCACCAGCTTCCTACGCGAGCGGAGTGTTTATTCACACACCCGAGACTTGGAAAAGAGCTCAGAAAGCTGTTTTCTTTCCAACCCAACTGCCTGTGTGTTGGATTAAAATGATACCAGCGAGAGTGCAGAGCAGCCTCGCTCTGCATGGCCATGCCTGTGTAACGGAGACGCTCTGTGCTCTGCTAATATTTACAGGCAATAGATTTGGTCAGACTCTAATGATCACCTTTCTTGCTTCACAGGACTTCCTTCTCGTGCCCATCTGCAGGACTGTACCCTCGGCTGTCAGCTGTGTAAATTTGCTGAAAAGCAGAACTGCACAAATAACTGATAGGGGTGAGGGGTGGCCAGACCAGAAAAAATAAACATATTTGCCATGGGGTAGCCAGAAAAGGACATTTTCCAGTTAGGAAGCGGGAAATTGGCATTTTAATAATAAAATAACTGTGTTTTGGGCCCAGCAAGCACTTTGTCTGACCACAGCAATCTCTTCAGTGTTTTTATAAATTGCTAAGATAATTTGTTAATGTGAGAGAAGCTTCAAAGAGAAGTGAAATATTTCTACTCAAAAATAATGTCTTTTTTTTCTTCACTCGGGAACAATTTCCTGAAATTGCTCTCAGTCGGTGAAACATTGCAGTCAAGCCCATCTGCATATTTTGGAAGAGAAAAAATTGCTTTCTTCCACCTCACTTCTTTGGCTGTTAACTCAACTGTATCCTCACCCATTTCATCCCCTTTACTTGCTTCCTCCTTTTCTCCTGTAACAAATGTGAATTTCCTGTCTTTTTTTTTTTTTCACCCTGTCTAAGCCGTTATCTGATCCATTCTCTCTCAGTCCTGACCTCTCCTTCCCCCAGCTGACCTCCTGATACCCATTTATCTCCTACTCCCAAAAACCACCTCTTCCCGTTTTCTTTCCCATAGTGGAGCATTCCCAGGGAGGGAGCTACTGGGTGTTACAGGAATAAGAGCTGGGAAAAGGGAATAAATCCAAACCCAAGCTGTACAGGGCTGGGAACGGAGCCCTGTGGCAGTATTCCCTGGGTGACATTTATACTTTGATAACCTGAAGTAAAACTCTGATTCCACATCCTTAGATTGTGGGTGTGAAGTTAGCATTGTTCTGCACTGATCCCCAAGGATGTGGCCTTAATTTAACGAGGTCCCTTCACGACACTCATCACCCCTCAGTGTTAGGTGTCGTGAATCAGGCAGTGAGACTCTGCCCTCCAGGTCTCCCTCCACCCCAGTGTGATGAGATAAGGTCTTTGCCAGGCTCTGCAGGCTTCCCAGCTGCTCTGCACAGCAAACACGTAGATGGCTGGGAGCCAGCGCTGGGCTGTAACAGAGTTGTAGTGTTCATATGGCTGGTATCTGATCACGTACGGCAGGCAGGGATCGCTAATAAAAGCCAGGGCTCTTTGCAGGGCAACTTTGCAAGCAAGCAGGACACAAAAAAGGGAGCTAAATATTCCCTTTCCCACCGCAACTCTTTTGTTCACAGCTTGCTGCCACCCTCCTTGGCGTAGAAGAGCAAAGTGGTGGGATGTCTGAGGTCTTCTCCCTGGGATCCAATGACAGGAGGCATGGAAATGATTCAAAGCTGTAAAAGGGGAGGCTTGGATGGGACATTCGGAAACATTTCTGTACTGAAAGGGTGGTAAAACACTGGAACAATCTTCCAAGAGAGGTGGTAGATGCCCCAGGCTTATCAGTATTTAAGAGGCATTTGGGAAATGAATTAACTTTGGTCAGTCCTGAATTGGTCATTCAAGGTTATTTCCAACTGAAATTATTCTATTCTATTCTATTCTATTCTATTCTATTCTATTCTATTCTATTCTATTCTATTCTATTCTATTCTATTCTATTCTATTCTAGTCCTATTTCATTCCATTCTGTTCCATTCCATTCCCATCTCTCAAATGGAGTTTGGGATTTGAACATTCACTCCTTAATAATCATATTTGGAGTGGGCTGAATTTTCAAAGGTACAGGTTTGGCTCTGGTGTTTCCCAGTTCAAATTCATGTTAAACCAAGAAATATCCCCCGGGCAACTGCCTGCTCAAAGGGCACAGCTCCTGACCCTCCTCTAGACATGAGCAGAACCTTAGAACCCACGACTGGTTTAACCCTTTGACTTGGATTTTCCCAATGGGGTTGTCCCAAATTGGGAGCACCAGCCCTGCAGACAGGGAGCAACACACAAGGTTTTTGTGGTGTGGGGGGTTGTGTGGTGCTGGGGTTCCCCAAGGCACGGGGCATCCTTGGGGTGGGGAGGTGGAAGAGTTGTGTGTGTTACCGTCCTCCTGGGAAGCAAAGGTCTTTTAAACACTTGTGACACCAGAGAGGAACTGAATGGTGTCCTGGGGGAAATGGTGGTCACCGAGAAGAGTTTCAGTTTTGTCTAAATTTTCCGTGGAAAAATTCCCCCTTTTCAGAGAAAAGGTACATGCCCAGTTGTTATGGTGAAATAACTCTATGTGCATAAACACACACTGTTATACAGAATGTAAACACATTTCTGTGTGTATATGCACACACATATATGCACACATCTAGGTAGACATGTTTTGATTTGAGGCATTCAGTGTCTGTTCTCCTCTAACAAGTGTTCCCAAATTGTAGTGAATTTATTTGCAGAAAAAGGATAATTTTACAATCCCTTTAATGAAAATCAAATCCTTAAAAGAAATTGATTATAAAATAAAAGTTCCAGCCACTGTTGCTGGTCAGCATTGACTAACCATCCGTAGAGGAGCATTCACTGGCAGGGATGGGGAACAAGAGCTATCAACAATCCCTTGTAGGGTGACCAAAGGTTTTGCTGCTCATTCTCAAACCACTTGCCCAAATGGAGTAAATGGGCTAGAAAAAGGGCTTTCTTTTGGCATGACAGTGTCTGTGCTGGGACTTTTACTCATGGTGGGGACAGGTGTAAATTTTGCTGCTTTATCTTACTGTAAATCGCCACCTGGCACAGCTCCAGTGAGAGTCTCCACTAAACCACCCATCGACAGGTAACTCTGATATGTCCTGGCCTGAACTCTTTATTTAAGAAGGTTGTACTTCTCCTTGTTTTCTGGAGTTCCCCAGATCCTGTCTGGATGTGTTTTACGCTCCTGTGCCTCAGAAATGTGAGTCTGTGGTGCAAATATACTAGTTGGCCTTTGTGGACGCTGTGCATTTGTTGTTCCTCTCTCCTGAGGAGATCTTGCAGTGGGATCGTGCAAGTGCATGTACTTTGCAGGGGCTGAAAGCACATCCACTTTTCACAGTAGCACAGGGAATAAACAGTTTCAGAGACAAATCAACACTATATCTGCAACACTTCCCTGTCTGAGTTGGGTTTTTTTCTTACACTCTGATGGCTTTATTCATATACCCCCCCAAAAATGTCCCATAGCTTTCTCCTCCTACACAGGGTTTCTCTTCTAAACCATTCACTGCTCCCACCTCCTCTAAGGAAGCTCTCTTTTCCCTATGCAGGTTCTTCAATTCAAAGGACGTCTGCATTACTAAAAAAAAAAAAAAAAAAAAAATCTGCCTCTTTGTTCTTCCCTCTACACAAGTTTCCTTTTAAGTGGCTGGAGAGACCTTGATTTCTCTAAGTGCCAGAACCCTTTGTCAGGTTGGCTCTCTGATCAGGCTCCTCGGTGGAGCTAAATCCCTTGCCAAGCTTTCCCACATTTAGCCAACAGCCCCTTTGAGCTGAGTCTTGAAAAACTGGCTTGTCCTCAGCAGCAGCTCTCTCTTTGTCCAACAGAGCTCCATTTGAATGTGTAATCATCAAAGTTTAATGAGGCCCTTTTGTGAGCCTTATTCCAGGTGGAAGCATTTTCAGGTTTTTTTTTCTTCTGGGTTTTGGCTCAAAAGTATGTAGGTAAGAAGAGAAGAGAGCAAAGAGCTCCATACCCAAAGCAGAGTTTGCTGCTTGATACCTGCCTAGGCCTTTCCACAAAAATTCCACTAATAATTCAGACAAGGTGCAAGGAAAGACAGGGAGGACAGGAGGTCAGCACCAGCACCTGGTAGCTGCTTCATGCTTCACCAGGAGACAGGGAGAGAGACAGCAGCAAACTGTTGAACTAGGGATTGAGGAAGTCCTTGGCTTGTTTGGACCTTGAAAGTTTCCAGCTATACCTTATGAGGGGTGGCTGAGGGAGCTGGGGGTGTTTAGTCTGCAGAAAAGGAAGCTCAGGAGACCTTCCTTTACTCCTTACAACTACTTGAAAGGAGGTTGTATCAAGGTGGGATTTGGTCTCTTCTCCCAAGAAACATCTGACAGGACCAGGCAAAATGGCCTCAAGTTGTGCCAGGGGAGGTTTGGGTTGGATATTAGGGAAAATTTCTTCATCAAAAGGTCTCACAAGATTTGGAACATGCTACCCAGGGCAGTGGTGGAGTCACCATCTCTGGAAACATTCAGAAGGTGGGTGGATGCAGCATTTGGGGACATGGTTTAGAGATGAGCATGTGGGTCTGGGTTAACAGTTGGATTTGATGATCCTAGATGCCTTTTCCAACCCCAATGATTCTTGATTCATCTTTGCTCACTTTTCCTAGAGCCCAGCTCTCAGGGGCGGTATTTGTGCCCTATTTCTAACCCTTCCAGGAGCCAAAGAGTTTTAATTATGAGCCCATAACCAGAGAGAAGGAGGTTTTCAACTTGGTGTTTACCTACCTTGGAATAAGCTCAACTAATCCTCTCCTGGAGGTCCACAAATGTAAAAAACCCAATCACTTCAGTGAAACACTGCCTGCCTTTTCAGCTAGCTGGTGGCCCTAGTATGTCCACTCTGAGAATTAGATCACAATTTAATCACAAATTCTCCACTGCTTCAGGGCTGGCCTCTGTGGGTGGAGCCTGGGTGGCTTCTTCAGTTGAGCCTCTACCCCAGGAATTGGGGTGAGCGCTGGACATTGATAGCTGTGCTGCAAAGGCACATTATCTGCCAGAAAGTCAGGTCAGCTTTCTTTCTGGTAATTTTTTCTTTCTTTGGGATAAGAAATGGTGCTAAAACAGCTCAAATAAATCACTGGCAGTGACCTCAGAAGATTCAGAGCTGGGACATGTTTGTGTCGTGTCTGCCAGGCACAGAGGAGACCACTAGATGTGCAATTAAATTAAAATTAATAAATAGACAAGGGGCTGTATTATCAGTGTAAAATGGGTGCTAATTACTTTGGTGAGGTCACAAGTTCTTCTGTAGCCTATTGGAAAGGGCTATAAGAGCCTGTGGGGACTACCTTGGCCAAAGCCTAGTGATAGCTTTGAGAAGCAGGGAAAAGAGCCCACCTGGTGTTTAGGTGGCAAATCAAACTCATTAAGAGTAAGGCAGCTAAATGTTACTAAGGGATCTGCAAGCCACAAACCACGGGCTTGGCACAGCACAGAAAATATGAGTTCTGGGCTGACAAATTATGAGGGGACATATTTCCATCTGGGGAGGGGGCTTTCCTGCAGATTTTTTACACATTTCTCCATCTGTATCCCCTCTTGACCTCACCAACCCCTAAAGTGCAGCAAACAGCTTTCTGCTGGCTTGAGCCTCCCAAGCAGACACACTCTCACCATGAATTCCAGAGGAGTGGTGAAGCATCCAAGAAGAGCTCAGGCTGAGGTGGGTCTTCAGCAGCTGAGTGGTTTGCAGGTGCTTTGTGGCTGGGGCTGCAGAAGCACCGGCTGGCTGTGTCACTGTTTGCAGAACACCATGTACAGCCCAGGACCCAAAGGGGCACCCTGGCTTAAACTCAGCTCAGTGCCTTGAAGACTGAGACAGAGTGGGAGGAAAATTAACCAGAAAGGAGACAGGAAAGCCACAACAGAACATGCTAAATTCTTGGAAATCAGACCTTAGAAACAGGTATTAATTCCTTGTTTCAGTTTTTGTGAGAAACAAGAAGAAAATAACAAAACCAGGCCCTATTTCAGCAAATGTTTTGGGCTGGTTTGCTGGCTGGGAAAGGTTATCTTCAGCAGAGCTGCAGTAGCTTGTGGCTGTGGTCTAACAAAAGCCTCACAAAGTGTGTCTGGAGGAATTAAAAAAAAAAGAGAAAGACAATCTGCCTCACTTGCACAGCCCGTTTACATTTGCCTGGTTAAAATGCTCTGACAGATCATTCTGGTGGGAGGAATGGCTGTGGAGACTCCTCCACCTACGAATTCTGCTGCCTATGGCCTTCAGGTGTTCACTTTCCAAGTAATGAGGTCTGGGGCTCAGGCTGCCCCTTGGGTGGGACCACAATCCATTTTCGTGCTCCTGGCGAGCGCATCTTGAGTGGGGTTGATGTGTGACAATTGCCAAGGACATAAATGTGAGTCAGAAGTGCCTGCACTGGCTTCCCACACATCCATGCCTTGTGTCACCTCAGTGGGGCCAAACTTTTAGCACTTTCTGCACTGCTCTGCCTGGGCTTCCCAGCTGGTAGGAATCCCCATGCAATGAGACATAAAGCAGGGTCTACATCCAAGTCTATAACACAGGCATAAATATGTCTGCTAGGAGACTCAGACCATGGGATGTTGTCTTGGTGCTCTGTCTATGACCTGAGACGACAGCTTGACCCCTCCAATACCTCTTTCCATGTTCTCTTTTTGAGTGGAGGCTCATGTAAATTTAACAAACCCTCACTGTAGGCCTTATGCCAGGCCTGAGGGTGACCCTGTCCCTCTGTGAGGGATGGAGGCAGGAATCAGATAAAGAAAATGGCCTCACAGCCCAAACGATTTTCTTTGTGATACCAATATTGCAACACCCCACCACTGTAACTGCCACCCTGAGACAAATTATCATCTCACTCCCCACAGGAGGAGGGGAATCTATAGATTAGAGTCACCATCTCACGCTCTCCCATGCTCCCCAGATCACTCCCAGTCACATTAGATCAGTTTAAAAGGACCTCTGTGCAGCTTTTGGAGGTGTCAGGAAGAAAAACCTGGATGCTATTTTTATCAGATTATCCTCCAAACAAAGTCAACGTGACAGGCCTCAGAATTAAACACAGCATTAAAACCAGTTTGGCTGCTTTATTGCCACCACCTGAGCGAGTGAAGCACCTGGATGGAGAAGGCAGGTCCCAACAGACCAGAGTCAGACATTTGGCAGAGATATTGAGGGCATCTCTCAGCAGTGGGGTAGTTCACACTCACGGGCATTTCCAGAGAAAGTGTTTTAATTGCTGAACACCAGTTAGCAGCGCCTGCCCTGGTGGGTGCACTGATGTCTCTCTCTCAGAGCTGCTATTTCCAGCTTTCAGGCAAACAGCACTTCACATTTAGCTAATTACTCTGAGAGAGCAGCAGGGTTTCTGGGGCTGCAGATCTCACACAGTTTCTATTAATATCCCCCAGGGCTTCCAGCTTTGTGTTTCCTTGGGATAACACTGATCGCTCTTTGCCAGGACCACTCAGGTCTTGTGCATCCACTCACTCCCGACCACTTAACATGGCAGCTAGCTAATAATTTCCCTTATCACATAACTCTCCTGATAAAGCTGCTCTGCAACAGCAGTGAAGACTCATGCCTAGTTCTCTTAGATCTGCCCCTGGCTCCAGTGGAGGCTAGAGGCTTACAGCAGAAGAGGAGCAGATGCCTTAGGCTGAAGCTGTGCAAGGTTTGGTGCTGTCTCAGCCCTCACTGTGACTCTTACCTTGCTGTCCCCAAGAACCTACTGCCTTGAGCTAAACACCACAGCTCTAGAGGGCATGAGGAGTGGCAGGTGCCTAAAACCAGCTCCTACAAAACGCAGCAAGCTCATAGGGGAGACATGGAATGTGACTGACAGTAGATGCTGAGGAGAGGGATGCAGTGTTGATGTCTCCAGGACTCAGTGTCTGCTCCTGGGCTGTAGGGTCCCTGACTGGCCATCTCCACCAGTGTGTGTGCCCAGCCAGCCTTTCCAATGGGAAAGACAGCAACAAGAAACGCCTCCTTTTCCCCTGAGAGTGGAAGGATATAAGTAATGACATAGCAGAGCCCAAGACACAATACTTTAGAAACCAAGGCAGCTCTAAAACCCCTTGTGCATTTGCAGCCCCCTCCTCTTGCCTGCACAGAGCTGTGGCTGGAGGTGAGGATTCAGACAGGGCACATGAGTCCTGGTTTAAATAGCTCATCTGGCTTTGCCTTAAATTTATGGGGATTACACTGAATCAAAGAATACACGGCTGGGAGTTTGAGAAGTTTTTTGTTCCTCTGAATTACATGAATCCTGAAAGATCTCTGGCATCAAAAGCACCCATTAACCCCAGTAACTTTGTTATTGTCATAAGGGACTTGGTATTACTCTCCATTGCATGATCCAAAGCTTAAAGTCAACAGAGACAGGTCTGTTGACTCCACTGCACTTTATTAGCCTGATGGCAGAACCCATGACCATCCTCTTTAGAGTGATTACAGAAAACTTGAGATAAAGGTAGGAAATTTAAAACAGGACAAGTACAAGTAAGGACATGTTAAAAAGTGGAAAAATTACATCTTTCCACAATCCTCCTGGTAGTTCTTCTGCTCTTTCAGTCACAGTTTCTTTTTTGTAAAGAAGTTTTCTTTCCCACTTTCTTGAGTGAGTAACAGGAATAATTCACCAGTGAGAGCCAGAGGAACAAGTGGCATTAGCAAAAAGGTACAGTCCTATCCCATGGAAAGAGAGAAAGGAAAAAGCAATAGCCATAATCCCCTAATTACTTATAGCCAGAGTCTCTGCGTGCCCAGCATATTCTTTAAACCAGTGGCAATCCTGAAACTCAGATCAAGAGTTCATTGTTCTTTCTCCCAAAAAATCCAACATTGTGTTAGTGTAAACTAAAGAGTTGCAGGCAATAAAAGGCTGTTTTGGGGATGGTTGGCATGGAGGTTACAGGCGACAGCTGGTGGGTGTCTGATGGGGCTGTCCTTTCTAGCTACCATCTGGACTTTGCATAGGACATGAGAGAATAAGCTACTTATACCTTAATAAGGAAAAAGCCTGTAAAAATGGAATGGGGGTGGTGGTTTGGCTACAAGATCACTTTGTAAATAAACAAGAATGCAAGCTTGGACTTTGCTGTTCTCCTTGGGCTAAGGCAGGGACAGCAGCTGGAGACTGAGGGCACCTAGAAGTTGCAGGGATATATAAACATTCTGTCCCTGATGTATTAGTGTGTGGGAAATCTGTTTAACACATTCATTTGGTTACTATTATTACCATTTAATCACAGCAGAGACAGGAACACCAATGCACCAAGGCTGATTCTTCCACTTGACAAAACAAAAGGCAAAACTGTTGTTGTAGTCCATTGGGGAAAAGATGGATGGGGCCAGGGTTGCAAAGTGAGAGGGAAATGATACAGAAGAGAAACACAGGACCAACATGCACATGATGCAAGTGTGAGTGTTGCCTGCTGTTGGTACACAGAGATGTGTGTTTAGTCTCTCTTTGACAGGTAAGCTGCCTTTGGGTAGACCAAATTTACCCCATTACTTCAGAAAAAGTAATTTGATTGGGCCTGGCATTTCTCCACAGCCACTTGACACACCACAAGTAATGTAAATGTGACATAAAGAGGCATTAAACTCACTTAATACCAGTCCCCCTGCAGGAGGGGTTCAAAAGGCCTACAGGGGCCATTGACTCCAACTCTTGGTTCACCTTGGCTTGAAGGAGACCAGGGTGACATCACAGCAGCAGTGCTGAGAGCTGTCAGCCTAAAATAAAAGGGTTTGGCAGATCAGCTCTGGCCAGGCTGCCTGCAGATGTTTTTCATTGCCCCTCTGCCCCACCCACCCTGGGGCACTTGGTCTTGGCATTGGTGCCCAAACTGGTGGTGGGTTGGGTTCAACCCCAAGCAGCTGAGCTGCGGGGGCAGTTACTTTTCTGACAGCAGAGATGGAAGCTGCTACAGCTTTTCCTGCCAAAGCTCATCTGTCATAGCCTTAATTTGCTTCTCTGCATCCCAGCTCTGTCTCTACCCCTCCCTGCAGCCAATGAAGAGTAAGTAAAACTTGTCCCTGTGCTGCACTGGCACAGCCACTGCCTGTGGCAACCCTTTTCCATGGGAATCCCCAGCTGAGGAATTGTAGGTGGTTTCCAGTCCCTGAAGCGTGGCCTCACCAGGACACTGGGGGCATGTGATGCCTCTCCTTCCAGCTCCTTCATCCCATCCTGTCAAATTTGCTCTGGGGAGCAATAGTACATTGGAGGCTATTTGCTTGCTTTACACTGATGCAACTCTTTGTCTTCTCCATTTTTAGCATTTCTGCCCCACAAATCTTTCCCCATGTTTGAGTGCACCTGCTGTCCTGTTGGAATTAACTCACAGAATCATTAAGAGGTGGAAAAAACAAACTCTTGCTTTTTTGGAAAAAAGAAAAACTCTTGCTCCCTACAGCAGTGCTTAAGCCACGTTTCCACGCCTGTCTCAAGCAACCTGCCTTGGTGTCAGCACCTAAACCTGACCCGTTATCTAAATGTGCCAGGCCCTAAACGGGAGGAGCAGCAAGCAGATAACCAGCAACATCAGATGCTACTTAGAAAGCATTCTGTTCCCGATTAAAGCCAAAACATGCGCTAAGAGCTATTGAGAGAAAGTGCAGAGCACTTGATTTCCCTCTTTTGCTAACACTACTCGGAGGAAGAGGTGACGAGCTTGTGGAAATGGCTGCAATTTGCAGTCGTGGTGCATACTTGAATAGGAATTGGAAGCGAGGAGACAAACAAGCAATATACTGCAAGATTTTCTCCAGTGAAGCTTATACAAACCAATTAGCCTCTCATCAAAGAGGAACTGTATCCCTATCACCACACTTTTTATTTCCTAAGAGCTAGGTGGCTGGTTTTTAGTAATTGCCTTTTTTTTTTCCTTTCTCTTTTCAATTTTCCTGGGGAAAAATAGACCTGAAGATCCAGGCAACTGCTTCTCCATGCTCTCATGTGGTTTTACCATGAGGTAAATTTATGGCTGTCAAATGAGTTGCTCCTTATGCCAATGTCACAGAAAAAGGAGTGTGTGGGAGGGCTGGTGGCTTCTGCTTAGTGGAGTTGTCAAAGATTTTGCTAATTAGCAATTGGAAAGACTTATATTTTGGAGTGGAGTGATCCAGAGAGGCAAGTCTAGGCTTGTCTATAAACTTGTAAATGTTTTTCTCCATGGACCAGCTACAAAGGGATGTTTGGGCTGGAGAATCCAAGCATGTGGCTAAAGTGGGATTTTTGAGAGACCTCCAAAAATTGTTTCTGGCTTAGGTTCAGGCATGTGCATCAGTCAGCCCTGCAGTGAGTGTACTGAGCTTGTATGGGCTCTGACAGTACCTCCAACCTGAGCTCAGAAGCATTGGTGGAAGTTGATGGAAACTGCTATGTGTTGTGCTACCTTCATAGCTTCAGGCTGCTGCTGACACCAGTGGCTGGTGGCCTCCTCCTTGTGGGTGTCTCAGGGCTGGCCTGTCCATCATTTTACCTCTTGTGGTGATTTACACTGGTGAAAAGTGAAAGCAAATCACAGGTGAATGCAGCAGTTACAGTAAGAGGCTGAGATGGACCTTGGGTGATCAGAGGCAAGTTTTTTACCAGCCCAATGGGTGGGTGTCAGTGCCAGTGATCAATTGAATTGAATATGGTGTGTGTGAGCTGGAGTTTTACCTGCAGTCCGAGCTACCTCATTGTTTCCTACATGTCAGACTTAATGAAGAAGGAACTATTTTGCCCTGCTCTAGCCCCAACAACACCCCATGGGAGTCTCTAAGATGGGAGCATGTTAGGGAACCTTCTCCTTCATAAGGACTGGAGATGGCAGAAGCAGATGCTTGTTCCCCTGCATCACTATGGCATTATTCCCTGACAGATGTCCAGAGCTGGCATTGCTGGGCTGCAGTGGCTCCACACCTGCTGGACATCTAGATAAAACCATTTCAATACCCACAGCATCACCAATACTAGATAAGGTTTGCCTGATTAAGGAGACCAGCTAATCTGGAGTCCAGAAGCTCAAGCAGGAGGGAAGCCTCCAGCCATTCACATTGTCTGATGTGCAATGCTTTGTGTTGGAGGGAAAGCTGGTCACCAGCTGAAATGATAGTTCCTGAAGGAACGCAGTGCGTCATCCAGCACGAACCCAGCTGCCAAAGCTATGGGAAGGGCCCTTTTCCAGGAGACTAGCATGCTCATGATCTTAGCTCAGGGAGTTCTTTTGAGCTGGAATGGGCTGGGGTCTGACCTCCACAGCAAACCAGCAGCAGATGTGAGGTGAGAGGGTCTGGATGGAAGGTGATGGGGGCAGAAAGAGCAGGTTGGGAACATCTCCATCATCACAACTGAATCCAGAAGGAGATGCACATTGACAGCCTCAGTGTCTAGCTTTCGACAACTGATTTGGCAAATTTGGGCCTGTGGAAATAACTACGAGCAGATGTGTCAAATGTTTTTTATTTCCTAGAATTAACACTAGAGACAAGAATACTAAAGAAAGTTGCCTGAATATCCCCGCCATGGGAGTACCCTGACCCTCTCATCCTTTCTCTTTACCATTCCCAGACCAGATACAGATTTCACTTGCACTAGAATAAATTAGTTTGACTGGAGCCACAGCAGATATTAATCAGCACACGGGAGAGCCGAGGAGGACTAGCTCTTTTCACACCATTTGCTGTGTACACGCAGATAATGACTTTGCCTGTTACTTGCTTTCAGCCTCCTGTCGCAAGTCCTTTCGACGCAGGGGGCTCACCCTGAGACACAACATCTCTCCTGATTTCCTCTGGAACAGAAATGCTTTCAAGATCCCATTTATAACTCTGTTCACACAAAATGTGACAGTTTTAGCTATATTGGAAGACCAGCCTGACCCTGGCAGCCGCTCGCACTGTGATCAGCATAGTTATCAGTCAAACCCCGGTATGTGATGTCTGGTGGCGATGCTGTGGCAGTGGAGGATGGATCTGTTCTTGCAATCATGTGATCCATGCAGCAGCATCAGTGATAAGCAGCAAAGCACAGACCTGAAAAAACAGACCAGTGGAGGAGGAATTGTCTCAAAGTCAGGCACACAAGTCTGAGCTAGCCATCCTGGACTCCCCTTATGGTCCATGGGGAAAAACAGGTTCTTTCAGGGAGTGACTCATCTCATCCTAAAATAGGTCAGAGGAACTGCTCTCCAGCAGCATCTGACTCCTCTCCACAGGCTGTAAAGGGAACCTGAGGGGGACTAATTCATATTTAAGCAACTTATTTTCACTTATCCAGCGCTCATGGGTATGAGTCGCAGCCAGGCTGTACAAACTTTTCCGGAGTCAGTGGGAGTCATGTCAAAGGGCTTTGGACTTGACACTTCATGGTCTGAGTCAGACCCTGCATTTCCCAGAAAATCCCTGAATTTAAAGAGCTGGGCAGGGCTGAGCAACATAACCTTATTTTCTAGAAAATAAGGATAGCAGCACATTCAAAAAGGGAAATTCTGTCATTTATTTTGAAAAGTTGAGCAGTATAAAACACTGCAGAGTTCAGCACAGCATTTTTTTTTCCCTGTTATCTTCCCAATGAAAATGAGGTCACACTTCTCACTGTCACAATTCCTGGGACTCTCATCATCTTTCAGCCCAATGCATTCTCCTTCCTCCGGATTTTCCCCTTGATCTAAAATATGTTGAAGTTGATGAAAACCAGCAATGCTTGGTAAGATGCACCAGTGCTTCGCAAGAATCCCTCACTGGGAGAAGGGCACCAGATTTTTTGATAACTCCTCCCTTCACCCTCTCTCAGCAGAAGCTGATGACAGGATTATTTTTTATCAAGATACAGATACTACACAAAACCAGTGCAAAAGATCAGTGATTAGCTTTTGGATAAGCAGCCAAGATTGCTTTTTCCTGACCTTATCAATCTGGTATTTGAATTTCTAGGGAGCATTAGTGAGTCGGTTTTCTCAGGAAGCTGAAATCCTACCTTTTAACCCTCATGCAAAGTTTCTGTTAACTTCACTGGAATTATTTTCTCATTCAAGATAAAACCAGATAGCTGTCCATGACTAGTCTGAGATCAGGAAGGCCTTCAGGTTGCCAGGGATTTCCTTTTCCTTCCTTTGCCCCACATTTCGACACAACCCATAAAAAGAGAACGAGTTGTTTCCTGTGTAGTAGAACAGGAACAAAAATATCCAAATGCACGTGGCTGTCTACCTACAAACTACAAGCCTGAGCTTCCATGGAAGATTCAGGGTGTAATTCTGCTGCTTAAAGGCAGACATCTGGTCATGTCTGAGATGCCTGAGGGCATCTCAAATGTGTGCACAGGGCTGGCAGGTACTACACAGGAACTGCAGGAAATTCTTCTTGAAATACCCACCATTTGGTAATCAAGCTCCAGAGCCCAAATAACCCATTTTATATTCAGCCTCAACAAATGATGTATCATTTAGGCATTCAAAAATGCAGTTTGACTGGGAATCTCCTAATAGGTCCTGAGTACCTGGTGACCCTGCGAAACTGTAGGTCTGTACAAGGAGAAAGAGAACTGGCTCCCTTTTACACTCTCCTTGAGAGAAATTCTCAAATTCAGCACTGAACTGCTCAGACAACAGGTTTTTATAACTGTAGGAGAAAGGGGATTTTTGTCCCTCCCCTCTGTCCCTCCAGTGCCATTTCACTGGCTGAGCAGGACACTTGTAAAAATATCTCCTGGGGGCTGAGGAATCAGAAGCCCACAGTCTGCTTGGGATCCACACACCTTGGACCCTCCTTGCAGTTCCAGTGTCCTTATCAACATTAAAGCTCATCAAGTCCATGTCTGTCAACCTGCAGGGGTTTGGAGGAAGAGCACAGGGCAGTTTGGAAAGGCAGGTCCATGTAATGTATTGTGTTGAAAGCCAAACCCATCCCTGTTCTTGTGACTAAACCAAGTTCTGAAAGGCTGAGCCAAGGGCCACAGTAAATAAGAGCAATGAAGCTCCTGAAAACTGGCCAGGTGGCTTCACATTGTGGTGCAGACATGTGAGACATTTTGGCACAGAGAACAGCCCTCCACATGTTCACCACTCTGCTTTCCACTTTCTGACCTGCAGTGCTCCTGGAAGCATCTTTCCCAAAGCTGTCACTTCTGCAAGGCTGCAGATCCTTTCTCTGGCAGAAACAGATACAGGAACTGGAGTCAGGGTGAGCAATTTTAACAGCATTTGGTGGTTTTCTCATAACTTTAGCCCTAACTCTGTGAGGCAACAGGAGCACCACATTAATTCCGGCCAAGCTTTCTTTCTTGGGCAATCCAAATGTTCTGGAGAAGACAGCAAAAGCATTGTGGGATCCCCAGGGAGGAAATCCCACCAGGCCTTGGTGAAGCACACTGATCCCAACCCTGCTTGTAGGCAGAGGTGAAGCTGAGCAGTCTCAGATCATCTTGAGGGAGAAGAATGGAAGCAGCTGCAGCAGCAGAGTAGTAAAGCCCTGGTGCATTGTGCAAAGGAGAACAGGCTGAGTAAGCACAAAGAAGTCATCTTGTGGATATAGGAAACAACCAGGGGAGGGTTTGCTTTGCCAGTCAACAGGTCTTATCTGCACACTCTGTTTTGCTTCAGTGTGGGGGAGCTTCCCAGCGAGCCCCTGCAGCCTGTCTCCTGTGTGCAGGCAGTTCAGTGGAAAGCACTGTATTTATTTTTAGCTTCGTGCAGCAATTAGGCAATGGTGGGGGTGATATTCTCAGGAAGAAAACCTTTTACAGTTTCCTTAAAAAGATAAGACCTATCCCATTCCAGCAGGGGAAAACAGCACAGAAAACCGCTGAGGAATTTTCATTACGTGCCTTGTTCTTGTGAAAGTTACATACTGACACCCTTGGATTTAGGCCAAATGTCTATCTGAACAAGAACCTTCTTCCAAACTGCATAACCACCCCAGGCAGGTATGTTCCCTCCAATCCCCAGGGACATTGCAGACAGGTATTTCCTGGGCCTGGCTGTGATTCCCCCAGTTCCATTGCCTGCCACCTGGAATTTACCACTCCACCCCTCCAGCTGCTGATGGGATCCTATGACCTCCTTGAGCAGCTTCAGACAAAACCAAAGCCCTTGTCACAGCCGGGAGGTCTTGCATAAAGCCTGTGAGTGCTCAGCAGATCTGTCCACTCTGTGACCTTGGGGAGGGACTGGTAACACAAGGGAAGAGAGGAAGGCAATTGTCTTGCACTGGCACAGCTGCTCAATCAGGGAACATCTATTCAGACCTAGAAGCAAACAGATGGTTTTCTCCCACTGGCCAATTCATTCTTGCTTTTTCTTCTGACACTGCCAAAAGGGGTCACAGCAAGAATGGTGATTCTCTGTGTCTCTAATGTACACACATTGTCCTCTCTGTCCCGTGAAAATGATGCAAAAGCACAAGTGACCAAACTCAGATGGATAACAAAGTTTTGTGACCTGTTCAATGAGTAAAAAGCACAACTTTCCCTGCCAGCCTCAGGTCTGCTCATGTCACGACCCTTCCTGGTTGTTCCCCTGCAAGGCCATGCACACGGGGAAATAGGAGGCTGGTGACAGAGCCAGGGGCTGTGTCGTGTTTCAGGAGCTTGGGCACATTGGTGTGCTCTAAGCCAAGAGGCATGCAAACTGCTCAGCAGTGAACAACTGCTCCAGCAGCCCACAGACAACGTGAAACACACTCAGGCACGTCAGGCACTGACCCAGCCCACCATGGAGGGACCTGTCAGATTGTGTTATCACAGGGTTAAAGCTGCACCTTCTGCTTGGGAAATAAATGCTGCTGCTTTGGTGTGGTGGTTCTATAGAGGAAAGAGACCATTATCCAACAATTATGCTCTATCTCACTGACTTTATCTCTTAATTGCACATTTGCAAGTGCTTCTGCTTGCAGGGTGGGTGCAAGGAGGAAGGTGAAGTGGGGTTGCCTGGCTGGGAGATATGGAGTACCCAAGGAACCTACACCACTGCTAATTATTAAGATACAGAAGTACAGTTGCATTTCAGCACCAGTCAAAAGTTTATCCCTGCCTTTTCCCAGGAATGAACTTCAAGTCGTACAAGTAGTGCAGACCTCCACATCTTGGACTTTATCAGAACTCTTAAAGTGCCAAGGATGATCAGATATCCCTTGAAAAGCTGACTTGGAGAAGCACAAGAACAATCATTCAATACACAGACATTTTCTATCTCCTCCCTTTTCTCTAGAGTTTTGTACCAATCCATGGTCATCCAGGAACATCTGGCCCATCATTACATTGCACAACATGACGCTCGCAGCTTGATATTGCCTGCAGAAACAGAACTCGGAACCACCCATCCTAAAAACCATCTGACACTGCAGCAGAGGAATTGTCACTGGTGGCTGCCAGAACAAGGCATATGACATATTTTTCAGGGCTGCCTCTTTCCAATGTATGGCAGCAACACTTACAAACATCTGGCCCTGTGTTACAGCATGGTTGATTTTTAAAGAGTGGGTCTTGCCTCTTGAAAGACAGTTTGGCACATAAATCTGAGGATACGGTTCAGGAATTAGGTTTCTAAGTACTTCAGCTGACATGTGTGTCTGTTCCTTAATTCCAAGATCTGTGGCCTCTCTACTAGATTTTTCTGCCTCTCCATTCCTCTAGACCTGAAGGTATTTTAAACCTGGAGCCACAGTTCCTCTTTAGGACATTGCCACACCCTCCAGAGGAATTAATTTTAATATTTCCAAGTATTGCAATCAGCTGGCTGCCTTCAGCTTTGGTTAACTCCAAATTCTGATGGAAGTTTCTGTTGAACATTGAGTTTTGTGTCATTGATGAAGTCTGATTGACACAAACGTTTAATGCAGGTGTCTGACTAAAGGTAGACCTTGTTCACATGGGACAGTCTTTCCAACCACCCCAAGCTTGAGGCCAGGCCTCATATAGCAATGTTGTTGGGTGACAGAGGAAAACCCCAGAAATGGCAGTCTTTATAAAGGAAAAAGATGCCCTTTGAGTACCGATCACAGAACTGAAAAAAGTGTGTTTGACTGTCCTTGGCTCTCATGAGGCTGAGCTTGATGACCTTGGCTCTGGGACCTGAAATACCTCTGCTCACAGACTCTCCTGGGACTGGAGCTGTCAAGAGATGGGGGCATCTCACACCATAGGGATGGGATTGATTGAAAATGCCACTGATGTGGCAAAAGCTGCCAGCTACAAAGTGGGCTGTCCCCTATCAATGCTTTTTATGATAAAGGTGTTGTTTTAATTAAATCTTTGGTATCTGAGAAGGTTGGTGATCTTTTCAACTGCTTTTTGAATTGAAAACTAAACTGAAAGCTACATACAGGCTCAGAGGGAATAATCTGCCTTCAGTTCCCTGGTAGGGCATTGACTTATGCTTTCTGACCTGATGACTGGTGTGCCCACATGCCTTCCCCTGTTTCACTGCTGCTTAAAACCTCTGTGAGATGATAATAGAACTTTTTAGTGTAATTCTTTTTTTATTTTTTCCTTCATATGTAATTACACTCAGCACTTATTCCACCGTGATGCTATTGGAAATCTGGTCACTTCAGAGTCCCTGGGCACACGTCAGTGCCTCCTCACAACCTGGAATGCTTTCTGCCAGGAATGATGAGATGCGACAGTTCCCATTGAAGGGTATTCCTCACAGATAATTCCAGTTTCCAAGGTCTCAGCCTTTGAAGATAAACTTGTTGCTTGTTTGGTTTCCTAGCAACTTCTGCTCCATGGCAGAAATGCATTCCTGGGACCCCAAGCTCACCAGTGCTTGGAGCTGAGATCTGCTCTGCTTCAGAGAGAACTACTGGAAAATACAGGACTGGAGAGAAAAAGCTAGGGCTGGATCAAACCCCCTGATTAGAGCCACTTTTCTCCTCCAGACTTTCTTCTTCAATAGAATTCTCATTTTAAGTTAAAACAACACATCTAACCATCTCTGAAGGTGGAGATAGTTTGGACTTGGCTGGCTGTCCAGGTTCTTGCTGGGGAATTTGGCACTGATCTCATAACGCAGCTAAACTGATACTCCTGAGTCAAGCATTGCAGCCTTCAGCAAAGCTTTAATCTAGGCTGAGCTCAGATGAGAAGGCCAAGGATCCAGACTGTTATGAAACATGATGGGGCAAATCATTACCACCAGTGAGACCGCTCAGGTGTGACTCTAGAGAAAGAGCAGATTTGGCCACCTGTAAGGCACAGGAGTCTTAGCCTTGGTGTTTGCAATAAGATGTTGAAAAGAACAAGGGGCAAACCCACCTTAATCTGCACATGGACTAGTTATTAGTATTTATTTAATGATTTCTTCTGGTTATTAGAGGTTCAGCCCCACCTCAACTTTTAATTTAAGTGCTTCAGCTCCAGTGTTCCAAGGAAACCCCGCAAGCTCAGATTCAGTTTCACAGACCTGCATGAAGGGCAGACCTAAAAGATATTGAACTGATTCTGCTTTGTATCTTGATTGATCAGAGGGTTTGGGAGGCATTGCACATTGAGTACCTGATGGGAAAACATCTCTCTTCTACTTGTGTCCCAGCTAAGAAAGTAAAAGACAATCAGTTCTTCAGCTCTTCAGAAGAATAGCAAAAAAGAGCAATATGTTTCTATCAAAGAGACTTCTAAAAGACCCTGAACATCTTAGGGTTTCAGTGAGGTGCTGGGTAAAGAAAAGGGAACAGGACAATCCTGCACTAAGTCACTGTCACCTACGTAGCTGCAGCATGAATGAAGAAGTCTCTTGCTTTTTAGACAGGGAAGGCATTGCTAAAATGGTTTATGCTAACAAGAAGAAAAGAGATCTTGATCTTGGGGCTGAGTAGGGTCTTCTGCATTCCAGTATTACACTTTTATATAACCACTTTTTCTGAATTTGTCTAATAAATTTAATCAGAGTTGTCAATGATTATGAGAAGATTTTTGTCCTAATTCAGCTAACTCAGGACATTCTTTCCTGAGGATAATCTTTAGTGAATATAGCATTGTTACAGCACTGTATTATGGTCCAGGGAACAAACTGAATGTATTGTTCAGTTTGAATTATATCATATTACTGTCAGGAGTATTCCTTCTAAAATCTGACACCTTTTAATTACCTCTGTGAGATCTGGGAAAATGGTATCCTGGGGAAAAAAGTTGCTTGGCACCCACTTTGTTAGTTTTAGCCTGATGTTCATTTCTAGCCATTCATATGGAGCTGAGTCAGACAAGAGAAGCTGTAAGAGAATTACAAACAAGTTGTCTGGCTTGAGGAAATCGGGAGCCATTTAAAGTGTGTATTGCCTCATCTCATGGTTAGTGGCAGGGGCTATTAGAGGCTCTGGAGAGCCTCAAATTAGAAAGGGCATTTTTCTACCTGAATAGTTCTACAGGTAGACTGAAGAAGGGACAAAAACAAGCTGCGTGACAGAAAGACCTTCCCAGGCAGAGCTAGAATCAGATGTACCATTGGAATCGGATGCAATCATCCCTCACCTGCCCAGGGCATCTCTAAATCTCACTTGACAATCTTTTCCTTCTGTCTTTAGGCAACATTTTTCACCTCCCCTGAGCTAGTTTGCAACCTTTAATTCCATTCTGCCTGTTCTTTCAAGAATGTGGTGCAGCAAGTGAAAACTCATCTCCACATGGGAGTAGAAGGGAGTAGAGGGAGGGGGAGCATTGTGTGAATATTAAAATATTTGCAGTGTAAAATACTGGGTCTTGAACAACAACAGCACACCTCAGGTGAGCAGCATGGTGCCAGAGCTGTGCTGGCACGTGGGGTGTCCCAGGAGGATTGGTAACAGTGTACCAGGGGATGCAGTGCTAGAGGGATAGGCTTGCCAGGGTAGGGCTCTGGGCTCAGCAGGAGGTGGTCCAGCACTGAGGTGCTTTGGAGGAAGATGCACAAAAGCCTTGCATGGTATAAACGTGCTGTTGCAGGAAGCTGGTTCTCCCCTTACAGGTGAGGCTGGTGGATGCCTGGAGGCAGCATGACGATCCCTTGTAAACATTCATCCACTTCGTGTGCACGCTCTGATTTATCCATCTTTCCTAGGGGACCCTCTCCCTCCCTGGCTCAAACCACTTGCCTTCCACTTAGTGATGGAGGGGAGATTTTGTTCTGCTGATGCCTTTTGGCAGTGGAGCTGCAAAGCTTTGGTCCTGCTTTGGTGGCAGAGTGTGACCCAGCACATCCGTCCCCCTTGGCTGAAAAGTGGAAGGGGAGATGTCAGGTCTGAGCAAAGCACCTTGTTCCTGCTCCTCCTGTTGATAAGGTACCAGAAAGCTTGTGCAAGCCCTATCAGAAGATGAGAATGTGCCTGAGGCTGTACACTTAGTAAGCTCAGAGTAGAATAGTTACTCACTGTTCAGTAGGATATGGGGTACTTTGGAGGTTTCTAAGGGGTTTTGGGCCATCAGAGCTTGAAGGGCTGAAATGCAGTACATGTCAAAAGCAGGGATCATTGCTGATGCATTAGTATTGAGTGAAAATAGGACACAGAATACATCCAGGGAACGGGAATGGAGAAAAGTGACCCTGGCTAGTGCTGTTGTTTCACAGAACCTGGATCTCTGCTTCTCACACTGCTGCACTTCATAAGGTCTTCAGCTAATACACAAGAGAGTGGGTTGCTCCAGGGTCTGGAGTAACAGTGCACTTCACTAGTGATCCTGTTTCTGGAGACCTTGCAACTCTAACTCTGAATCTATTACTCTAACCCCAAATAAATGAGCCTAAGATTTGTGTCATGAGAAACCTGATGTGCTGTAGGGAAGCAAGATGAATCCAGAGAACTGGCAAACTTGGGATGCTTGTCTTCAGAGGAGTTATAAAGTGAAGTGGGAAAACTAGGAACATGCTCAGAAAACTCCAGCCAGGAGAGAGGCCACTGCTGTTGTAAAGCATCTGCTACAGAGATGTCTTTGCCAAATGTGAGATTTGGAGAAGGAGCTGCTGGTGACTCAGAAAAGCACATTTGCTACTACATGTAGGCAGCACCAGCATGCCTCGCTGTCCAGGAGTTCCTCCAGCAGCATTGCAAATACCTGCTGAGGGGTGTCCAAAAGGACAACCAGACATGGGTGCCTCAGTTTCCCAACAGTGCTCATGACCTTTGAAAGGGGTTTGATCCCTGCTCGCAGGCAGTGCCAGGTCAGAGCAGACAACAACTCTCATTCCCTTGGTGGATTTGCTGTGTTAGTTCACTTCCTGGCCCAATTTCTTATACAGTGTCTAGCTGAGAAGACACAGCATCCCTGAAGAGTTCAGTGGCTGGGAACTTAGTTTTAGCTTCCCCTTGGCATAGCAATCTCTACTGATGGCTGCATTGGTCCTGCCTTACCACGGAGCTGTGTTTCTCCTGGATGACTTTATCACAGATGAGAGTGAGAGCTGTCTGGTTTTTGAACGCAAGGGGACGACTCAGACGATTCAGTCCTTTTGTGAGGGATGATCAACCACAGTAAATAAAGTTGCAGCTTATGGGAGTAACAATTAAAACCCATTATAACCTGCTTAACTGGTCAGGGACTGAAGTGCCTGGAAGAACTTGCTTTGTCCTTCCTGAATGCTGTTTTGGCCCATTTGCCTGATTTGGGAAAAAGATTTTGTTTTGAGGGGGTTAGCTTGCAATTCCTGCTCTTGTGACCGGGGCAGGTTCCCAATTCCTAAGGATGACTGATAAAATAGAAAAAAAATAACAGTTTCCCAAGTGACTCTTCAGAATTAAGTATTTTTATTCATGGGACATGCAACACCTCATGTGTACAGGACAGACAACATACTGAAATTAAACTGGGCTATGTTTCAGACCAATCTCTGAATTTACCAAAACTGCAACTCCAACACTTTCAGTGGAGGCACGTGGAAGAAGGACAGGTTGGTGTGACACCTCCATGTGTGAACCTGCCTTGAGATGCTTGGTGAAGGTAATTGCGTAGGCTTCTTGCTGGCTCACACTGAGAGGTTTGGAGAAGGGAAAACAGGGGCAGAGAGCCCATATCTACATGGAAAAGGCAGGGTCTGAGCTGCTGGGGCCTGTGAGTTGATGATTCATGGGCCGGATTTTTGAGTATGAGCCATGGAAACTGCCTGGATGTCTGAGTGCCCCCAATGCAAGGCAGGAATGCTCAAGAGCCACCTCAGAGTTATTTTCTCCTTTTTTTTTCTAGAAGAATACACACATGACAGGGCTTATCTCCACTGATTATAGCTCTGCTTTCACAAACTATAAGGGAAGAAAAAACATGCCTTTTTCCCTCCCTCTCTTTTTAGGACATCTGCTCATGGCCACGTTTTTTGCATGCCTTCCAGATACCATCAGAAAGGAATGGAAGCTTTTCCCAGGTCTTCTGTGCAGCTCAAGGCATTTATTTGGCTTTGGGGTTTCTTTGTGTGTTGCAGTGCTTTGATTTGGACGAGCACTGGGACAGACGGGGTGTCAGTCACGGTCTGACAAAGCCAAGGGGCCTGTTGGGTTCATGTACTTATGGCATGGCCAAGGAATACAAGTAGGAGCTGGGGTTTGAAGTACCAAAATATGTGTCTATGGGCTGCAGTGTGATCACACATCATGTTGGCTAGTTGTCTGGGATTTTGGGATGCCTAGAAATGCTGGCCAAATGGGCAAAGTCTTCAGATGGCACAAGAATGGGAGGTTCAGAAGGAGAAAGAGGACACATCATGAGGAACTTCTCTACCAAGGACGAAGTTGCCAGTGATGTCCTGGCTCAGGATGACTTCTGTATAGCTGTGTCAGTGAGGGAAAAACTGCCTTCAGCACATGTCCAAGATGACATGGGTGGTGAGGCACTGAAACAGGTTGCCCACTGAAACTGTGGATGCCCCAACCCTGGAAGTGTTCAAGATCAGGCTGAATGGGCCTCTGACCAACTTGGAAGGAGCTGGAACTAGATGATCTTTAAGGTCCCTCCCAACCCCAACCATGATTCTATGATTCTATTATATGTGCCACTATGTCCATACATGTTCAGCTGCCACCACCCAAACAGAAAGACTTCTTGACTTTACTGTGCTCTCCAGAACACCAAGTCAAAAGAGCAGAGATCTACCTAAGTGCTACACCTCCTTGTTTGCAACCATAACACCAGCAGTTATTTTCTCCCTGCTGCTGGGGATGGGACAGCAGTTTTCAGAGAGAAAAATGCCATCATGATGTGAAATACAGGTTTTGGAGATGTAGCATCTATTCAGTAATGGATGTTCTTGGCTAAGATGTCATTGTTTATATTGCCATTGGAGGTGTTCACTCAGAATGGCAAAGCTCTTGTCCTCTCTCCTCTCCATCACATGAGGTATCACCCTGAAAGAAGGATGTATTGTAGGACTGAAGCCAGGAAGTGGGTCTTTCAACTGGCCTCTTGATCTCAGGCAAGATGGAGTTGGCAGCCAATAAGAGGAGCATGGACAGAAAATGGAGGGAGGAGAGGTTTGTGTTGCTCTCAGGAGGTGGCAGGATCATCCTTGCTGTTCTCACACCATTCCAGGAGCTCACCCACACTAACCCACTCTTCTTTCCCTGGTTTTAGCTCTGAGCTCAAAAGCCTGAGGCCTCTGTGACTCCAACAAAGAAGATGTTCAGATTTTTACCAGCTTGGACACAGCAGCCTGATGGCATGAGGGGTGAGCCAGGGACATCCCCACAGGGCAAGCATGGCTTCATTCAAGTGGCTTTGATATTTGGCTGATTGCACCATGTCGGTCCCCTACTAAGTATTAGGATAGAGGGAGGCAGCCTTAGGTTAAAAATAAATATCTTCAGTAATTAACAGGCATGGTTGTGAAGCTTCTGAGCACCATTCATTTCTCAGAGGATTCAAAGCTTGAATTCCCAAATTGGGGCAGTTTTGTCCAACTTGCTTTTAGTTACACATCCACTTTGCTTTTCCAGGGGGATTTGCAGCTGTTTGTGTTGCAGTGATGTGGAGGTATTTATGGTCTTAGATTTCTGCTTATCTGATCCACCCCTGCCCTCCACACTCCTGGTATGGTGCCAATCCTGAACCACTTTTCCTCCCTCCATTTGTGCCCCTCCAGAGGAGATAATACCCAAACACAACAAAAAACAGGTAGGTCTCCCAAACAGCTTGAGGAGAAGAATTTCAGATATTCATCAGGCTGCAGCAGAGGCAATGTAGAGACTTATTCTCTTTTGTATTTTTCTACTTTCATTTATAAAATCCTTATGGTGTTTAATACAGAATAAGGTGTCACTGTGACCATGTCACCAGATTTAAGAAAATTTCAAGTGGGACTCCGGTTGCTCTCCGAACTGCTGCCAGTATGTGAGTTACTATCCCACAGGGATTTGCTGTTGGAAAATAATGTAATTGACTTTGTCCCGTTTCCAATTTCACAGAGAAACGAGTTGTGAGAGTACGCAGGGTACAGGGTCTGGCTGCTCCAGGAGTTTGCTGAGAATGATAAATGCAGCAATCAGCCTGGGAGCGCACAGTACGTCTCCTTGTGCTTCCCTCCCCTCCTGCCTGCGGGACGGCACCGTCACGGGCTGGTGCTGCCCCGGTCCCATCGGGAGCTGCGGCTGCCACAATGGAGGCACCGCTCCAATGGCACCGCTGCCCTGGAGAACCACCGGCTCCCTCCCCCCGGGAACTCAGCACGGCTTTTAACCCAAATAGCTGACCTTTCATTAAAGATTACCTATTTTTACTGCTCCTCAGGATGGCAAGAAGAAAAGACCGAGGCTTGCAGAGGCAGGCCAAGCCAAGATGGTGTTTACAGTGGGGATGGGAAGATTACTCAGGGCAGGTTTAAAAAAAAAATTTCTTTCATTAAATTAAGGTAGTCCCCAGTTAAGCCTGGACATTATTCTGTTTGATCTGGTGCTAACGAAGCAGCACAGACACTGGGGCCCAAGGGCTACTGGATAATGCTACATCTGGGCTTGTAAGTTAAAAGTGCATGGGACTATTTGTGGTCAGACCACAAACACAAAAGGCCCTGTGTCCATTAAAGCCCTTTAGGCTCTGAAATATGGCAGTCACATGAAAACTTTGTGTTTGGAGCAGCCCCTGACCTGCGCTAATCTGCAAACTGTCCTGAGGAGCTGCTTGGGACACTGCTGGCTGGCACAGGGCAGATGTGATGGATGCTGTGCTGGTGATGATGCTGTCACGTACCATACACTTGGCAGCAGGTTATTCGTAGAGACATCATCCCAGCAGATGAGCCAGGCTAATATCCATCCTCTGATACTGGGGGGAAATAAGGCACAGAGAGATGGAGTGACTTGAAAGAGGTCCTAAAGAAAGTCTGTGTCAGAGCAAGAACTGGTTCTTCATCATTCTTTGTCATTCAGTCAGAGGACAGGCTTTGAAAGTTGTCTTTGCCTCCTTCAAATTTTTTCGGACCTCAAATGAGCACTGGCTGTGGTTCCAGTTTAGGGATTCTCATCTGGTCATTTGGGCAGCCTGGAGTCCACAGCTTGGTATCTGATGGCACAGCACAGAGCAGAGCCAAACACTGAATCTCCCCTTAGCACCAACTCCACATCTCAAGTATCATCCCTTCAGAGCAGTCTGTGGGCATTTGGGGTCAGCTGGAGAAGAGAGTCCATCCTCAAACTGACATCCAGGAGACTACAACTTGATCCCAACTTTCCTATCTCATCAGACTGCTTCCTATCTCCATTTGCAAAGCAGAGGTTGTCATCTTGCCTTGTGTGTAGGGCTGTGAGGAGTCAGATACAACAGGGATATGCACCATACAGGCCATATCTAGATTAACAGGTAATTGCAACAACTAGATTAGCAAGGGAGAAATAGGGGAGTATCAGGACATCAAACAGGCTGGTGCTGTGGTCTCAGCATCTATACTATGTGCAGTTCACAGTGGTTACTCCAGGTGAGATTTGTTCCCATCACCTACATTGAAAATCCTCACACTACACACTGAGGCTGACTGAAGGGCCAGCTACTCATTTATTACCTTGCATTCCTATGAGGAGTTATGGCAGAGCTTCTGGTTCCATTTCCACTGAGGGGGAAAAAAAGATAAAAAATATTGAACTGTGTTCATCACAGTTGTTTGCAAACTGGATCACTACAAAGTGGGGGAGGCCAAGCCAAAGAACTGCTTTAAAACAGAATTACTGCTCTGAACCAAAATGCTAAGGCAGAGCCAGCCAGAAACACCTCAGGCTTAATCCAAGGTTCAGCAGAAAGGTTCTCATTTGCTGCAGTTCTCCCCGAGTCAAGCCCTGAGGGCTTGTCTGTACACAAAAATTAATCTGGATTAGGATGGTACAGGAATTTAAGGTAAAGTAGCTCTTCTGGAATAACTTCACTTCATGACAGACAAGCCTCTGGACGGTTTGGTTAGGAAGCGTCGTGTTACATCATATTTGTGATGATGAAATGCATTTTGAAGAGAATGTCCTTGTGGTATTTGGTCACAATTACACAGTGAACACTTAAGAACACATCCATTCCCTGCAGGAGGAGAAACAGAGCTCCCTGCAGATTTGGAGTTCTTTCCAGGGCTGACTTGCCAGAACAGCTCAAAGGGGTTTCACTGTTCCTCTGTTTCCCTTCACTCTGAGAAAGTGCATAACATCTCACGTGGCCAGCACAGCAGCTCCCCTGATAGCAGGATGCAGTGACAGGTGGAGCATCAGCCCAAAACATGTGCGTGGTTGTTACTTAAACCTGTTCCTTACACACCAGCTCATCTAGAAGCACTTCAGAGCATCAGTTCAAAGCTGTGTCTGGAATTATAAATTCTACACAAGCATGGCTCTGCATGGATCTGAATGCTCTCCCCTTTCAATACCACACCTCTGAGTGCTTTGAGAGTCACACATTAAGTATAGAAAGGCCGAATGACCTTGTGGAGTTGGACATCACTGAGCACAGTGTAATGCCTGGAAGGACCACCAAACCCTCTTACCGCACTACACAGAGGACAGGACAGCAGATGGAGATGTCTTGAGGGCTAAGAGCCTTCCTCTTCCACTGAAACCAGAGGAATGAGAGCACTGCATTCAGGACTTTTCCTCCTACCTGTCTGCTTCTTCACAGCCTTATTTCCAACCAGGTTTCAATGGCCTGTTAAATATTTCTACCAATACACACCCTCTCCCAAAGACTCTGTTTGCACTCGGCTCGAGTTAATTGTTCATAAGCAACAGTCCATAAGCATAAAAGTTGCCACATAGTATTTCTTGAGCTGTCTTAGTATTTATTCTGTGAGGTGATAACATTGGTTTCAGCTCACTCTCTGTTTTTATCAGTCTTACACAAGGGCAAACGAGGAGCAAAAAGGAACCTCCCTTCTCTCCCTTGAAATTCAGTCTACTATCACCCAGCTGAGGCAGAGGAACAAGCCCTTGTCAGGCTGTATATATAGCCTCGCTGTCAGAGTACATTTTCCTTAACGTGCCTAATCCCACAAGTATGTGGTGGCTTGCCCTACAGAAACCTCAGATTCTCAGGTGCTAGGAAATATGCATGTTCCATGTTACTTGATAGTTTGCTCACATCCCTGTCTCCTGGAGGTAAGCAATTCCTGACCCTCTCAGCTTTAATCTACTCTGAATATACCCCCAATGCAGCACTGTAAGGAATAATAATGTACGTGTGATTTCTTGGTTTATAGCTTTCTGCTCTAAATCCAGAAAATGAGACCTGAGTCACTCTGCTGTGACAGACATGCAGTCCTTGTACCTCAGCAGACTGGCTTGTGTGTGCTGAGCTTTTCCAAAGCTTCCTTAGAATACTGGGAATAGCTGGGGGCGCTGGGGTTTGATAATGGAGCTTATCACAACCATGGAATAAAAAGTTATCACTGCTTCCTGGGTCCAACACCCCTCAGGTGCAGAGCTACACCGGCTGACCTACTGGGCAGCACTGGGGATTGAATGAGGGACCTCCAACTAGGTGGGAAGGGTTTTTCCCACCCTAAAAGACTTTCTGAGGTTTAAGAAGTGTGCTTTTTCTGGCACGAGGTGAAAGAACCAAATGACCACATTTTTGTAACCTACATGAAAGGACTGCATCCCACTTTGCAAGACAATCACCTGCCCTGTGCGACAATGGCTTCTTCCCTCACACTGTCATTATCTCCTGTGTCTCCCACAACCAGGCTACAGGGCAATCTGTAGCATCCTCAGCCTTTTCTTCTGGAGCTGTTCCATTCTGTATAAACACTACTCATTGATGCAGCTGTTGGGAGACTTCCCACATCCCAGGGGAGTGCTCCAACCACAAAATTATCCTCACCCTTGCTCTCGTCCAGTGGGTATTTAATTATTCTTACAAAGTGAAGTAATTTCAACTGAAGAAAACAAGAGACACCCGGGTGACAGTACCCCATCATTATCACAGTAGGGAGCGCTCTCCTAGGACATGAGATTTCCCAATCAGACGCTGAAAACCCTGGGCTATGGGGGAAGCTGGGAAGAGAAAGGTTGTTGTTTTCTCCTCGTTTTATAAATCGTTCCCCAGATTCATGAGAGTAATAGAGTTTGAGATAGATGTTTATCTCTGTATGTGTATGTTTCTGGAAATGCTGAAATTAAATACTTCAACGTTTCCATTTTTTTTTCATTTAATCCAAAAACATTTGAGAATATGCATCATATTTGGCAAATAACCGTGGCCACCCAGAAACCTCATTTTTAGCAAATAAATGATTCACTGAGTAAATTTAGCTCATCTTAAATGTCTATTTATATCACGGGAACACACCCTGTCACTGTTGGGACTTCACCATGTTGAGCACTACCCACAGCTCACAGCCAGACGTGCTCTACCACAAACAGCCTGAGAAGGAAAAATAAAGCCCTGCCTATTTTGCAGGCAGCTTTTTGCAACAGCTGTCAGCCTCACTGTCTCAGAAGAGCTGTGCCCTCTCCTATAAACCCTACCTCAGATAGCTCACATCATGTTTGGCCTTGGAAGCAGAGTATCCCCTTGCCAATCTCTTCTCCACCACCAATGCAGCAAAGCCATCCATCCTTTTTTTAGTTCCCTTTCCCAGAAAAGAGTCATCTCTGAGAAACCTTTGCCTTACACCAGCAATATCCTGTGAATGCTGAATGGGTTAATCCCCTTTAACCAGCATCCCAGTAATGAAAGGTTTCACTCTGTCACCTAATGGTCTTGTGTCTAAAATAGAAGCCGAGTTGCCTTCACTTGAAATGTTTTTAATCATTGTGGAATAAAAAACCTAGCCTGGCTAGTGCCAACCAAAGAGATGTTTGTCTGCTCAGCAGATTTTATCAAAGCTTCCTTGATGTCTTTGCCTTTGTAATGCTAAGCACTTCACTGTTTGGCATATTTAAAGTAGGATGCGGTACATGTGAAGCATTTCACAGAGTGATGATGTATCGAGTGTGCTTTAGGAAGTAATGAAAGCAGCAGACTCATGATTTTTGAGCTTTTAATTACTTATTAAGTGGCATGACATAAAGGCTACGGGGGAGATTTTTTTTCAGCATCCAACTTATTGACTTTGAAGTCGGTGCCTAAATACCCTTTGTGCCTTTGAAACTTTCCGTCTGCTCACAGGGGAACGTGCTGCTGCTCTGGGCTTTGTTTCACGCTGACCACATTTGTTCAGAGGAGAGGAGCCGAGGGATGGGAGTCTGCTCAGACACAGGTCTCTGCCTTCGACATGGTGGATAAAGATGAGGGACAGGCTAAATACGTGTCCTTTGACAAAGGATATAGAGAGGGCCCTTAGCGCAGAGCCTGGAGCAATGAATTCTGACCTGGCCTCAAAAATGCCAGCACTACAGGGGGCAAATAACCATAGCAGCCCCCAGGGTGCTTTTAATGAGCTGAATCACGGGCCGAGTCCAGCTCTCCATCACTCACAAGCCATCGCCACAGCTGGTTTTAGCAGATGTCCCCTCCGACAGAAAGGGCTCGGCAGAGCACAGTGGTTGGCCTCAGCACCATGTCCTCAGGTCTGGTGTGACCGCTGTGACAAGAATGCCAAAGCTTCAGGAGCAATAAAGGCAGGAGAGGCCAGAAAGAAAAGACCCTCAGATTCAGCTTTGGGGTTAGTTTAGGATTTTTTTTTTAATTTTTAGTGTGTTCTGAAGGGAAACTTTCTGCTCACTAATTCTCATGATAAACCAGGAGACTGTGGTTTTGTGGAATTGTTTGTGATGGTGAGATTGGAGCCAGATAAAGTACTTTTCATGGCAATGAAAACTTAGCCAGATCCTTCCCTTGCCACCATCTAAACCAACACTCATTGTGTCACATGTGGGATGTCCTTGTGAGCAGAAATCTCTTTTCTCAGTCAGTAGCTGACCCAGCAGTGAGTACACTTCTTTTTTACAAGTCCTACTGATTCCAATAAACCCATATGGACCATGAACGTCCTTACTCTGGATCCAGAGGCTGCTAAATTGCTGGCAGTCATCTCAATGCTGGAGCTCCTTACATGGGGAGAAACTTCTTGCAGCTGCTCAAGGCACCCTCTCATCCTCTGGTCTCTGAAAAAAAGAGGTGTCACTCCGGCATCTTTAATCAGTATCAAATGCTCCTTTCAAAGAAAAAGAAAATGGGGGGGGGAGGGGGGGAGAGAAGAAAAAGAAGGGACTGCTGCCAGCTGAAAATGTACCCTCTCCACTGATGGAGAAATGCAGTGCCAAAAGTGCAATATGTGTATTTTTATCCCCACTGAAGGAAAAAGCAAAGCCACAACTTCCCATGTTCAGTAAGCGACCAACACAAACATACAAGGGCTCAAGTGCATTTCTACCCGCTGGAAAAGTTTTCTTTAATTAGGACAGACACACTGCTCAGTCAAAGCAACATCAGTGACCAGGCACAGAGTTTGATTAACCCATTTCTTATAATCTTTGCTGCTTGTTCAGATCTTCTGGGGGAAAAAAATAATGGAAAATACTAAAATCCACTACATTTAGAACAGTTAGGGATTTTTCTTATTATTTCTATCATTTTGCCCCCCCAAGAATGACAAATATCACTATCCTGTGGTTTTTTTTTTAATTTTCTGAGACTGCAAAACATTGTCTTTCACTGGATTTTTCTCAGTACTGGTTGGATCTGCATGGGGTCACCCAGCAAGGCAGCTGGAACGGGATTTGTTTCAGGAGTAGAATGACTCAAGCTGCTTCCCAGTATCGCAAGGAGGACATGAAAGGGTTGTGTCCTGGTATTTCACTGAAGCTTTATTAGGTCATATTGTTTAGAAAATCTACTGCATAAAACAATAATTACCTTTTTAAAAAAAAATCCTGCTGTCTGTATTGCTCATGATAGATTAATTGCAGGCATATTTTTGGTATAATTAATTTGCATTTATTATTGCAGGTCCAATAGAGAGCAGAGGTGAATGCTGTCTGAAAAAAAGTAAGGAAGGCAAAGGGCTGAATATTAACATCTTCATTTTACTACTGGGAACTAAACATCAAAGAGACTAAGGGCCATGAAAAATATATTTGAGTCCAACATACAGAGCCTGAAGAGCCCATTTAGCAGAAACTCAAGTCTGAAGGTGCTATGAGCACCTCACTTCTTGTTTTGCAATATATTCTGGGGCCCAGAGATGCCCCTGGACACAGTTAGCTGGGAACTGGCCTGGTGCCTGGGTCATGATGAACTCTGTCAGCATCCAGAAATGAGACATTCCTCTGACTAATGCCCCGGTGGGATCCTACCCACTCAGTGCTCCATGAACAGGATGTGCCTGCTCAGAAAATGCAGATCTGATACCCCTTTTGTCTTAAATCTTCCTATGGCATAAAGCTGGAAATCCCAGGAAGTGGGTGTTTTATGGCCTCCACAGTCTGAGGACAACCTCAACTCTGCCTATCCCACCAAAGTCCCCTGATGTCAGTGGCCTGGCCCAGGGAGGCAACTGCTCACCCACTTCTAGATATTGGGATGTTGCACACTAAACAAGTCAAGTACAATTAGATACAAAGGACAAAAAAGGTGTCAGCTCCTTGGCTCTTCCACCAGGGCTACCTGCACTTCTGGGAGATCTTCCTCCTAATAGGGGTTTTGAGATGTCTCCCATTATACCAGCCTCTAAAGATGAGGTGTCACAGAGGCTTATGTTGAAACATGGAGGTTCCTTTATCAGACTGAGCCCAAAAAGGCTTCTCTTCTTACTCAAAGTCAGCGATACCTGAGGCACATGACCATGAGCTCTGAAACTCACTGCTAATGTGGGGGGATTTCTGCAAATTAGAACCATGAATTTGTTGTCCCTCATTTGAGTCCAAATCCAGTAACATCCCTTTTCTGAGAGTGCATCATAGCACTGGGCTTCTGGGGGCTATTTTCTCACCCAGGACTTTCTTGATAATATGTATTTAGTGGTTTATTTTATCATCTGGGAGAATTTTCCCCAAAAGGCCTGAATGAGAAGTTGGCCTTGGCACACACTGGGGTGGTTGGTGTCATGACTGTCACACTGCAGGTCGTGATGTGCAAGGAGAAAACCAGATGATGTGGTGACACGAGCTGATCTCTGCTGGAAGCGAGCAGGGCTGGTGGGAAACGTTGCAAGTGACTTTACAACACCCTCCTTTCATCTCTGCAAGGAGCAGTTCAAAACCACCCCAGGAAAGGCAGCAGAGGAGCTGAATTTTTATCTCATTCTCAAAATCTGAAAGTTTTATGTTTCCTTTAATGCACACATGCAACTCATGCTATCAGGATGTGCCATGAAACATTAGAGCCCAAATTGTACCCTAATCATGCCCAGTTTTCATCCATGGTATCTCACCTGGAGTGGCTCTAGATTGACACTGGTGCAGCTAAGAGAAGGATTTGATCTTTCATCTCTTCCAATGAAATAAGATCAGAGAATTTAGACACTGATGGACTAGCTTCTTACTCAACTCTCTAACACCAAGACAAAGGCTGAGGGATCCTGTCTATAACAGAATTTAATTGTGTTTATTAGAACAGTATATGGTTTAGTGGGTGTCAGCTGAGAGCAGCTTGCCCTCACTCCTCAGTCAGGCCAACTGCCACATGATAAATGAGTAGAAATGAGTGGGATTGCTTGGTGTTATCCATGCAGGAGCCTAGAGCTCATCAGCAGCTTTCTGTGCTCCAATCCCCTCCATTAGAACTGGAAAACCAGAAGTATGCAGCCTACGTGTATGGAAGAGCATGTGCAGGAGGGGAGGTGAACCTGGCATCGTGTTCACTGTGTATTTAAAGAGCTACAGAGACTCCAGAGTAGTTTCCCATGTGGACACACGCATATGTTCACACTCCCACTCACTCTCGTGTCTCTGAAATGAGTCTTTTTTTTTTTTTTTTACTTTTTAGTTGGTTTCTCTTTGGCGGCATTTTAAATTGAACTGTAAGGAAGTGACTACAATTCCAGAGAAACAGATTGACACCCAAATGCTTCCTTTATCCAGTCAGCATCATTTGAGCTAGTCAGCCCCACCTGACTAGCTATTAAAGACTAGCCCACTGAGGTCTAGAGTGCAATTCATCTTCTACAACAGATGACTAAGATACAGCAGAGGAACTGCACCCCAAAGTGCTCATTCCTCTCCATTGACTGTAAGGGGTCTCAGATGCAGATGATTCACAACTGAAGTGTCCAGGCAGGAGGAGACCATGTGCAGACCCACAGGGTGTCTCAGCAGAGCCTAAGGCATGGGCTCTACTTTCTCTGCTGATATGGCTTGTGTTCCTACCCACCTTAGAATCACAGAACCACAGACTGGTTTGGGTTGGAAGGGATCTTAAAGACCATGCAGTTCCAACCCCTCTGCCATGGGCAGGTACACCTTCCACTAGACCAGGTTGCTCCAAGCCCTGTCCAACCTGGCCTTGAACATGCCCTATCAGAACAATCACTTCCGTTACTTGGTCCCAAAATATAAGCAAGTCTTTACTAATCCTATTAAGGGGTTTTGTGTTCACTTGTATTGCTGCCATGCAACTTCCCACGCAGACAAGCTTAGCACAGGCTTCAGTAGCCCCCAAATTTTACACACCTTCCTGTGAGAAGCCTTTACTATTTTTGCTTTGATAAAGACAAAAAAAGAAGGGTTCAGATAAGTCAGTTCACAGGATCTGAAAGTTCCTCTTAGTTCATGTGCACATGCAGCTGAAGAATTCACAATTCACATGAGCAACACTTGGAGATAAAATTACAGAGTGTGGGCGAGTATCTGTAATCCTCCACACTGATCCACAAAGAGGGTATCTTTTATTATCCCATCTCGAGGCTTTTAGCTTCAGTGGGCTGTGGTTTGTACATCCAGAGGTTCCTGCTCTGGTTGCCTTGACTCCAGCCAAGCTGAAGCCCTGATGGAGTGGAGGTAAGTCTTTGAGGGACTTTTTACAAGGGAATGGAGGGATAGGACAAGGAGAAGTGGCTTTAAACTGAAAGGGAGTAGGTTTAGATTGGATATTAGGAAGAAATTCTTCACTGTGAAGGTGGTGAGGCCCTGGTACAGGTTGCCCAGAGAAGCTGTGGCTGCCTCTTCCCTGGAAGTGTTCCAGGCCAGGATGGATGAGGCTTGGAGCAACCTGGTCTAGTGGAAGGCGTCCCTGCCCATGGCAGGGGGTTTGGAACTGGATGATTTTTAAGATCCCTTTTGACTCTAGCAGTTCTATGATTCCACAGTTTAAGGCTTTGCCCCTGAGAATATGTGTCTGTAGCCAGGGGAATATGGTGAAGCTCAATTTGCAGAATCAGATATTTATGGAAGAGCAATCCAGTGACATCTGAGAGCTATTAGACCAATATTTACATGGCAGCTTTTAAAAGAGGATTTCTGAGTGATCTATAGACATTAAGGAAGCCTTTCTCTTTACGCAGACTTAGCTGCAAGAGTCCAGTGATGAGCTCCAGGGCAGGTGACAAGGCAGCAGCCAGGACAGGGACAAGCCTCCTGCCTCCTACCCGGTGCTGCTAACCACAAAGCACCCCCTCCCCTTTGTCAGGAAGGCTAATCCTGTAATGTGACTCTTGAGCAACGCTTAGGAGCCTAAATAGAACTTCATTCCAAAATAGCACGTATGTAAATGAAGATAAGGCTCAACAAGTTGTAACAGATGCCTGTTAATTAGTCACTGCAAGGCGCTTTCAGATGCGAGCTGTGTTTTGGGTGCAGGGGCCATCCACAAAGGCTGCTGTCCCCTCTCTTCTCCAGCCATGACTAAGGAGAAAGGACAAGCCTGGACACCCTTGTGCCCCTTAAACTCCCAGTCTAGCTGCAGCAAGGTGAGCCCTGCTTGCTTTCTGACACTGGACTCAGCTCTTTGTTATAAAGGCAAGAATTTGGGTTGAACCCTTGCACACAAATCCCAGCATCAGACACCTCTATGGGTGCAGGGCAACCTCAGAAAAAATCAGCCAGACCTCACGCTCCCTTATAAGCGCAGACAATACATATAATTTTATTACTTTTGTCCTGATACTTGCATTTTATCTTCATTTATATCACATATTTCTGAACCCAGTAGTAAACAGTTTCTCTCTCTTTCATAGCCCTTAATGATACAGGTTGCTTTTTTCCCCAACTCTTTCAGATTACCATTTAAATTAACAATATAAATCAGGCCCTGGCCTCTATTACATGGGAAAACAATTGGGTTCTGTTTAACTTAGGAATCTGCAGTGTTTATAGATAGACAACCCCGAAGGTAAGTTACTAAACTAGTTTCTAGTTGCATTGATCTGTTGCCAGAGTACATAAATTATTAACTGAGAAGTAACTCTAGAGAGTATTGTGTATTTAAGTTCATATTTGGTAGGGCTGGGGATACGTGGCTTGGCCATAAGTAGACATTAGAAATATTAATCACTTTCAAGTAGAATTCTATATTTTAATTGCTGAGAGGAGACTTCTTTCTTACAGTGTCTGACTAAGAAACCTTTCCCTTGCTTAATTTAAGTTACCGCAGTGCAATCCGATGGGAAAACTCCCACTGATTTCCCTGAAGACTCTTGTGTTAAGTCCATGGGAGTTTGACCATTTATTTTGGCTGATCAGAGTCGCCAGATCCCTCTGCCACCTAAATGTATCTCCTTTGAACTCCAGCTACTCAAAATTTAGTGTGCTGTCACCAAAGCATGATGTGGAGAATGAGATAATGGTGTTTTCCTCCCAAAAAAACACGAGGCACTCAAAATACTTGACAATGCCAAGGTCTGGGTGAAGAACACTCTTTTCTGTTCTTTCATGTTAACCTGGAGGCTGACCTGAGGTTATCTGCCCTTCAGAGCACAGAGGGTCACAGAAAAAAATTAAATTAATTTCCTGGCTGTGTTTTTGGGTCTATTCTTGAAAATCATGGGATGTCACAGCATGTGTCGCTCGAGCAGTGCAGGCTGAGAGAACACATTTGCTCTTTATTTTCCAATTCTCTTTAATTTCTGAGGTGTGGTGTCAGGGTGGAACTTTTATCCTCTGTCTTGAGGTTAAATAGGACAATATATGGCATCCTGGCAGCTCTGTTGGGCAGCCCGACTGCAGAGGACAGGGCTGTGAGGAATGCAAGCTGTCTGCATGCCACTCACTCCCTGGGTGGATTCAACGCTAATTCCAATTTGCCTCTCCCACCTCCTTGGAATAAACTTCTACCCAGCTGAACTGCATTGCAGCCAGCAGCTTGGGGAGAAGGGAGAAGACAGCCTGAGTAGGCTTGACCCCAGCTGGGAAGGTATCATAGAATAATAACATCATTCAAGTTGGAAAAGACCTCTAAAATCATTGAGTCCAGCCATTAACCCAGCACTGCCAGGCCCACTGCTAAGCCTCAGTGCCACCTCTGCATGTTTTTTGAACATTTCCAGGGACAAGGATTCTGTCATTTCCCTGGGCACCCTGTTCCAATGCCTGACCACCCTTTCTGTGAAGAAATTTTTCCTCATATCCAATGTAATCCCTGCCCCCAGCACAACTTGAGGTCATTTCCTCTTGTTCTGTTGCTTTTCATCTGGGGGTTACTGACCCTCACCTGGCTACAACCTCATTTCAGGGAGTTGTAGAGAGTGAGAAGGTCCCCCCTGAGCCTCCTCTTCTCCAGGTTAAACACCCTCAGCTCCCTCAGCAGCTCCCCATCAGACTTGTGCTCCAGACTCTTCCCCAGCTCCATTCCCTTCTCTGGACATGACCCAGCACCTCAATGTCATTCTTGCTGTGAGGGCCTCAAAACTGAACACAATCACTCCATAATTTGCCTTGTCCTGGAAGACCACAGTAATTTAATTTTGTCTTCACAGCATGGGATGTCAGCCCACTTTTCACACAACAGAGAGAAATTCAAGAGCGCCACCAAAGATAAATAGTCTTGTGGGATCAGCCTGGAGCTGCAAGGGTGAGCCAGCCAGCAGTGAGTGTGGGAGCCATGAAGAGCCCCATCCTTCTGCTTGCAGCAGTTCTACCCCAGAACAGCTCAGAGAAGAGCAGGAGAGCCATCTGTAAAGGCAGCAAGTCAGGTGTAAATAGATACATCCAGCCACATCTTATCCAGGCACTGTATGGCATCCCTGCTGTGTGAATAGAGTGTTCACCTTCTGTATAATCTTCACCCATGCCAGAGGGAAAAGTACCTTTTTGGCTGTGCAGGTGCCACAAATATTTTTGCAAAGTCCTGTGACTCTTTGAAACTTGGTGTAAGCTTTAAACTCATTAGGATTTGGGTTTTTTCTGCTTCAAAACTATTAGGGGCTGAAGGATGAAACCCACTGTCTTTGTTTGCACAGTATCTAATGCTCTGCTATCCTTGTGTATGTGGATCCTCACTGCATTTGGAGGAGGGTGCTATTATTGATGAGCAATGTGGAGGTGAGGTGTGGGTTTCAAGTGGATTCGAGCATTTAAATGTCTTTAAGAAACAGGAAGATTTGCAGGCTATCACACAGAAAGTCCACAGAAATTCAAGGAAGGGAGCCCAGTTACCTAAAGGTGTTTGATAGCTCTTAGGCAGGCTTTTGCTCACCACTGGCAAGGCTGCCAAATTTCACAGACCTGAGTGCTGCAGGCATCAGTTTTGGATGTCCTACCAATCCTGTGTTCTCCTCTCATAGTGTCATCTCCAGGAAGGTCTTCTGAGGAGTAGCATGGAATTGCTTTGAGAATAACAAGGGAAAGACCTTTCCTGTATTAAGGAGCTGCCGTTGTTAGAAATGGAAGTAAAAATGAAGCTGCAGCTCTCAAAGACCCTCAAATTTAGTTTAATCTGGACATTTTTATGTAGGTAATGGTGTGGGTGATATCTGGACTGAATATTGCACAAGTTTTTTTTCTTTTGTTTCTATTCCTCAGCAGCATTATCAGGGTAAAGTCAAAAGTTTTGTTGTTGCAGTTTTGAGCATGTTGGTAGACACCTACTTTGCCTCTGTGGCCTTCTACAAGTCACTTCATCTCTCTGCAGCTAAAACAACATCAAAAAAACCCTTCCCTGCACTAAGAACAGTTTCTTAGGACAGACTGAGAGGTTTAGATGCCACCAAGATGGGGAACTGTCCAAGTGATAAGTTGCTGTGACTAGGTGGAGCAGCATAAGTTGATACAGCAGAGAAGTTGTACTGGTCCTGCCTGGAGACAGAAAACATGAGTATTGGGATAATTTCTATACTGATCCTACTGTTTGTCTTCCTGAAGCAAAGCAGCAAAAATGCTGTTAAGTGCCATATCCAGAGAGCTTTTGCTGTAGTGACTGAGCAGTGATCTTCAGAGATAAGGGGCAAGGTAAACACTGTGCTCTCTTGAACTGCATCTGTAAACAACTGTTCTCTGGCTCATAAGCTATTAATTTCCAGAGGTTAAATTTATTTATTTTCCCTGAAAATAAGAAAAGTAAGAAAGAAAGAGAAAGAGAGAGAGAAAAAGAGAGAGAGAAAGAGAGAAAGAAAGAGAAGAAAGGGAAAGAAAAAGAGAATGAAAGAGAAGAAAGAAAGAGAAGAAAGGGAAAGAAAGAAAGAAAGGGAAAGAAAGAAAGAAAGAAAGAAAGAAAGAAAGAAAGAAAGAAAGAAAGAAAGAAAGAAAGAAAGAAAGAAAGAAAAAGAGAAGAAAAGAAAAGAAAAGAGAAGAAAAGAAAAGAAAAGAAAAGAAAAGAAAAGAAAAGAAAAGAAAAGAAAAGAAAAGAAAAGAAAAGAAAAGAAAAGAAAAGAAAAGAAAAAAGAAGAAAAAGACTGCTTGTTTAAATATCTTCTCTATCCAGGTTTTTAAATGCTTCTGGGTTGCTGAGCTGTGAAATATGATGTCTTTTTAAGAGTTCCAAGATTTTTGCCCAGAAGGAAGAAAATACTGTTCAGGTTTGTCTCTTGAGGATTTAATGATCACATCGTAAATTTCTCTGGAGAAATGAAATAACAGTCAGTGGGTAATATCCCATCTGATGCTGTTTCCCCATCTTTTCTTCCTCAAAGACCCAGCCTCACTCTTCAAGCCTTTGGGATTTTCTCTGTAATGGGAGGATACAGAGACAGAGGGTGATATGCCCTTCACAAACTAATTCGACACACTCAAATATTATTCCTGCTCCAGCTTAAATCTTCCTCCTTGATCTAAAGCCCTCTGTGCCTTAAAAAACAACTCTGTTCAGTGGCCTAAAAAGCCAGAGCAATTGAAATAAGGAAATGTTTCTATAAAGCTGGTGTGTGATAGTCCAAGCATCTGTGTTCCTGCATCCCAGTGTCTTTCACAGGGATTCATCTTCTTACTGGAAGTACACAGACACCGGAGAAAATTAACTTCAATTTTCTCTGTCATTCCTGCCAGGCATGTGAAACCAGCCTGACTCTTTGCTCAGAGAAGACTACATGGAAACCTGTGAAAGAATGAGACAAAGGGGCAAAAGGTTGTTATTTTTTAAAGATCAGTCACCAGTCATAGAATCAGAGACTCATAAAATATCCTGAGCTGGAAGGGACACACAAGGATCACTGAGTCCAACTATTGGCCTTGCAAAGAACAACCCCAAGAATCCCCCCATGTGAGCTGAGCTGCTCAGCTTCATTCCTGGACCCAGACAAAGCAAAACAAATCCTTTTTGGATTATGTGTTTTTTCCCAGAGGTGCATGTGGAACAGAGGGAAAGCTCATCTGCAGGGTAGAAGCATTCATCTGGCTATGGCCAAAATCAATGTTTAGTGGTGTCTTCCACACTTTCTCCACCTAAACCTTCTTTTAGTGAACAACCTTTGGGGTGAGAGCTCCTAGTAATGGTACTGGCTTTTCTGGGAGCCGTGAGCTATTTTTACCTCCCTTGCACTGATTTTCATCATAAATACTGCAAGATAAGGAGGAAGGAATTATCATTTGCAAAACCATCAGTACCCTTGAGCTGAGGTCTCTGCCAGCATAAGGATTTATGCATTTTTCTATTTCCTAACCCCCACTGGTGTGTGACACTCAGCCCTTTGGTGTTCAGGCACCTTCACTTAAAAAAAGCCTTTGTTATCTGGTTCCTGCCTTGCAGCCCAATTCAGATTTAGGGGAAGCCAAGCTGTGCCCTGCTTGACCCAACAGAGTTTGTAAGTCACATCTCACCCTATTTGCTCATCTTTCTGCTGGACAGGGGTTATTTCCATGTGTGAACAGGCTGACCTGGCTACTCCCAGCAGCTTCACAAGAGAATATTATGGAAAAGGTGAAAATGGCATGAATGTTTGAAACCTGCCCTGAGATGGATGCAATCCCCTCCATCCAGATCACCAGTGCTGGTGTGCATGTTTGAGGCAGGAAAATGGCTGAATCCAAAGCAAGTGGGACCCCTGCCCTCACCTCACACCCACATGCTGCTGCACTTCAGTTTGCAAAGCGGCAAATGAGTGGCTTTGGTATCTTCGGGCAGATCTTTTCTTTGTTCTCTAAGTTTCTTGCTGCCTTGTTAGTCACGAATGCCACAAGCTGTGGGCACAGGAAGGAGAGGTGATGGGTCCCCACTTCAGCCTTCCCACTGCCTGATGGGGCTTAAGGCGGACCTTCCCTCCTTCAGACATCAGGATTTGGTTTCCTTCTCCTTCCTGTGCCTGATCATCCAACAAATCTTGTACAATATTCCATCAGAAAACACTGGGCACCAGTGCTCTATCCCATTCTTACTCCTCCAAATAACTCATTTCTGCATATGGATACATGGACCTCAAAGGACCTGTTGAATGGCAATGTGGGACACAACACACTGGATGTTGTCTCCCACACTGGCTCTGACTACACCTTAACAAAGGAAAGTGAAAGACACTTTACAGTACAGCTGGAGATGTGTCCAAGCCACAAATTCAAATATGAATGAAGATAGAAGACGTTTGGCTCCAGAGTTTTGGTTCTAGTCCTTAAATAAAGCAATTTAATTTACAGTGTGCTTGGCCCAGAGGAGCTTGTAAGAGGGAATGGAAATCCTCCACCAGAAGTTACAGGTTTCACATGGAAATCTGGGGATGAGAGTCCTACAGCTCCTGCTATGAGGACATTGAGCCAATTCATCTGCATGGAGCCTTGGCATTTAAAGCACTTCTGCAACACACTTTCACTTGACATTGGCACACACCATCTCCATACACCTACATAACTGTTTTATAAATATACTTGGCCAGGCAGGATGCGATCCCAAAGGATAAATTAATATAAGCCACATACACAGACATGCAATATTCAGAATTGCACAACAGTTTCAGAGACTAACAATTCATATCAAGTTGGGCAAAACCATTTTATTTCAGGTCCCCTGTGAATGGGCACATTCCTACTTTGTGCTGCTGTTATTTGCTGGATTTAGTGTGGCTTGAATGGGATGTGATTCAGAGTAAAACAGGCAAATGCTGCCCAAACTAGAAGTATCCCATTTAGTGTGCTGAAAAGGCACGAAATTAGCTATTTCCTCAGAGATTTGAACCTTTTTTTTTTTTTATATGAAACTTGCTTCAGGGTGTACTCCTTGCCTCAATCTTCTAATTTATTCATCTTCATGGCACAGGAATAATTTCTTTCTTGGTTTTGTTATGGTTTCTGAAGGCAATAAGCACCACCATGTCTAAGCAATAGCATTACCTTTTGCTCTTGTTTCCTCTGTAGCCTCCCAAAGCTTTTGCCTCTTTTGGCAAAGCCTGTTTTCCTCCTTTCTGCTCCCAACCCACCTGAAAGGAAAGGGATTAAGATGGAGACAGTTGTGCTGGCTGCAAGTCTGGCAGTGTGGTGAGAAGAGACGAGATGACTGCAAAATTCCCACAAAGTGGAAGCTCCCTCCAGCCAGGACTTCAGCTTGGCACCCTTCAAACACAAGGATGAAAAGGTAACAACAGCCAAAAGCAGCTTCAGTCTCCTCTGTCAGGGCTAAAAAGGAGATTGTAGGAAGCCTGGAGAGAGACAAGGTGTTAGCCAAGGGATTCAGTCAGTGAGGATCTTTCTGCAAAGAGTTTTTTAGGGATTGCCAGTAGAAAAGCCCCACACCCCCCAAGCCCTCACACTGAACCCTTTAGCCTTCTTTCTGCAGGTGTCCCTGGCTGAGGTGCTGGGAGCTGAAGTGACTTAGGAACATCAGAAGGAGCAGGAATGTGAGATGAGGTCCCCTCAGTCTTTGTACCCAACCTACCTGGAATGCCCCTCCTTCTTTTGGCCTTTCAGCCTCTACACTGTGATGCTGTCAGGGTCTCCAAATGGTCCCAGTGGTCACACCAACCAACTTCAGCCCTGATCTTAATCAATTTTATGACATTTTCTTTCTACTTTGGCCTGGGGCAGAGTCGTGGGTTTGACTCAACATGGGTGTCAGCTCCCCTGTGTCTCTCCAGTGCTTGGGGATGAGTCTTGTTTGAACATTTCAACATATCCAATGCCTGGCTGTAGAAGCCAGCCCATGCTTGCTGGCAAGCAGATTGTTTCAGAGCCCTGCTTTGTAAATGCCTCCTGCCTCGATTTTCTGGCCAAGGGAAAAGAGGAGACAAAGCTCACTGCCTGCTCCCAAGTAGAAATCAGAGTGAGAAACCAATGCACAGTGATGTCTGTGCCTGGAACACCCCAAAATCACATACTCTGAGTAGTCAGAGCTTTCTTTACCACTGTGGAAAAAAAAGAAAATTCACATATTGGCTAAAAGCCAAGTTTCAGTGTTGGCAGCCGGTTGTTACTGACGGCAAATGAGCCAGTTTCCTGGCTGGCAGTAACTGGGTGCATTCCCATCCAGAAAGCCAAATCTGCACCCAAAAATCAGAGCGAAGGTGCAGGCAGCAAAGCAGGGGACTGTGATCCCACTTACACCACGGCAAACCCAAGTTATTCTAGTGGATTTCTTCCAAGCTTCTGCTAATAAAACTACAATCATAATCTGGCCTCCAGTCATTGCTTGGTTCCAGGTCCATGGAAACATTTTCTGCTTGCTGCTGGGTGAACCACCATCACTGTGCCTGTCATTGGGAATTTTTTTGCTCCTCACAAGAGTGCTCCAAAGAGAGTTGTAGGGCTGTAGACATGAAAGAGTAAAAAACATCACAGCTGTTACCAAAAACCTGACTCTTCTCGGTGATTTTTGTTGCTGGCAGACAACAAATCCACACAACTGGATGCTGGTGTCTGCCTGGGAAGGGAGGAAGGTTTGGGAAGGTTTGGGAAGGTTTTGGAAGGGAAGGTTTGGGAAGGTTAGGGGAGGGGAAGTTAGGGGAGGTTAGGGGAGGGGAAGGAAGGGGAGGCTAGGGGAG